>JADRCH010000140.1:4558145-4685039 GCA_019843965.1 Rhynchomys soricoides
CATGCATACACATACATGGAAATATGTACATTCATGCATACACATACATGGAAATATGTACATTCATGCATACACATACATGGAAATACGTACATCACATACATAGAAATAAACCCCACAAACTATCAGAAAAGCATGATTAAAATTTGTAAATTTTATAAAACTCATCAAAATTATTTTTAAAACATTAAAATTAATAAAAGTCCCTTTAAAACAAAACAATAAACCTTTAAATACTATTATGTAGCAGTCAGATAGTGGAGTTGAGTAATAAATACACTTATTGTTGAAAATGAAGTCATGGCTCAGAAGAAAAAACGGGCAATAAAAATAAAGGAAGGAGAATGGAAAAGGAAAGAGGGTTTGACAGGTTCAACACAGCAACAAATCCTATCTTTAAATTCTTCACACCTCCGGCCTAGGTCTTTGGCTGTGTTTGATGTTATGAGTGGAACTGAGTTCCTCCAATGCTGTTTTGAATTCCTCACCCCTAATATTTGTGAATGTGATACTTGGAAGAAAAAAAATATTTTAGACTCATCAAGTGAAGGTGAAGTTATTCTAGGTTAGAAAGCATATGATAGACTTTCCTGGGGAGACTCAGTGCACACATGTCTATTCATCTCAGAAAAAGAACACATAACAGACCAAATAAATGATAGTAATAATATTAATAATAAAAGTCCTGCTTAGTGAGCAAGTGAGTTCACATTGGGCTAACCAACAGGAGTATGGGGCTTGGGTAATTTACAGAAGAAGGAATGATTCAAAGAAGCAGTTGCAACAAAGAAAGCCCTCTCCAGCATAGAGGACAATTCACAAAAAATGAAACCCTGGAGCTCATCGCACAGCTGGCAAGTACTTCAACAATGGAGAACTCTCTTCTCAGCTATTTTGCTGGTCAAAGCCTCCTACTCTAGTTATTTATTCCTTCTTCTAAGCTATAGAGGTGCCTTCCAGAATCTTCCAGGTTTGCACTTTCCCACACATGACCTTTTGTTTACTTCCTGAGTCTCAGGTGCCTTCTGTTCCCTCCTGGAGGGAATGTTTCAATTCAGAGGAAATTGCTATTCAACAGAAAAGACGTTTAATTCAATGACTGATACTTTTCATGGAGAGAAAGATTCAGAAACACAAAAATCACAGAAGGAATACAGGACTGTGAAGATTAGTGTGTGTGTGTGTGTGTGTGTGTGTGTGTGTGTGTGTGTGTTGGGGGGGATACGGTTCAATATCAGCCAAGAAATGCCAAAGATTTTCAACATTCATCCCTGTTTGGAAGAAACAAAGATTTTTCCCTGGAGTCATCAGCATGACTCTCCAGACATCATGACTTCAAATTTCCAGCCTTCCAGTCAGTGGAGAAAAGATAAAGATTAAAATAAAATAATAAAAAAGGCTCTTCTGTGATTTGAGTAACACAGATATAAGAAATTTGTTTTGGTGTTTTGATTTTTAATCTTAATTATTAATTTCATTACAATAAAAAGGAAAATTCCTGAACCATTCAAGGCTGCTGGGAGATGAAGAGACCATTTTTTTTCCAGGCGTGTGGCTTCACACAGGTTTCCCACAGTCCCATAGATGGCCATACAAGTATGTACCTGTGAGAGAAAAAAGGAGAAAGGGGGAAGACAAAGAGAGACGGAGAGGCTAGAAAATTTGGAAGGGGTTGATAGTAGGGGTTGGGAGGAGCCAGATGGGGACAGAGTTGAAGGGTTAAAGTCTAATTTCAGCACCCATTAAACTTGACTAGGTTGCCGAAACCTTTATGACAGAGTAATACATAACCTGAATAAAGAATAAAAGAAGACTGGAACTTTAGTTATAGCAGTGAATTCTCATATTCCAGCACGAAAATAAAATAGAGGTATAATCCTTCCTCTTAATGCCTAAGTTCTTTACCAATGGAATATTATTCAAATACTGAAAGATTCTCTATCCAATCATAAAAGGATTACCAACACAAATCAACTTCTCAATATTATATTTATACAAATAAATATGTATGTGTAAAATTCTGGATGAAAATTTAACTGTGTTCTACTTACTGACACCTGTTATTATTTGTTTCTAATAAACTCACACACAGCCCACAAATAACCTCATGCCATTTGCTTCAAATAGAAAGTATTTCCTCAGAATAGAACACTCAAGCCTAACACATAGGGCTACTAAGTGATAATGACACACGGCACACATGGGAATTCATGTACAGGTAAGTCTCAACATCCTACACATATGTCACGTAGCTCATTGGTGGTATGATTGATAATCTATGATAATATTGAAAACCAGAATCAGAGGGAAAAGTGAGGTAGAATAAAAGTAATGAACTATGAAGAAATAGTTTAATTGATGCTACACAATTATTAGATTGAGTCTAATTCTGAGTTTCAAGTAGATTACAGAGAAAAGTTCTTTTGGCAGTGAGAAGAGACTAATTGTACATATGATGTTATTCTAGAATAATATTTCTTGATTGGAAAGATGGCTTTGTATTAAAGGTGTGTGCCACCAAGCTTGATGACCTGTCTTCAGTCTTTAGAACTCAAATGATAGAAGTGCACAGACTTCTCAAAGTTGTCCTCTGATCTCCACATGTATTTTTATGACACATGTATACACAAACACAAAACAAAAAATAAATTTAATAAAATCTTACAGGAAAATTACAAAAAAGAAAAATACCTTGTTGGAATTCTAAAAGCACCATGATCTTTTCCAATTAACACCTATTGGATACATTCCTTCAGTCTGTTTTCTATCAACAGAATTTAATCTATCTCAAATATTAGTACCATCATGGTAACATATAGAAATTCTTTCATTGAAAGAATTTCACATTTTTAAAATATTACATCTTCATGGAAAGTACATAATTTCTTCTAGTATCTACATGCTTTACACCATACAGTTCTAGGATTTATAGCTCATTGTTTCATATAAATACCATCTTTCTGTTTCCTGAGAGAACACTTGTGGAAAAGATGTTGAAATCAAAAAATTAAACTAACTTTCTTTTGTAATTTAATATATACATATGATAATTTCACAAAATAAGTTTTGCTATTACATTTTATAAGTGCAGATAATTTATTTGATCACATTTATTGGCTTTTATTACCTGTTGTTATCCCCACTCTTCTGTCTTTTTCCAGGTCCCATCCATTTCCCAGAGTTGTGAATGGACAAAACTCCACTGTCTACATATGCCATGTTTTCTGTATTTGTTCATGTGTTAATAGATATCTAGACTTATTCCATAACTTGGCTGTTGTGAATGAAAGGCTGAGAAATGTGAATATGTAGGTAATACTACATTAAGTCCATTCTGTTCAGTATAACTCAGAGGTGGTATGGCTTGACGATATAGAAGTTCTATATCTAAGTTTTGAAAAACTTCTTCACTGATTTCCATAGAGAAAGGGTAATTTCCATCATGGAAATCCACCAGTGCTGTATAAAGTTTCATTCTCATTTGTAGTTAGACAAAGATATGCCATATCTTTTATATTAATGGTAGCCATTCTGTCTAGGGTAAAGTTCAAAGTAGTTTTGATTTGAATTTCTTTCCATGATTGATAAAGACTTTAAATATTTCTTCATATATTCCCAGGCCATTTGTACTTATTTGGATAATTGGTGCCTGTTGGGGTCAATTGCCTCTTTATGGCATCATTTGCTCTTTTGGAGTTTAATATTTTAGTTGCTTATATATTCTGATTATTAATTCCACATTGGAGAAATATCAGTAAAGATTCTCTCTGTTCAGCAATGTTTATTTTTGTCATATTACTCATTTTTTCAGTGAAGAAGCTTTTTAATCTCATGAAATGATGTTTATAAATTCTTCCTGTTATTTTCTAACCTGAGAGTCCTATTCATAAAACCATTGGCTATGAACTTAAAGTGTTTTCCCTCCATATTCCTCTTGTAGCTTGAACCTTTAAGTGTCCCACTAAAATCATTGGCCGCTCTGGAATTTTTATCCAGAATAAGAGATGAGGATCTAGTTTTAGACCTCTACATATTTCATTCAGTTTCCCAAGAACAACTTCAAAATGAGTATATGCTTTCACCAACATGTTTTTTGTTTGTTTTCTACAGCTTTATTCATAATCAGAGGGATATAGCTCAGTACTCAATTTCTGAACCTTCAATTTGACTTTCTGATCTGTTCTTATGCCATTACCATGCTGGATTAATTACTTTTACTGAGCACTCTATATTTTAATGCTGTAAGTATCACAATATAGTAGATAGGTTGAATGGAAGATCTGTGAAACATAACATAGCAAGCAGACAACAGTCCTTCTTATCTCATTTGTTGCTGCAAGAAGAAGAGCATCACAATTTCTCCATTGCTACTGTCCCAGGAAGAATGGATCCTTTGATTACTTACAGTAGTAGCAAATCAATTGGTTTAATTTATTCAGTCATTCACTCATGGAACTCTAACTGATTAGAATAAGAATGAGATTAACAAAAAACAGACTTAGTAGAAGAAGCAAGAGGAGGAAGAAGAGGAGGAGGAGAAGGAGAAGAAAAGGAGGAGGAGGAGGAGGAGGAGGAGGAGAAGAAAAGGAGATGGAGGAGGAGGAGGAGGAACAACAAGAACAAGAACAAGAAGAACAAGAACAAGAAGAACAAGAACAAGAAGAAGGAGAACAAGAACAAGAAGAACAAGAAGAACAAGAAGAAGAAAGAAAGAAAGAAAGAAAGAAAGAAAGAAAGAAAGACAGCAATAAACTAGGTATAAATATTAAAAGCTGTCAGATTACTATTATTCATTAGCCTGTCTCCTAGAAAAGAGGCTAGATCTTAGTCTACACCTACAGGTATACTGCACAGGATTATCCCCACCTGAGCACAGAACCCATGCTCTGTTCTGTTGAACATTAACATGAAAATATTTAATCTTGAGAATATATATATATATATATATATATATAGAGAGAGAGAGAGAGAGAGAGAGAGAGAGAGAGAGAGAGTTTTATTCCTTTCTTTTTCAGTGCAAGAGTCTTTCCCCAGGTGGATTTTTAAATTGGAGAGAGCTAGGTTTCTTATAAAGTAAAGTAACTTCTCCAGAGTCATAAACTTCATACTGAGTTGCAAGCTAAGAATTCTCTTTTCCCTGCATTTCCTCCTCTGTAATTTCTAAGCACAGTTGGTGTGTCGAAAACTGGCATAAGGATCTAAAACTCCTGCTTTACTTTAAATTCACTAAAGAAAAACACAACCTTATTTGTGAATTCAGATTTGTATAAACATTTTACTTCATTCTGATGGATTTGGAGGTGCCTTGCTAACCCATAAATGAGGTTCAAAGACCAAACAAGAAAGCTTGCCTAAACCTTAACTCCCTTGAACACTGCTATTTGAGAATGCTTTGCTCACCCAGAATTATTGAATTCTTAGCACTCTCTTGCACAAAAAAAGCAGAAATAGAGCAGCAATAATCAACCATGTCAACGTTAAACAGAATGTTTCATGGGGATTATGTGCAATTAGCCTCTGAAATCTACACATGTCTGGAAAAATAGCCCAGAACCCCTCTCTTTTCATATTATCTTACATTTTATATAGACTGTCTCTAAAATGTGCATACTATACAACATAGTTGGTTTTATGCTGCAATTAGTTAGCTCCCTATATCTGAACAAGGAAGATTACCTGAGTTTTTGTGTTTGGGGTAGAATAAATCTCGCTTTAAGATCCAGTTATTCCTCAAACTATAGCTTTAAAGTAAATCCCAAGCAGCACGGAACTTAGGAGAAGCTCTTTGGTGAAGTGGTGAAGTTTGGGAAATGTGGTGAGGCTCTAGTTACCACACTTGGAGAAGATGGAGGAGCTGGATAGAGACAAACTAAATAGGGAGATTCAATAGAAAAGTCCCTTGTAGAAAAAAAAATCTGCTGTTATAAATATTTTTGCCTTTATTTTTCCCAAAATAAATGAGAACTATTTGAGGAAAATTACCATTTTTCTGAAAAAGCAATAGTTACAAGCATTAGAAAATTAAGAACAACTTTTTATGTGTTCAAAATCATCCATGTATCAACTACACGCATTCGAAAGTAGTGCTTTTATGTAAACCCGAAGGCCATTCCCAAGATATTCTTGATGCAAATTTTCCATAATTCCAAGCAAGTCTATAAAGGTATTTCATTTTTGGATGGATGGTAATTCCCCTTATCTGGTATAGCAAATAGATGTATTGCCAAACTATATTTGGGATAATTATGTCACTGATCTCCTTATTTCACAGAGATGGAAACATAATGTAACAAAAAGTACTTTGAACTTTGGAAGTAGACTTGGCCTAAAATTAGAGTTTAACTGGAAATTTACCTGAAAAGATCTTGAGTAAGTTGATGAAATTCTCTGAAATTCTATGTGTGCAGTGTATCTACATTTATGTTGGCCAGTGCCAGTAATATCTAACTGACAGACTTATTGGAGGATTAAAATTCCAAGCAGCATGCCATAGACATCATTAAATACTCATTTCTTTTGGCAGTGTCAAACAGCTCTTGTCCCATACGCTCCAGGTATGAGACATCTTAGAGCTCTTCAGTATTCTATATAGGATTGATCAGAGCAGTCATTATTGACCACCAGACTGCTCTCAAGCTTTGGCCCAATGACCAGCATCTTCAGGAAGAGAATCTGAATCCTTTCTATGTACTGGTATTAACTAGTGAACATTTAGATTTATTATTCTGTTTAGTCCCCAGGACATCTTGGGGATTATGAACACCTGCAGTATCCACGTCCTGCATCAGAACCTGGTGATGACACTTACAATGCTCTAGTCACACTTTGAAAGCACATCTAGTTCTGTGCTTTCATACATCAATAATTGTAATATTTTCCCAGATAACTGAAAGTACCAAAAATCCCAGCCTCTAATATATGAGGAAATTGCTGCAGCATAGCAATATTTCAAGTTTTAAAACCTTCAAACACATAGAATGTCACTTTAGGTGGCATACAAAATCACTTTCTGGTATCTCCAATGCAAGGATTTATGTTTACACCAAGTTCTTAATGTCTCCTTGCACAGAATCCACTTCTTGGTTTTATTCTAAATTCTTTACATTCCCCAGATCCAATTTAACATCTGTTCTCTTCTTTTTGTTTTTGCTTTTGTTTTGTTTGTTTGTTTCTTTGTTTGTTTTTTCCTCTTTTACCATGTTTCCTTTTCAGGGTCCAAATGGTTTTCTTCTTACTAAACTGGCTGCCATGTAACTCCTTCTCTACCTCAGTTGTTGACAGCTTCCTTAAGGTTATTCTTGCATATTGTTCTCTGATCCCTGCTACATTTTAACTACAGCAGCAGAGTTAATTACATTAGAAAGCACATGGCCAAGGGATGTTGCTCTAAATACACATCAACTCTTAAAATAAAAGAAGAAGCATAATGAGGAAGAAAAGGAACTTTACAAGGAAGACTTACCTTACCTAGTGTTTACCATGTCCTGTGAAGGTCCTCACATCCCACAAGGTCAATTGGCCATGGATTTGTAAGAGGAAATAGTTAAAAACCTTCAGCTGAAATGAGTACAGAGTGGAGAAAATACTTCATAAGAACTATTTTGAATATCCTCTTCAGACATACCAATTTAGTGACAATAAAAGCTCTTTTTTAATTCTAAAATTAAAGGTGAAATGTAAAAAGGGTCATCATTTCTTATTAGACACAGTTAGCTACTACTTTCTTCAGAACTTGAGAGTTGAGAGGATTAAACACAAAAACTATACCAAAGAAATTATCATTCTTAGTGCAAGATTTTTGTATAATCCATTCAGAGAAAAATAATATTTACTTTGTCCATTATAAATTATTAATCAGGGATCATATTAAAATTGTAGAAGCCAGTAGATTATGTTTCCTGTTAGTTGAATTAAAAGAGCTTTTTTTTGAAAATTATTTTCTTCCCACTCACTGGAAATTTTTATTTAAATAAACTCACAGTCACTTAACTAGGTGTTATTTTCTATTTGTGGCACCTGTTTTCTAAAATTTCATTTTTGTACAGCATGAGGAACACTCCCTGCAGATACTAGTCTATATCTGTAATAACAAATACTGTCTAATCTCAGGTTTCTGTAAGCAATTACTTACCATTCAACCTTCATATTTGTTCTGAATCAGCTGGTGGTTATGTTTTGAAGTTGGCTAAATCAATTGTCATCTTGAATACTCCACAATTAAATGACTGAGGGTAAGAGGACTCTCACCAGTCTCACATAAAAAATGTTATGTTCTCACCTATCAGATGATGTCATTTGTCTGTTTGTTTATGTATTCAGTAATTATCTGTGAAGCTCTCCAATAGGTAGACAGGTATTAGCTAAACTTCCTAGAATATGTCACAATAAAAAAAATCAAATTAAAAATTTTAAAACAAAAATTATATCATACCAGTTAAATCAATGAAGATTAGCACAAGGAGGTCTTCACTGGTCTTTGTTGGTCTTCACTTCATAGAAAGAAATGCACCAAAGAATTTCTTGTGGTATTCAGGCTGATTCAGGCTGCTTTCACTAACTCATGCCAATTCAGCAGAACTATTTCTGCTGGATTGTGCTGTATCTACTGATTCATGTGTACTGTTTGCTATTGAACTAGAGTGCTGGCATCCTGACACTGAAGAGTGGAATGATCCTGCAACAAGATTTCTCAACAGATCCACTACCTCCTTTTCCTCCTAACCTTCTTTTTTCCCTACTGCTGGTCAGTGGGTTAGAAGGGAGGTTGAAGCATTTAAGAACAATAAGTGAAGTAGGTTTTTAAAAAATCAAAGCCTACAAGGTCCAAAGGCCCCAAGATCCAGGTCATGTATTGCTCCCTGGACAGCAAATTCATATATCATATACATTATTCACATCTCCTGACCTCAGTGAAAGCCCTGAGTATCCAGGCATTAGGGCAACTCATTGGAACAGCTCTAATGAGCAGGTTTCAAACTAGCACCCATGGACTCAGGTTACATGATTTCCCCAGTAACCAGTCCCTTGGTTCTAATGTAATCCTTAAACCACTGGCTAAAGTGTACTCAGGGATAGACTTGTTGCAAGAGACTCTGAGAACTCAAGTAATGGTGACCCTAATAATTTAAGTTAGGAACATAGCCTGTGTTTTGGCATTCCCTAAGGATTCAGGCTGTAGTATTATCTTAATGGACACATATGACAGGCCTATGCCCCTGCCATCTGACTCGCATAATTGCAGGCAGCATTTTGAGCACTGACATTCATTCTCATAAATTTTGAAAGAGAACAATCCAATGACTATAGATTTTTATCTAGCCCCAGTTGGCTTTAAAGGGTATCATTTCAGTTTAGTTAGAGAAATGGATTTTTGTTTTGCGACAAAGCCTTACTATATGACTGTGACTAGCCTTAAATTTGTACTGTGATATATAGACCTGTAGCCAGAGTGCAAGAAGTATGGGGGCAGTGGGTGCCACTCTGCCTGACTAAGAAAGAAAGTTAAAAGTATAGTGTTAGCTTTTCAATGAGTACTCAAACGATACAAAGTAAGAGAACTACAAACTTGATAGTACATAGAAATAATGACCATGGATCTAAAGCTAGAGGTTTTACCACTATAGAGTTATCTTATATAGGGAAGTTATGGTAAAACTGAGGAAGGAACAAATATTTAGCCAGCAGAGAACTTCTTCAGGAAGAAAGAATCTGGACAAAGGGGAAGCTTCAAGTCTATCTATTGCTGATAATGATAAAATTTGTAACATTTATTATCAAAACCACATTCCACAGGGTAAGAGCACAGTGAGTGTTTCATGTAGGAATTATGTCAAGATCATTGAGGACAAGAACTCAATGATTGGCAGAGTATTAAATAAGATAACTAAAATATATTGAGATAATACCAGTAGTAGAGCCATACCAGCCACAGAATAAATATTCTTAAGATATTACATAGTTTTGAATTGATGGTCATTAACACTAGAGGCTATTGCCAAGGCTGTTGATTACCCTCTACACCTTGACAATAAGACCTTATTGTTGAAAATACCACAAACTTATATCATATGTCAGGAGAAATTTAGCTGATATGCAATTAGAAAGCCATACTAGCTATTGTTCACAGTACTAAAATATGCTATGCATGCTATTGGATGAGCAATAATAATCATCAGTCTAGGAACCATGCAAGCTATAATAGCAACCTGCCTGAAAGGAATACCCACTGGGGCAATGGTGGCACAGATTTTATGAGAGTAACCAACCAATTTTAGGGAGAATTTAAGGCCGTTTTCACAAGATGGAATTATATCTGACACTGTCAAAGAGACTAGGAACCTGAGAATAGATGAGATACTGGTACCATTGGAAAACCTACTACTTTTATTCTGCTAAATAAGTATAAAAGTAAAAACAAAAACTCTTAATGACATGTCACTAGGCCAACAGATCAATGCATTACTCAATACACATCAGAGATGCTTGTTCTTACAGTAAATAATAATTAGCCATAGAAAGCTGACAACCAGACAACATGCAAAGATTTCAGAATTCTCATTCTGGAATTCTCATTCCTCAATGGGATGTCTTTATCATACCCTTCTTCTCAAGGATCAAGGATCCATGCAGAAGAAGTAGAAAGATTGTAAGAACCAAAGGTGGTAGATGACTTCATTGAAGCAGCCTTTTCCACACTCAGCAGGACTGATGCATATATAAACTCATAAAGACTGAGACAACATGCATAAGATCTGTACAAGTTCAAGCTAGAAAAAAAAAAAATATTCCAGCGCAGGAAGTAGGGACAAAGTCCTACCGAAAACCAAGAATCCATTTGCCATTGCTACCAGCTGTGCAAGGGAAAAATTACTTTTCTTTAATGAAGTGACAGCCAACACAAAGTTGACTTCTTATTTTTGCTTTTGTCTTTCACTGTTGTTGTTTTTAAGACACAGAGAGAGGAATACCAAGAATGTGGGCAGGGAAATGGAAGCTGAGGAGAATTTGAGAGAAGTGGTGGGAGGAGAAAGAATGGTATCAAAATATGTTGTATGAAATTCCTAAAGAATAATAAAAACATATTTAAAAGAATATGAGAAAATGTAGGCTCATCACAAAATTAATATTCTAAAGTTATGTGTTAGAACATGGAGAATTCATATATCTATCTAGATATTGAATAGTTGTATATATAGATCCATTTTAAGAATATAAAATAATTTTAAATAAATCCTCAGGCTTAACTGTGAAGTACAAAACCATATAAATAAGTTCTGTGTGGTGAATATTTGTGTCTGACCCAAATTTATATGTTGCTGCCCTAATTCATATGATAGTATATGAGTGATAACTAGCCCGTGAAGGCAGTGTCTTCATCCATGATATTCGTGCCTATTAAACAAGAGCTAATCTGTTGGTTATAAGGAGTAGTCATCATTAAACTTTTTTAAAGACAAAAATGTTTGAAGGCCAATGACCAAGGATTTCCTTCCAAACTTACTAAGAAACTATCTGCTTTCCACAAAAGAATACAAACTGCTTGGTAATTACCACGTCATTACATGTGTGGATGATCCCAACTTTTTGAAAGTTCTTACACTAAGGTAAAATCTGCCTCTTTATAACTTTGATCAATTGGTTCACATTCTTGCTTGGGGCTATTTAATTGCTGGTAGAGATTTTAGTTGCTTCCCTAAAGGCAGAAGACTTAATGTTTTGTAACTTGTTATTGATCTTTGGCCAGCTTTGGCCTGTAGCTGGGCAGCTAGATGATTTAGTTCTCTTTGAGGTTCTCTGATACTATTTCTGGGCAACATTTTCTATTTTGCTTCTTGAAACTTTCATTTCTTTATGCAAAAAATTGTACACATGATGTTTTTATGTTGTGAGTTACACTTTCTTTTTATGTATAGACATTAGTTAGTACTTAATTATTCAGTGTGTAAGTCAAAGAGCACAGAAACATATTCAGAGTCAAATGAATTTGACTATAATTCAAATTGGAGTAATTTATATTAAATATTAAGACACACTTTATAACAGTGATGTTAAAAAATTATGTAATGGAACAAGCTTCCCAAAAGGGTTGCATACTGACTGTCACTAGGGTTATCCATTGCAGAAATAGCCATCTATCAGTAAATGATGTTTTTAAGCTAATTCCATCTTCTGCTTATCATCTGTAGATTCTGTAAATATATGTCTAGGCTATCCTCTCCACAGTATTTAAATGTTTTTTATATTTGAAAGCCCAATTTGAGTACATTTAAATTAACACTCACCTAAACTATCTTATCCATAGTATGTTAAAAAATACTAGATGTAATGTACTTATTACTGTACAGAATCCTCAGAATATAAATGCCAAAATGCCCAAAATGCAAACAATAACTGGTATATTGATAATGTTTACTGTAATATATTTGTAAGGGTGTATAACTTATAAAAACCTTACATGTCAAAATAATAAAATGGTTACATAATTCACGATTCATCCAAACAATGAAATATTAGATAATAACTAAAGTTTTAGTTAAAGTTTTTAATACTGTTAAATTTATTTTCTAACATAACTAATATATAATACAACTAGCAAAACATCAAGGCTTTAACTTTCATATAAAATATGATTTAATTAGTTATTTTTTAAAAGCAACTCAGTTATAATAGCAAGTCTAGAACTTAAGTGCACAGAAATGATAAACAAGGAGTTATAGCAAATGGCATTACAAGGTGATAAACAGATATATAGAATAATTATTAAGAAACAATTTATCATTCAATATATTATTATCTTGAGCCAGGATAAACACAAAAGTATAGTGTTGAAAATGTCAATTTAAAATTAACCCAAGATGCACAAAAGTCAAAAACAACAATAGGAAATACACTCCAAGGTATAGTCATAAATAAAGATTTTCTAAACTCTACACCAGTAACTGACAAAAGGCAAATATTTGACAAATGGTACTATATGAAAGTAAAAGAATTCTGTACAGCAAAGAACATTGTTAATTGATTGTGTCAAAATCACAAGCCCTGTGTGGGAGAAAGTGCCATCACCAGCATATGTGATAAAAGATTAGTATCTAGAATATACAAAGAACTCAAAAAACTAAATATCAAGAAAACAAACAATCCAATCCAAAACAAATTAAAAATAAAAAAGGAATACCAGTTCGAGAACTGAACAGAGTTCCAAAACGAAGAAATATTAGTGGTTAATAAGCACTTTCAATAATATTCAATATCCTTAGAAAATACAAGTTAAAACTAATTTGAGATTTCATCTCATCTGAAATAGGATGGAGATTATTTTTTTAAAAATGCCAGCAGATATTGACTGGATTGTATGGAAATGGAACCCTTATTTACTGTTGGTGTGCCCATAGGTGGTACAGCTGAAATCACTGTGGCACTTTCTTGGGAAGTTGAAAATACACTGTCTGATCCTACTAAGCCACTCCTGGGAATATATGCAAAGGGATATATTACTTTCTATCCTAATAGAAATATTGTTCATTCATGTTCATTGCAGATGTATTCATAATAGATATAAAATGGAATCAACTTAGATGAGAGGTGAATGATAAGTGGATAATATAACTGTGGCACAATGAAATTCTATTCATCTGTAAAGAAATTAATAAATTATGTAATGTGCAGATAGAGCAGTGGAGCTGGTGAAACTTATACTGAATAAGGTACCAAAGGATAAGAGAGAAAAACATCTCATGTTGTCCCTCGTATGTAGACTCTAGCTTCAGATCTTTAGTTTTGTAGGTTAACTTGACACACCTGTAGGAGTCAGGAAACTAGAAAGGGCCAATTGCATAGAAAAAGAGAATGACTTTAGAAGGGTGGAGTAGTAAAATATAAGCGATATAAAAGTAGAGAAAGGGACATACTGGAGGGAGAACAGTTCAAATAGAGATGGAAGTGATGGAGAATTAATCAAAGTGAAGAAAGATAAAAAAGTCGCATACAAACCCATGACTATGTCAGTCAATTAAAATATATAAGTTAAACACCATTATAAATATTAGTGCTTCTAAATAAACTGCCTTCTAAATATTAGGTCTTATCCCAAAAAGACAAATGCTATTCTTATCCTTAATCAGAGAAACTTTTCTTTACACTGAACTGTGGTGAATTCAGAGATTCATGACTGTTCAACATGGTTATAATAAAGAGCTGTTGTGTGTTTTGCTCTAAAGACACCATTTATAAAGTCCAGGAACATATTAGAAGAGGGAGCAGCAGAAAGAATATAAGAACCTAAAGACAGGGAGAAGGACCATGAAATGCTCCCTTTGGGTCAGACATACCCATTGCAAACATGGTCTTATAGTAGCTGTTTGTGCTTGGTCTGAGCTTGCCTGAACCTGGATTATCATGAATATTGGAAGGACGTCTGGATCACAAACCTCTCTAATGAATTACTGGCAGTTTGTAGATCTTTGGGAGAAACAGCCATTGCCTACAGTTGTGAATGAAACATGCACCCAACAGTTACCAGTAGATCATTCCAAATTCTTGACACACAGATGGTTCTTGTTAAAATCGTTGGGCAACAAAATAGAATTTAAAAGTATGATATGAAAAAAGGATCATGAGGGAGGGGGAAGGGGAATGGCAGGGGTGAGAGTGAATTTCAAAAGGTGAGGGTAACAGTACACAGAATGCACTAGATACATGATGAAGTTGTCTAAGAAAAAAAATCTGATCAATAAAAAAAAATCTTATCAGCCAAAACAAACAAACAGCACACACAGTGAAGAGCATCTGAAACAACAATATAGTAGAAGCCAGTAGAGACACATCTCACTACCTGAAAGACATCCCAGGTAGAAGCAGTCCAGGGGAACTATTTTAGAACTCTGCTAATTTTTAAAGGCTTACAACTCCCAAAAGGAAGGCGTGAATGTTTAATTGCTATCAGCTTAATCAATTACTTTTTCGTAGTACTCAGTTTAGTTTCAATTATCCATCTTCTGTCACTTTTCCCATGACAGAAAGTTATATCTTCCCAAACATCTTACCATCCAACTTTTCATCCTTCTACCTATTTTTCTTTCTTTCTTTCTTTCTTTATCTATCTATCTATCTATCTATATCTATCTACCTATCTATCTATTGACATAGATATAAAACATATATGTGTATAAATATATACAGATTATATACAGATATAGCCTGAAGTAGCCTGACAGACCTGGACTCTCTTTAATTATCAAGGATCTCTTCTCAGACAGATGACAGTTGCGTTTCATCAAACAAGGGCAAACAGGAGGTAGCCATTGGTAAGCACCTTCCTCCCTTACTGAAGGCCACTTCTTTCTACGTAAAGTGAATTTAGGAGGATCTAAAAAAGAAATCCTTTAGTGTGTCTTTCACCTCTGCCTTCATTATATTCTTCTTTTAGAATTTGGATGTTAAAGGCAACAATACTGAAGACCATAGCTTTCAAAAGAACCTGCACACAAAAAAGGTAAATGTAAAAGTCACCGTGAGTACCAACAGGAAAGCAGGACTCTCAAAAGACGTTTATAATTCTTAATGCATCTTTCCAAAACAAGAACAAAAAACTCACATGGCATATGAAGAGTGAGAATAAATGTGGTCCATTTCAAGGGAAAACAAAACAAAACAAACAAGTAAGCAAAACAACGGGCTCTGGCATGAAAAGAGCTGATGGCAGATACACTACAAAGAGACTCTCAGTGAGCTGTTGTTATAATATTCAAATAACTAAAGAAATAAGGGAAGTTACGAAATCAAGCTATAAATAGAATATAAATGTTCATAAAGAAATAGAAAACATAAAAAGAAATCAGAAGGAAACTTTACAGCTAGAAGACACAGTAAACTGGGATTTAAAAAGTTGGAAAACAAACAAACCCTTTCACTGAAGGGATTCAAAAGCACGAACAGGGAGAAGGAAGACTGAAATTAAGTAAACAAACCCAACAAGACACAGGACTGCATTCAGCAGAATGAAAGATGGCATTGCCAAAGAAGAGAGAAGAGCACAGAAGTGTTCCAAACACTAATGTTTGAAAACCTTTCAAATATCATGAAAAACATGAAATTAAAAGTCCAAGAGTGAGGTAACTCAAACTGAAAAGGACATGTGTGGTATGTACTTACTAATAAGTGGATATTAGCCAAAAAAGTACAATCCACAGAACTCAAGAATGTTAACAAGCAGAAGGGCTCAAGTGAGGATGCTTCAATCCCACTTGGGAGGGAGAAGAAAGCAATCACTGGATGCAGAGGGAGGGAGGGACCTGGATGGGAGAGGGGAGAGGGAGGGGAAAAGGGAAACATGATCAGGTATTGGGGGGGAGAGACAGGAGAGAAGCTCTAAGGGCCAGCAGAATTAATGGAAATATACAACTGCAGGGGGTGGGAGGTGGGAGGTACCCACTAGAAAGTACCAAAGACTTGGAAAGTGAGAGACTTGGAACTCAAAGGGAAGGTCCAACAGTGAGGAGAGGGAATTTGTAGAGTCCACCTCCAGGAAAAGACAGGGCATCAAGTGGAGGGATGGGGTTGCCATCTGACAATCAGAAACCTGAACTGAGAACTGTTCCTGTATAATAGAAGTGCAGGGGCAAAAAATGGAAAAGAAACTGAGGAAAAAGAGACCCAGTGACACACCCAAATTGGGATACAGTTTAAGGGGAGGCTCCAAGGCCTTACACTACTTACTGATGCTATGGTGTGCTTACAGACAGGAGCCTAGCATGGCTGTCCTCTAAGAGGCCCAACAAGCAGTTGACTGAGACAGATGCAGATACTTACACCCAACCATTGGACTGAAGTCAGGGACCCCTGTGGTTGAATTAGGGAAAGGCTGGAAGAAGTTGAGGAGGAGGGCAACCCCATAGGAAGACCCGCAGTCTCAACTAACCAGGACTCCTGAGAACTCTCAGACACTGAGCCGCCAACCAGAGAGCATATACCTGGTCCAAGGCCTCCAATACATATACAGCAGAGGACTGCCTAGTCTGTCCTCAGTGGGAGAAGTACCTAACCCTCAAGAAACTTGAGGCCCCAGGGAGTGGGGAGGCCTGGGGATGGAGTGTGGGTGGGAACATTTTCTTGGAGACAGGGGGAAGGAAGAATGGGATGAGGAACTGTGGGAGGGGAATTGGAAGTTCGGCAATGGCTGGACTGTAAAAACAAAACAAAACAAAAATGAAAAAACAAAAAATAAAAATAAAAAAGGGAAAAAATAATCCAAGGAACTCAGGAGCTACAAATGAACATACATCAGGACACATTAAAATCAAACTGGTCATTGAGACAGGAAAATGTTTGAAGCTAAAATAAAGAAGCTGAGTTGTATACAAGGCATCATCAATAACGTTGTTAGGCTTCTCAACAGTATTTTTGAAGGGAAGAAAGAAGTAGGATGATGTATTTGAAGTGATAACGGGAAAACATCCAACAGATCCAAACCTTACAGCAGGCAAAACTGTCAGAAGTGGGGAGAAAAACCTCAACATTCCCAAGGAAACAAAAGTTGAGGATACTTGTAACTACTAGTACAATCCTGAAAGAAATATTGTGTAAATGTTGGTATGAAATGATACAATAAAGCAACTTAAAAGTATGTAAGGTAATAAAGATCTCTCTTAATTAAGAGATACAGGAGATTTAAGGTAATATTTTGTAATAGAAGTGTGTAACTGTATTTTCTGTTCCTATATGATTTTAGAAAATAACATTAGTAGTAAAAGACAGAAATGTAAGAAGTGTTTTGGGGTTCTGATCCATTATCTGAATCCTAAAATTTTCTGACTATCTCAGGAAAGGGGCAATGCTAGAGAAGCGTTTAGGTCCTATTAAAGGAAAGCTGTTGCCCCGCAGCCTAAAGAGAATCTGCTTTTGGGTAGAAGCATGCCTTTGTCTCTTCCCAACCCAAAAAGTTTTACTATGGCAAGCAATGCTAAGTGAATAAAGCCATTCATAAAAGGACAAATACTAAACAAACAAACAAATAAATTTTTCATTTATTTTTTATTGGTTTTTTTATTTATTTACATTCCAAATGCTATCTTCCTTCCCAGTTTCCTCTCCACAAGCCCCCTATCACCTCCTCCCTCCCTCTGCCTTGATGAAGGTGCTTCCACACCATTCCACCCACTCCTGCCTCAGAGGCCTAGCATTCCCCTATCCTGGGTCATCAAGCCTCCACAGGACCAACGGGCTCCTCTCCAAATGATGCCAGATAAGGCAATCCTCTGCTGCATATCCAGCTGGAGCCATAGCTACCCCCTGTGTATGCTGATTGGTGATTTAGTCCCTGGGAGCTTTGAGGGATGAATGTCTATGCCCCAAGTGCAAGGGCACCCACATATGTAAAAGAAACATTACTGCAGATCAAAGCACAAATTGAAGCTCACACAATGATAATAGGAGACTTTAACACCCCACTCTCATCAATGGACAGATCATGGAAACAGAAACTAAACAGAGACACAGTGAAACTAACAGAAGTTATGGACTAAATGGATTTAACAGCTATCTATAGAACATTTCATTCTAAATCAAAAGAATATACCTTCTTCTCAGCACTTCATGGTACCTTCTCCAAAACTGACCATATAATCAGACACAAAACAAGCTTCAACCGATACAAGAAGATTGAAATAATCCCATGCATCCTATCAGATCACCAATGACTAAGGCTGGTCTTTAATAGCAACAAAAACAACAGAAAGCCCACATACACGTGGAAGCTGAACACAACCTACTCAATGATTACTTGGTCAAGGATGAAGTAAAGAAAGAAATTAAAGACGTTTTAGTGTGGGGAGCCACCCGAGTCGCACCCACATTCGCCATTACAAGATGGCGTCTACATTCGGCCGAGAACAAGTTGTAAACAGGCTAGTGCGCATGCACCTGGTAATTTTCCACCTCAGAGTCTCAGCCTCTCTCGTGGTGTCATCTGGCCTGACGTGCGGGGAGCCAATGGGGAAGCTCCACCTCCCAGGCGAGCGCTGTGGCCTATATAAGGGACAGGTGTTCTGTTGTTCGGGGTCTCCATTCGTGGCAAGCTTATGCTCTCCCTCTCAAGATGCATTAAAGCTTTACTGTAGAAGGATCCTATGTGTGCCGCATCGTTCTTGCTGGCGAGACGGTAGCGCGGGACATTTTAGAATTTAATGAAAATGAAGGCACAGCATACCCAAACTTATGGGACACAATGAAAGCAGTGTTAAGAGGAAAACTCATAGCTCTGAGTGCCTCCAAAAAGAAACTGGAGAGAGCATACACTAACAGCTTAACAGCACACCTGAAAGCTCTGGAGGAGCTTTCAATACACTCAAGAGGAGTAGAAGGCAGGAAATAATCAAATTAAGGGCTGAAATCAACCAAGTAGAAACAAAGAGAACTATACAAAGAATCAATAAAACCAGGAACTGGCTTTTTGAGAAAATCAACAAAATAGATAAACCCTTAGCCAGGCTAACCAGAAGGCACAGAGACAGTATCCAAATTAACAAAATCAGAAATGAAAATGAAGACATAACAGCAAAAATTGAAGAAATTCAAAAACTTATCAGATCTCACTATAAAAGCCCATACTCAACAAACAAACAAATTATAAATGAGCATTATTGTACTTATACCGCTTCTCTGGAGTACTTAGAACAGTCAAAATTGCCATGACAGAGTAAAATGTTAGCTGTTATATCTAGGAGGGTGGAGGAATGAGCTTTGTTGTTTAATGAACGTAGAGTACTATCTTTCGCAAGATGAAGAGTTTTGGATATAGGTGGTTGTCAAGATGAGACAACAGTCTGAATGTATTTACTGTAACTAGACTATGAGCCGACAAATGTTAAGATAATACAGTATGCGTACATTTTATTACAGTACAAAAAAATTGAGGGAAAAAGTCAATAGAATGCTGTTGTAGGACCAATAATTTTAGAATAAGCCCTCAGATTCCCTTTAATGGTGGCAGTTGTTCCCATTTGCTTCTGGAACTACTTCATCTTTAGTCTTTGTTGTTTTGAAGCCTGCTACACACACTACTAAGCATGAGAATGTATCTGTAGAAGGAATATTGTTATTATTTTTGCTGGTGTGCTTTATTAAATACACATATAATGGGATTAATATATGATTCACAGGGAAGGCTCCCCAAGAGCCTAGTGAAAATTGGAAGTCATTACTCAGAAGCACAGTAAGGATGTCCAAACAGGATGTGGTTCTTAATTTGTAGCTCTAATGCTGTGGAAGACTGTCAGTTTTGACTACACAGGTGCATTCCATAGTGTAGGCTTCTTTTTGATAACTTTCCCAGCATCTGCTACCTGCAGCTCTCCTCCATTGGCTTGAAACTATTCGTTACGATCAGTGACTAGTGACATCCACTCTCTGTCATTGTACTACTCCATAAATTGTTTTGGTTGTTCCTTGAGCATTATTTTTGGTGAGATTCATATCATGTGGGTAATCCTAAGCATATATCTCCTTACAACTTACCATTTTATTAAGTGAGCCTTGAGAAAGGAAGCAATGGTATCTCTTCTTGTTGCAAAAGCATAATATTTAGTCAGTTTTACTATCTTCCATTGTACTTCTAAAATGCAGTAAAATGTATTCTTTGGTTTATACATAACATTTTCATTTGGGCCTTGCATATGGATACATTTTGTGACTGTTGTGGATGTTTTGACAAGAATAAATTTATTTTTATATCCTTAATTCCGCTTCATCATGCTAAAATTTAAGGTCTAAATTTTTAGATGTGTTATCTGCTACTTCTTTTATTAGAATATAGCTATAAAAAAAGAGCACAGAGTTGATTGATAGTCAAAGTTTTAGAAAGTATGAAGCTGGAAGTACAGGGATGTGTGTAAACATACCTCTTTAAAAGTGTTCTGTCATTGGTGAGCATAAAGACAAAGTCTCACTCCTTTCTTCAAAATGATCGTGAGTCACGCAACAGATTATTAACAATATAGGAAAATAAATGGCTACACATATTTTTTTACATTAGTATCACAAATTAACAGCCAAAAACCATGAGGAAGAACAAAATCCTTCAGAAAGAAAGAATTGTAGAAAAGAAGAGAGGAAGACCAAAACACAGTAGTGGTCTTTTCTAGAGGAAGGAATTGTGGTCATATTTAAATATAATTCCCTAAATGTAAGAATTTCTAAATTTCTAATTTTGTTATCAGAAAAATATTAATCGTTTTATTTAAGAAGGACTATCTGTGGAGATTGCCTTGGGTATTTCTTCTGAAACTGAGCTACATAATGAAGGTTTCCCTTTGTTCACTGCCATTATGAGAACTGTCCGCCGAATGCTATTTACAATAATTCCCAAGTTGATATCACAAGCATCTTCTGGGTAGAAATACCTACTACCTCAGTGCAAAGATCAAAGATGCAAAGGTTCAAATTAATCACTTGTTTTTCTTCCTAAAGATCACTTTGCATGTATAATTTTGGCAGTTTGGTGGGCTCAAAATCAAGTCAATGTATCCTGCTTGTTTTGACTGAGTCTAGAGATAGTGTAGACTTTTATAAGTATTTCTTATAACACCAGGACCTTAGATTGACAGGTTCTGATTTTTATAAAGATACTAAAACTTTTATATTAAGGTAAGTACCAGGCTCTGAGTGGCCATATCTTTTAAGTTCAGACTCCATTTTAGAGAACCTGATCTAAGTTGGAACTCAGGTAAATTAACAAGCTGGTACCTAGCATGAGTTTCCAAGTTTCCCCCAGCAAAACCCGAGCCTAGCTCCAGTCTCTAGGCTAATCACCAACAAGACCAGTGTCTCCATGTTATTTCCCCAACAACCCTGCACCCCCAGATTACAAAGCCACTCCCTGCCTAATAACCACCAATATAGAGGGGAGCAGAGGTTAAGTTTAGGATATGACTCCCAGTACCAGCCAATTATATTGAAGGCCACAGTAGCTCCCAGTTAGATGCTTGCACACTAACCTCCCCTTGCTGCTTACTATAAAACCTTGCCATGATAGATATTCAGGGCTCCCCCACCACCAGAACCTTCCTGCATAACAGTGCATTGGCAGGGCCTTGAGCTAGCTCAAATAGAATAAAAACCCTGCTGTGAGTTGTCTCAGATCAGCTCCTGTCTGTTTTGGGGAAGTTCAACCCTTCCCTGGCACTACAGCTCAACATGGCAAAAGAGAAAATAAATTTCAGATTTGCAGAAAGCATAGCTGTGCCTCCCTATACTCTCTGGTACCCAGTCATGCTTATTTTTCACATTTTACACCTAAATTAGTTATATTTCAGAAACTTTTGCAATAGTTATACCAAACATAATTGCATTTGGTCCATAGGCATTTAAGATACCACCGAATAGTTATTGATTTTTTTTTTTCAAAGTCTTTCTTGACACTTTTAAGAGGAATTGTCACCCTCAGCATCTCATTCCTTAGACTGGAAAAAATGTGATTTTATCATGTGCAGTGGGTTTAGGCTGCAAGCAAACCCTTTAGGCTGATTGTACACTCTCAAGGTTGTTCAGGGTTAGTTAAAAATGGGCAATAAAACGGAAGTTTTGTGTTCCTAAGCTGGGAAGAGAAAGAAACAAAGAACATCCCTGCATTTTCGTGCTTTTAAAAAGTGCTTTTACCTGTTCTTAGAAGAGTGTGTGACCTATCAATCCTGGAAACCATTATTCTTCACAAAATGCTTAGTTTTCTAAAAAGAGCTTAGAGTTTGTTCTGTCTGTGTATTAGTTTTCTTAAAATGAGTAACTCACTTTCTCCCTCTCCCTTTCCTTCTCTCTCTCCCTCTCCTTCTCCCTCCCCTTCTCCCTCTCAACCTTCCCCTCACCTGTCCCCATTTCTGCGTGTGTGTGTGTGTGTGTGTGTGTGTGTGTGTGTACTCGTGTGTGTGTATTGACAAGTCTTGGAAGGACAGAAGACAAAGATTTGCATTTTGAGATTTAAACCAACTATTCCATGGTTTCTGGTCATTGCAAACCTGACGGTTTAAATCACTAAAACACGCTTTCTAGTTAATCTAACACCCACATACTATATCTAAATATTTTCACTTAATCTATCAGAAAACTTGGTGTCAAAGTAACTTATTTGAGTAAACTTAGGACTTCGTTATCATAGTTATATTTATTTGAATAAACTCAGAGTTCCATCTAATTTTGACTAACTAGGGAAAACAGATTTGATAACCCTAAGTACCCTAGCATAACATAAAGTGAGACTTTGTGCTTTTTCCTTACACCTGACAGGACAGAAGATACTGTCGTTATCTGTAATACTAAGTTACTCCCAAAGCTTATTGCATGTCATTGAGAAATCTGTATCTAAAACCAATTTTTCTTACATAGAGATTTAATTTTACTACTGAGTTTTCTAGATAGACAGACAGACAAGGTATTTAGACAGATAGATAGATGTAAGCTAAAATTCAAAAAATCGAGGCAAGTCTTGAATAACTTCTAAAACAAAAGTGGTGTAATTGATCCAACTAAGAATCAAGTATGTTGATGAATCTCACAAGACCTATGTTATATTGATCCCAGAAGAATTTGTAAGGAATATTATGTAATATCTTCTTGATATAACCAGAACGTTGCATATACAGAACAGACTTTCCATAAAGATTTGTTGAAATTGAGTGGAAAAACTAATGAGTAGAAAATTAAAGCAATAAACTATAATCAATTCCAAAGATCTCACTAACTCCTGAAGCCATTTTGTAACATACTCCAATGCTCCTTACACCACGGGCTTCAGGGACCAAGGTCTAATGCAGTGAAACATGAGGACTGGAGAGATAAAATATCCCACACACTTAGGACCACAGACTCTAAGACTTTACTTGTGAAGGGACTCCACAACAGGCTGAATGCTAATTGCCCAGAGCTGCCACTGAAAGGTTGCATGGCAGTGATCTGATGATGAGATGTAACCATCTACCTTTTTAAAACAATTATTACAAATGCTTGGTGTTTTGATAATCTTGGAATCACTTTTGGGAGAGCATATAGGTGGATCCTCAATAAAGTCTGAATGGCTATAACTTGGGGAGTGTCAACTTCAGACATTTTTCATGTGCTTTCAAGGTTCAAGTACCATGATTAAATAATTTACTGTTTATTGTTGTTACTCACAATTTTTTGCCCTGAAAATCAATCCATAGACATTATCAGCTGTATAGTGCCCTATCTGTGACACTTGAAATTGCCTTGACTTCTACAGCTCTCTTAAATATTTGTTTATTAAACCTCAGAGGGAGAGCTGAATCATTGTGAGAGGGCAGAATACCATCCCTTAGATGCTAAGCTATGTCTCCTCCACAGCTCCCCACTGAAAAACATTTCAAAATAAATACAAAATAGACAGTAAAATTAACTCATTACCCTCTCCTGCCCCAAAATTATTGTTTTAGCATAAATAAAAGAATTTTTAAAATTAACTCATGTACCTCTAGTTTAGTCTTCAGGCTACCCACAATAATGTAAATTACACCTGGGACTCATGAGTTCTTTCCACCATCCACAAAGGTCTGTAATTCTCATGTTTAACAAAAGTTTTCAAGTACAAACTACTGATGAGGTAATTTTTTTTCCCTTCAAATCAACTGTATGCTGAGAAGAAATCGAGTCTGGATTCTCATCAGAATGTTTTTAGCAGCCAATTTATATCAGATTCCCCCAGGAATGGATTGCATCGTCATGTCCAAGGGTAAAGGAGGCATGTGTCACTTCACAATGTGCAAGCAATTGCACATAAAATACATCTGTGGCTTGTGGCTGCAAAGTCTCACCTCTGATCCACAGATCGGCTTAATTTAATCATTTTTTTTCAGCATGTTAATACATTTCTCTGTTTTAAATTCCTGCTTAGTGGAAAGTTTCCCCATTGACTATCTGATTTAATTTTGTCTGCTTGGATGCCCTTTAGGTAAAGGACACCATTCAATATCAGAATTAGAAGCATTCTATTCATTTTCTCCCCCTGCAGCCAGGGAAAGAGAAAGGAGAGAGCAAAGAGGCAGAGATTCGCACGACTCCAGATACAGCAATTCTCTAGCCGCTGAGCAATGAGGTTTCATACGCTGCTGGAGGACCCATTCATCTCAATCCATCTGGAACGAGGGCTACATGCAATATTTCACAATCTAAGTACTTTCTGACAAATCTATTAATTATACACTCAAACACATTATTTGCTGCCCATGGAGAATTGCTACCGGATTTTCTCGTGTGCCAGAATCTACCTTCTTTTCTCACTTTTAACTCATTTGCATCTCTGACAGAGTCGTATTTGAACCCTGTTTTTAATTATCTTCTAAATTGTACGCATGGTTATTATTAGAGAGAAGTAGAAGCGGGGCTAAAGTGCTCTGGCACTTAACCGCCAACAGACATTTTCCTATCGCTTTCTTTACCCTGTAGTGTTCTCCCACCTCCACAAACGCATACAGAAGTTTCCTGACAGAGAAATGATAAAATATTAGCTACACTGATTTCTGATGTTTCTACCAGCTGCTCACATTTTTTTTCCCTTTGTTCCAAAGACAAGCCTTCCTCACATTTTACATCCAAACTGGTAAAACCCACAGGAAATGAGGAAGACAAAACTTGAGCAGCAATTACACACTCTAGATGCCATTAGAATGGTTTAAATTACTTTCTTTTAAAATGTTTTCTCATCTTGGAAGTACTACGTGCAGTTGTACAAAAATAGCAAAGACCATTTTAAACAAGATAATAAAAATCTCCAATAACTAACATCAGTACTTTGGGGCATGGATCTTTACATTTTTTTATATATCATTAGAAATGTGAGTGCTATACATTAAAAGTTATGTATATTTAATTGTACAGGTATCTTACCTAAATTTTTCATATATATTTCCCCATTACTAAGATTTTAATTTTGTTGTATGAGGGTTAATATGTATTATCAACTTTATAGTACCTAGAATTAATACAAAGACAGGGCTCTAGGAACTTCTGTAAGAGATTTTCTAAATTAGGTTAACTGAGGTAGGGAGATCTGCCCCTAAGTGCAGACAGTTCACTGGTGAGACCATATGAAAAGTTTAGAGTAGAAGGCCACATTTACCTCTGTCTTTCTCCTTAATGTGGATTCAACATGACTACCTGCTTCAAACTACTGCCACCTCAGTGGCATCTCCTCTTTGGTGGACCGTACAATGAACAATGAGACAAACATTTTCACCCATTCTTAAGTTGCTTTTATCGGGGAATTTTCACCATAGATAAAAGAAAAGTAAGTAATACATTAAGAAAATATAGTTAAAGATAAAATCCTTCTCACCTGTAACCTCTGACACACACACACACAAAGAGAGAGAGAGAGAGAGAAGAAAAAGAGAAAGAAAACTATTTTATTTTGAGTAATATCAAATCATGGTATCACTTTAATTAAGCTAAGGTTGGCTTTAAACTCTTTGACTCTCCCAAGAGTCCCAGTCAAGCCTCTGGAGTAAATGGGACTACATACAGGTGCTATTGTATCCAACTCTATTCATATTGTTAAACATTAATATTATCTATCATAAAAAATGCAAAACAATTTGCATAGATATCCCCAATTATTAGACATTAATATTTAAATGGTATATTATATGATACCACATTACTATGAATAAACCTACCAACCACTTCATTTCTTACCAGGTAAAATCTGACAATAATCTCTTTTGAACAAGGAGGAAAATATTATATATTGCCTTCAAGAATCCATATATACACTCTGGCCTTATATTCCCAAACACATATAGTTAGTAAATTTCTGATAGTTTAAATGAATTTTAGCCTCTGTATGTATGTGTGTGGATGTGTATGTCAAGTACCTAGCCATTTGTTTGAAACCACAAATCAAATGCTTGAGAAGTGACACTTAGATCCAAATCTGATTCCAACTGTTCAACTTATAGAAATATGGAGGTTTCATTTTTTCAAAGATTATGAGGGCTGTGAAAGAGACAAGTGTTTCAGATATGAACGGCCAATAGCTGTTCTTTCTGATAGGAGGAAACAATAATTTACAAATGGCAGTAGTGTGGCTTGGAAAAGTTAGTGTGCATCCTAGATGAAAATGGAGTAAAGCACATCATTTTCTTACCTTCCAGAAAAGGCATGCCCAGACTTCTTTTTAATTTCCCTAAGATCCTTTGGAATTAGCTAGACATTTTGCCATTTTACATCCTAAGAAATGGAAGCATACACAAGGGGTCAAGGGGTCATGCAACAAGCAATTGGTAAATTCAGAATTTGAATTCATCACTGTCAGATTTCAATACCCCAGCCATTTTCATCCCAGTAGGGTGACAAAGACAATCAGTAACTGTAGGCTATTTTCAGTTCCTCGCTCTGAAAAGCATCTATGTCAAATTAATCTAATTTCATAGTTACTCCTAGAAAAGAAAGATACTGGAGGAAATGCAAAAACATGTAAATGAACAAAGAGACCATATCAGGTTTTTAAAACAATTCACTGTTTTCAGAACCAAGACAGAATGAGCACAAAAAGAAGTCAAATGAAAGCACACGGGTTGGGGGTGATCAGCTCGATTTACCAAACATTGTTTTCTAATATCAGAATAAAAAAACAAGCCTCTTCCCATGGAGGACTATTGGCATTATAGAATAACCTTAATGGATTAAAAATCTTAATCTGACAGATTATTTCATTATGCATGCCTGAGATTTAGCAAGGGTCAGATGCCAAATTATAAGAAATACCAAAGTGCATGATTGAAAAATTTAATAATGGTAGAGAGTTTATAGTTGATTTTTTTTTAAATTAGATTCATTGTTAGTGGGGGGGGGGTAGTGTGTGTGTGTGTGTGTGTGTGTGTGTGTGTGTGTGTGTGTGCGCCATGGCTTGGATTTGAAGGTCAGAGGCTAACTTTTGAGAGTTGGTTCTGGCTTTCTCCCTGATGAAGCAGGATCTCTCTTTTTTCTGCCACTGGGCAACTTATTCCATGCCAGATGGCCCTAAAGCTTCTGGACAACTTACCTGTCTTCCCTTTCCATCATGGGGTAGGAGGGCTGAGATTACAGACAGGTAGCCTCACACGTTGCTTTTGATGGAGATTCTGGTAATTGAACTCAGGTTACTCATCTGGCAGGACTCATACCTTTACCACCTGAGCCATCTCCCTGGCACTTAGTTCTTATTTTATAAAATCTGTTTTTCAATATATAATTATGAAATTATATTGGAATGAGTTAATCAGAGCAGCTACATTTTGCATTAGATTTCTGTGTTCGAAAGGATGTTGTCTCTTCTGTATAACATTCTGGGAAACCTTGCTTTTAACTTCTCTTTGTTTATAAAGATTATGGTATATTGATATCAACCAATCTTCCTGCGAACAATAGAAAAACATGTTATCAATACTTTCTTAACTCCTTAAAGGATTATAGTTATAACAGCTCACTTTGATAATAGTATAGAATTTCAGTCAAATCAAGGCTGAAGGAATGATAGATAGGTCACTGAGACAATATTTACTGATTTTACTTTCCCTAAAAATATGGCATGTGACATTATAAAGGATCCAGGGTTTGAGACTTAACATGATATCTATGAAATATAGAATATGTCAATAAAGAACACTGTCATGCTAAGTACATCCTCAGTTCACACACACACACACACACACACACACACACACAACTTATACATTTAGTGATAAAAATGAAGGAATTGTATAAAGGACTCATAAATATAAAAGTGTATGGATATTACAAGTCACAGCATGACCTCTGTTGATTCATAGTCTCATCCTTAGTTCAGACTGACTAGCCTTGAGCATCAAGACTGACTAGCCTTGAGCATCAAAACTGACTAGCCTTGAGTATCAAGATTGACAAGCCTTGAGCATCAAGACTGACTAACCTTGAGCATCAAGACTGACTAGCCTTGAGTATCTGTCCATAAAGATACAGATGCAGGTGACTGAAGATTGCTTTGGAGCACACAAGCTAAGTGGTGAAACTTGAGTTCAACAGGATTGGGCATGGACAGGAGTGAAGGACAGATGCGCTTGGCATGTTAAACAGAGAGTGTCAAATTTGACAGGGGATCCTGAAACTCTAGCACAATGGGTGCAGTGTTCATTTGTGGAAGACCTGGGAGGGAGCACAGCTGAGCTCTCATTGGGCCCTGGAAGAAAACATGAGTAGGGGATTAATTGTTCATTAGCAACTGGAGTTTTAGAGTTAATGAAATGGAGCAGTGTTAATGAGATATAATTTGTACCCACTCTCCAGTCAGGCCTGGCCCATGAACTCCATCAACTTATTGTGCTACCATCATCCTTAAGCCAGTGAATTTCTGAAGGCTTTTCTCCTGCTTGCTGCAAACTAAATAATTCATGCAAAGGAAAATTTCCCCAAAGAAGAAACACATACCTGCCTCTAGACATTTCCATTACCATCTCTGTGGAAAGTCACTTTGTGGAAAATCCCTGAAACAAATGTATCTTATTTCATTGTACTGTTTAATCTGCTAGCCTTAGAACCACACAAGGGAGACAGAGAGGGCTCAAGAGGGAGAAGAGTATCAGTAGTTAATTAGGCTCCTTGATGTACCAAGTCCCATGCTAGTGTTATCTGACCTAACTCCTACTTCTAGGACTAAAGAATGGTCATCCCTGCTTGACACATGAGGAGGCTGAGTCAGAGAAGACTCCAACCTCTTCCTGAAGGACCTTCTGAAATGTCCTGTGGTATCTACAGTCCGCCTGATGTTCTTCCCTTTGTTGAAATCCTTAGAACACGGTCCCATTCCTAACCTCTCCTTCCATTTTGTTCTCTCTCTCTCTCTCTCTCTCTCTCTCTCTCTCTCTCTCTCTCTTTCCCTTCCCCCCTCCCTGCCCCCCTTTCCCCTCTGTCCCTCTCTCCTTCTCTACCTCTCCTCTGCCTCTTTTCCCTTCTTCCATCTAACTGCATGGAATTATGCTGACAACCTGGAAGTTAACTGACTGTTTGCATACCAGCATGCTCAGCCCAAGGACTAAAATTTTCAATAACTGGAATATTTTCATACAAGCCAAAGAAACTGATCCTGGCCAACTAAAGGAGGAAATAAAAATCATTTTTAAGAAATCCTTTTTAAATGTACATGGTAATCTTCATAATAGAAAGCCAGAATGGTCATGGCCCAATAAGGAGCCAGGCTGACTCGTGGGGCATCTTTTCAAGGATCTGCCAAGATGAGGCAGGTACACCATGCTTCCAAGGCAGTACCATACTGCTCAATTTAGATTAAGGAGGAGAAGTCTGGTCCACCCTCGATTATGTGTCCTCTCCATAGCTCAGCAGAGACAAAGAAGGTCCTTAAGTTAGTACATCCAAGGCTGCCTGGATCAGGGGAGATGATCCCCACTGGAATATCGCAGTGCTGGGCTGGAGAAATAATAGATCCCTACTACAATAACGTAAGGTCTCCTGTGCCCTCACAAATGTCCTCCCTTGTCACATTATAGTGAGTGGTTTCTGCTTACTCACACATTGCTCACACAGAGCCCTCTGAAGCTGAATCTAAGCCCAGGAACTCTGTCTCCCTCACTATCACCATGCGCCAGAGCTGCTTCCAGCTTTGATTCATTACACACATCGCTTCTATCTTACCCACCAGAACATGATATATATGGTAATTTATTTCACTGTTTTGTACTGGCTGCCGCCCCCTCATGTCCTATATCATTTAGGCTGAGTTTTACATCAGCAGCAATGAACATTAGGACCCACCCCGCTATCTGAGGGAGAACGAAACCCTACCCTTCCTCTTTTCTTCTTTACACAGAGATTCAGGATTCAGCCCAAGCCCAGCACAGATATTACAGGCTAGCCTCAAACTGTCTTGTTAACATCTGTATTTTTAGAATGCTTGGTTTTAGTATTCAGAGAGAGAGAGAGAGAGAGAATGAGAATAAATTAAATGGAAGAGGCACACAAAAGCACTTGTACAGATACTCTGGTACTGAAATGAAGCCCTGTAGACTGCTCGGGGATAATGGTTTAGAAATTTCCTGAACAATGATGCAGAATTGTGATTTTAGAAATGTGATTAATACATTGATACCCAAACAGAGTTTCAATGTATTAATATGACATTCAAAATAAAAACGTAGGCAAGTGTTGTCCTTATAATTTAACACAAGTTTGTAGAGGAAGAATGAGGAAGAGGGTTTGCTAGGAAAAGTAATGAATCCAGAAATCCAGAATCTGTTTTTTATCTGGTGACTTCTGAAGCCAACTATAATATGCTATATATGGCCTGGCTTCAGACAGAGATATCCAGGGAATCAGAGAGGTGGGGCAAATATACCTTCCCTGTACTTCATTGCCAAATTTATTAGAGGAGCCTGAAGTACCTGCAGGCTAGGAAGGGAATGGGTCACAGGGCAACCAACTCATTTCCCATCTCTTCTCCAAGGTGCCTTTCCCTCAAGTTTCAGAGTGACCCAAAAGACCCAAAGGAACTATAAATGGAATAGAAAATGCTTAGTATCTCTGTAAAATGGAAGAGCTGTTGGGGATCTAAAATCAGGATTCTTCTATGAAGGCAGTAAGAATGGGCCACTAGCAAAGGCCCAGAAGCTAAGGGTACTGCCTTCTCTGAATCTATATTTCCTGGTTTTGCTGGTCTTTTCTGTAATATGTGAAAGTATTATGGGAAAGGCAGGAGAAGATAGAAAATGTCTCTATCCCCAATATTTATAGTCGAACCTATCAATAAATTCATTTTTCTCATTTCTCAGTATACTCTGTCATTTTTCTCTTAGGGCGGGAGAATATTTAACCCCAGAACCAGGACCCATGGCTGGGGTTGGGTCTGATAACATTGATGATTATTTTTCATTTCTATCCAGGTTTGTGTTGGAGAAAAAAAAAAAAACAAAAAATACATCAGAAATAGAAGAAGAAAGGAAAGAGGCGTGATCTTTGAATAAGAAGTTTTGGTACAAAGATCATTGGCAAAAAAATGTGGTATGGTTTGTATGCTTGTGGCCTTAACATTCCCATCATTAAAGGTGAAGTGCTGCTGCAGCAAAAAAGGCCCTATTTGAGCCAAAATCAGTAGGGGTTAGGGGAAAGACCAGACTGATTTATTCCAACTGTGAAATGGGCAATTAAGTCTACCTTACCAGGGCTTTCTGGTTTTGTAGCAAGTACTTAGGAACTGCTTTTTCTAAAGAGCACTGATTCCTTCCTTAGTCCCAGAAGGGCACTAAAAGCAGAATGAAATTCTGGCATGCCTGCCTTAGGTTTCTGTCTGTCTCCTTCGCCTTAAAACAGTGAGTCAGACTACTGCTTAATTCTCAATATGGTTATGTTAGTCACCCAAGAGTCACCTACCTAAAGCACCATGATTCATAACTCTCTTGGAAGGGCCTCTGGCCCTACAGACTGTCCTCTCATAACTGGTTAATTGGGATGGATGGATGAGCTTACTCTGTTAGGACCACAGGAGCTGGAACTGTTGTCACAAGATTAGATGTCAAAGGTCATAGTGGGTGCCGGGATTAAAGAGTGTATGACTTTTTTGATAGAATGATCTAGGCATGATTAACCAGTCATGATGAATGTTTTCTTAAATGGTTTCATGTTCCCATTTTTCTCAATGAGTCTCCAATTTGAAGGTAGACAGCTGTTCCTGCTAACTGCTAGAGCAAACCTAGATGAAATAGTCCCAATTGTCTGTCTGACCTTGTTTGTCCCAACACACAAAGCTACCTCACTTAGCCAGGCTGACATTTATTCATTGCCCTTGTGTGTGTAGAAGTCAAGGCATCTTGGATGACACTTGCCATACTGGGACTAGCCTCCTTAATTCAGGTGCTTTGTTTTTATTGGGTCTTAGTTCAAGATTCACAAATTAATTTCTGCCTTAATTTCCCCCACATCTATAGGATTTCAAATTCTTGTCACACGTATCATTCTGTCTACATGACCATCTGTATGTTCAAAAACTCTCTGGGGTTGTACTGCTCTTATGTCTATAAACACATTATGACCACGTCAAGAGAAACAATCAACTTGTCCACTTGTGGTAGACTTAGAAGCACTGAGCTCTGGACCAACTATAGTACATACTTGGTGCTAAATTTTGTTGAACAGATAGGTCTTCTTTGAAGAGAAATGGGTTACTGATATGGTTTGAAATCCTTGCGCATTCAAATTATAGTTAAATAGCGAGAGAGTGGAATAAGACTAACAAGGGGGCAGCTTGTCAGAACCCAGGGCTCTCTGAACACACATGTACATAAGGACACATCTGTCCAAAGTGAACTCACATTTCCATCCTGAAGCAAGTTATCTTGGGAGTTACCTTGGTGTCGTTCTTTTGACACTATGTTCATAAATGCCCTTGTAACTTTCCAGGAAAATGGGAACTTTCAGGGACACGTTTAATGATTGATCCAGTAATGTCCTGAAGGGCTGGAGCATCAACAGTGTTCCCAGAAGGAATCAGGATTGCATAGCTTTTATGGAAGTCTCTGTAGTATTAGAAAAGCCTGAGACAGGATCAATGATTAGCATGATGCTGTCAGCTGCTACCCAAGGGTTCTATTAATACAACTCCGGAAGCCGTAGGAAGAGCTCAGACAAGGTTTATTTTAAGAGCAGAATTTGCCATACCACTGTGGCTTACCTTTAAGGACAGCAGAAAGTAGACATATTGTCCAGGCTACAAATGTCAGAGAGAAGCCAGTAGTACTTTGAATCAACTGTGAAATGCAAAAGTATGTTTACGAAGACTTGTTCCACTACGCTGCTGATTGTATTTGCTGTTGTTCTTCTAACTCTCAGAAAGTCCTATGCTCTTCTCTCCTTTTCAGCAACATGCTATCTCCACTTTCGTTGCTGTTTTTGCATTTCTCCTATTGCAGTATGAGAATGGCTATTTAGTGCGTTTTGATTTGCAGCCTCAGAAGGTTCTGAGTACTTGGTAAATGCTCATAAATTTTTGTTGAATAAATGTTGTTTTAAATAATTTAAATAAGTTGTAATAGCTTAAAAGACAATTTCAGTGCACTAACAGCTGGCTTTGTAGAATAAGTTCACCACCACTTTGCTAGATACAGTTTCAACTTTATTTGACATTCAAAAAAATTGCAGCTTCCTCTCAAGACAGTTAGAATGATTAAATAGCACAGTACAGAGCCTGCAATGAAAAAACATGCTGGCTCGTTACTTTTGACTTTACCACCCAATAGTTCATTTCTCCTCTACTCCCCCCCACACACACACATTTCTTTAATGAGAAATTATTTCCTCTATTTGTCTTCAATGATGAGCATGTTTCCTGTTTCTACACGGCCTAGAGACACCATTCTCAATAAATGCTCAAAATATGTGACCTTCATAAATTAAATAATGAATCCTAGAATAGACATTTTCTAGTGGAAACAATGACACATTTTACAGTTATGAAATAGCAGTGCCTAAAACCTGAATGCTGTTAATATGAATTGCAAGTGTTCTATGTTCTTTAATACAATCAATAACTGGTCCTGAATTTTTGTTATTATTAATAATATTTCTGTTGTTTTAGTGGAGAGGTACAAATGCCTTTCTGCTGTGTCATATTTAATTTCTTACATACCATTATTGTGTGTACGGTATGGATTCCAATAATGACCAGCAAGAGTTCATGAAGGTCTCAGTAACTTGATAGCAATTCATATGGCCTTCTTCTCATCTCTTATAAATTAAATTATTTCAATTGCATATAACAATTGGCCTCTTTTTCTTCTTTTTCCTGTCTTCTTCCTTCTTTCTTTTCATTTTTTTTTGTTCATATATAATTTTTAAAACAGGGTCTCATGTATCTCATGTTTGTGTTTTGGACTGGACTCCTGATATCCTGATAATGAAGATTGGAATCTGCCCAAAGAACTACTTCTAAATAGGTCGATAAACCCCATTTCCTGTTAACCTTTCTTTTCCCCTACCTCTGGTAGGTAGGTTAGAAGGGAAGTTGAAGTGTTTAAGAGCCCTTATTAAAGTATAATTTGAAAAATGTAAGCCTACAAAACTCATTGTGTAGCCAAAGATGATCTTGAACTTTTGGTCCTCCTGTTTCCCCTTCTTGAGGGCTAAGATGACTAGTACATGCTGCCATCCTTATTCATATGGTCCTGGTGACTGAATCCAGGGCTTTATACATTTTAGGAAAGCACTATAACAAGTGGGCTATATCCCCAGCCTCTTTCTCAATTATTGATCAGAAAAAAATATGTCTCAATAAAACACATATTTTCTGTAATGTTGTAAAATAATGTGATAAGGGAGGTATGTTTTTCTCTAGTTTGTCTATATTTTAAAATGTGTGTTTGATAACTTGACTTGCCACCAAGTGATATCCTGAATTCACTGTCCAGAATCCATATGGGAAGGAGATATTTAACCTCCACGTTGTCCTCTAGCTTCCACATATTATGTATGTCTGCAAGCAGGTGTGTGTGTGTGTGTGTGTGTGTGTGTGTGTGCGCGCGGGCGCCCACCCACGCGCATGCACATGAACACACATTGTTCACTATTGTGTAACTATAAAATTTCATTTCATAGAGTTAGTTCTAAGCCTATAATTAGAGAAAACAAGGTTCTGTAAAAGGAAATTAATCTAAGGACATTTGGGTCTACCTTTGAAGAATAGATTCTATTTTCCACACTCACCTAGCCTTTATGCTCTTCCACAGCATTTATTTAACACTATTGCCCCATGCTGTGCTCAGAGATTGTTTAACCTTAAATGTCCCTTGTCTTCTCAGATTACATTAGTGGGAACCCTCATATTAAAGGGCATGCCCATCTCTATAGGCTCTTCTTACTATGAAGTTAGACTCAGCAAAGGCAGAACCAAAGCCTGAGGATACATAAGTGTTCCAGATCTCTTGTGCAGGAATTCTGCCTGCCCTATCTTCAGTGTGTCAGAATACCACTGGATCAGCAGTCTTACCTCAGCTCCTTCAGTATTTTCTTTAGTCTTTTCCAGCATTCTGAATTCTGTCTCTACCATCATCATCATTAAACATTTAAAACTTTTATTACCCTTCCTATTTGCAGCTCAATGTTTCCTTCCAAGCTTTTGATGCCCCATAGGACTTCCTGCAGTGACGAAGCCCTCAACTTGCTCTGTGCTGCACTAATGGCAGCCACCTGCCACAGATGCCTACTGAGGCCCTTGGATAGTGGTTAGTAGACTGTGGAACTGATGAACCTGTAGGCTAATCAAATGTAAGTAGCTGCACATGACTAGGGGCCACTGGACTACGTAATGCAATCTAGAATCTCATTTCTGGCTGCTCTCTGCACCTGTTGATGCATCCTCCACCTTCCTCCATGGCCAGTTTTAAGGAATGGTTTTGGTTTAGTCATTTTACATTCACATATGCTGTTTATTTCAAGATGTTGCTTCTAATTTTCTACCTTGACCCTTTTAATAATAGAGATTTTGGCCAAATTTTCACAGATCCCTCTAGGGACTCACACACATATGCAAAGAGAAGTGTAGAAAGAACCAACTTTGGGAGCATCTATGCTATTTGTAGGGATTATAGGTGATAGTTTTTATTGCATGTTGAGTCAGTTGTTTGTTAGATTTGTTTTTTCATTTAAAAGAAATAAGTATATATGTGTACATGCTTCCAGAGATCTATACAGTCAAAAGAAGGTGTTGAACTCCCTGCAGCTAGAGTTAGAGGCGGTTGTGAACTATTAGATATGGGTGCTGGGAACTCAACTCCTGCCTTTAGATCTATCAGCAAGTGCTCTTACCTGAACTCTCTCCAGCCTCTTGATGGTTTCTTAGGAGTACAAAATTGTATATTTATTTCTTCAGGTTGTTGAGTAAAGTATGTAAGTTTCTTCCAAAGTCTACCCAGAAATCCATGTCCCTGGATCTGACAGAGGAAGACAGCATGAAAGAACCTCAACCTTCAGCACATAATTGTGTAGGAACTCATGCTTCAGTGAACTATGTTCCTCACTGCTCCTGTGTTTTAAAGACTAGACATCTTCTGCTCTCTTTACTATAGAATGATCCTCTTATTTATTCTACCCAGAGGAAGAGAGGCTATGCCTTAGCTGGAGGATGCAAAGGAGGAAGTTTCAATATTATTGCTGCTTCATAAACAGCTTTCCACTAACACTTATGACTTATACCTCTCAAGGTCCCTTTATAGAAAATAGATTCTTGGAACTCCCCTTTGCCCGTGTATAAGTTTTGAAATTATCTGGTTAGCCCTGACTCTTTCCTGTTTTGTCAACCCTATATCAGGTTAACATGAGGAAAATGTGTATTCAGTTTGCCAGAATTCTGTCAGTCACCTCTGTAAATGTTACAGTTCTGCTAGGTTCAGAAACCACAATTAAAGCACACATTCTTGTATTTTCAGTTCACGATGCAAAGATCACTGTGGACACCAAAGTACTGAATGAGTAGGTGAATCAAAGAAAGCATAGACACAGACAACAGGGCAGATACTTGGTGGCAAACATATCAGGTGGCCTATCACCCACTGTATGGTGAGCTGTCCTTTGAAGTGACAGGTCTGAGTTATCCTTCTGCCTCAAGCTGTCTTATCTGCTCTCCAGTTCAGCAAGTGTGTCACTGATTTGAATCACAGAGCATTTCTGTTGATCTGGCCCTGGAGTGACTGGTCTCTTTTTAATGCTTTTCTTCTTGTCAGGGCTTCATAGTCTCTTTGACCCTTAGAGCAGCCAGCTGATGCTCGAGGAGTCCTGATCTGAATGGCATTACTGAATGGAATCATTGCTTCCTCTCCTGGCATTCTGCTCCTTAGAGAGACAGTGCCTGGACATGTGGATCCCAAGGCTTCTCTGTGCAGTACTGTAAGGGAACAGTACACTTTTCAACGATTTCTGTTCTGTATAAGAGGGGGTATTTTTGGTTTGGTTGGTTTTTTGGTTTTTTTGTTTGTTTGTTTTTGCATCTAGCATATAGTGGCAGAATTCATGAATATTTTACTTATCCAGGGAAAGGGAAAGCTAGACAGCCTAAGTAGGTTTTATTTTGTAAGGTTTTAGATTTCCTTTTCTCTCCACCCACATGGGTTCCTTAAAAACAACAAAAAAACAAAAAACAAAAAAAAACAAAAAACAAAAAAAGTACGTTAAACAGCTGCTTTGAAAGTTTCTTTCCCTATAAGGGTTTTCACATTTACACATTGGGCTCCTATAATCTAATAAAATTAAGCTATCAGGAGGAAATCGACACATCAGAAAGGGTTGGGAAATAGATGTAGAGCATAGAGCGCCAGACATCTTGCTAGAAGTGCTTCTCTCTCAGGTGACTTTTCTCTGGGAGAGAAGCTGTGGGTGGAACTGCTGAGTTCCTTGGTCTGTTAGAGCCAATGCCTGCCTTCCCACACTTGTCTTCTTTACATAAGAATTTTTCTTTCAAGGCATCCCACTGTGGCACTGGGAGAGAAGCTAGCAGGCACAGTGGTCAGATCTCAATATTCCAGGGAGGAGATAAAAATGATGGGCTCCTGAGAGAATGACCTTCCGGAAGTTAAGATCCTGAAGAGCTTTACAAACTGCTTTAATGCCCACTGGATACCCACCACCACCACCATTTTCAGATCTACTTGTAAATTTTAACTTCCAGAAAGCAGTGTATCTTCCAGATTGGCAGCTAGAGTATCAAAAAATATAGAAAAGCTGAGGCCTCAAACACCATAAATGGTTTCATTCTATCTAGAACTGTGGAAAAACACTCAGTCCACATCATCAGTGGCAGTTTACACCTGAATTACTCACCCACACACACATTTTCTTTTTTTTTTCTTTTCTTATTTCTTTTCTTCTTACTGTTTTCCTTCCTTCTTTCAATTCTTTCTCTCTTTTTTTTAAGTTAAACTCCTTGTATTTTTAAGATGTGGTTGTTTTCCTCAACGAAAATGTACAGTAGATAACATGTTTTAACCTGAGTGTGAACCAGACTTACTTGAGAGGCTTGTCTAAAAGTACAGATTTGTAGGTCATTCCTCATACTCCCAAAGGGAAATATCAGTAATATTTTGAGAAATATGAGTCCCAAGTCTGAGAACCAACAAGGGATATACACAAAATTTAAAATAAGACCTGGATGGCTTTTCTCCCTATACCCTCGGTGAAATAGAAAGAAAGAAAGAAAGAAAGAAAGAAAGAAAGAAAGAGAAGGAAGGAAAGGGTAAAGAAAGGAAAAGAGATGTCTGGTCCCAGGTTTTAGCACCAGTTGAATGAAAAAGGAAATAAAAAGGACAGGAAACATGTCTGCTCCTAGGTATGGTAACAGAGATTATAGATGTGTTAGAGAGAACAGGGACATCTGGGAGAATCCAGAGTGAACATGACCTTGAACCAGTGGAGAGATGGGGAAAGGAAAGAAGAAGGGAGAGAGAGAAGCCAGGTGCAGCAGTCAGAAGTCTCAAACTAACAAAAAGTAAAGGTAACCAAAATGGGTGGGTTATATAGGGAAGAGCAGCCCAGCCCCCTGGAGAGCTCAGAGTAGGGGGAGGAGTCTGCCAGCCAGGAAGGCCCAGTAACAGGAAAAAACCAAGGGATACAAGGAGAACCTGGCAACCAGCATCTGCTGCTTTGATATGTTAAATAGGCACCTTGGTCTTTTGTTCCAGGTTTGAAGCTTGTTCTTTCTAACTATCCAAAGGCTTATGTTTCATTTTTGCTTCAAAATGCTATCCATTGGTGTCACTCCTGTTCTCCACTTTGAATAAAGCGAACAGCCCCTCAATTGTTAACTGAGTGTTCAAGAACCATTCAGATGTGAGCTGTTAGATGAGACTGAAGTCATTACAAGGCCTTGTGGCTCTTGGGCAAAGACTGTAGCAGGGAGAAATATTGGCTACAACAGAAGCTGTCGACCTGTTTTGGTGAGGGTTATTTCTATATGACTATAGATCCATCTATAGATTCACTTGGCTGAATCATTATTTAACAGAAAAGCTCTGCCTTCTTTGTTTCCATGTCTTTCATCCACTATGGGGTAGGTTCTTCTGATAAGTACAGAGTAACAGAAGGATGGGTATCATTACAGCAGCGTGACTGGATACATCAGAAGCCATGGTTCTTGGCACAAATGTATATGAGAAAGTACTGTGTCAGTTGCATTTGGAAATAATTGAGGAAACATTTTTTTTTGCCTTTCTCTTGTCACCATCATTTCCGTTGTTGACTCTTGCTCAAACGTTTCTGCTATGTACAAACATTGAAGCTGTGTTATTTATAGCATGTGGCATTTTGCCTTCTGTTTCTCATGGTTAGAACAATATTTATCCCACAGAAATCTTGTTGGGGAGACACAGGGTGATATCTGAAAGACATATAGCATTAGCCTTATTGTGGCAGTTACTTTTGGCTGTAATCAAATGACCTGTCTAAAAAGGCTTTAGCAAAGAGAGGACTGTATTGGCCAACATTTTAAGGGAACATAGTCCATCACGGTAGGGAAGGTGGCAGTTGGGACTAACTTTGTCTTGAACAGCAGGACCTAGTATCCAATTTCCACATATCTACCCCCACCAGGAAGCAGAAGGCCAGGGCAAGATATAGGACCTGACTATAATTCTTAAGGCCCAACAACCTGTAACTCATCCCCACCCACCACATTTCTATATTCTCACCATCTAAGAACCAAGCATCTAAACACATGGGCCCTTTGGGACATTTCACATGCAGACCACAATATCTAAAATGTAGTAAAATGTATCCAAAGTCGCTGTGTTAAGGATGCTCTAAAAGTATAAAAAGGGGTTTTGTGTGTTGTTCATAATAGGTTTGGATCAACCTGTTGACCTCTCAATTTCAAATGGAGATTGCAGTGAGATGATGCACTAACATTTTTGAAACAAATGAATCCCCTCTTGCTAGCTATTTCTTGACATATAAAATGATATATTCTGGTATTTCTCATGTGCGATAACACCACTATCCAAAGCCCATTGCAAACATGTATTTCATCCAGAAGGTATCAAAGAGGTAGAAAGACAGACTGACTGAAACAGAAAACATCATATTGGCCATTGGGAAACTGAAGAGTGAATTGCCATCAATTTAAAACATGTTATCACAACAAAATAATGAACCTATTTCATGTTAAGCAAATAATTTCATCAAAGAAAAGTTCCTAATCAAGCCAAAGGCACCTGTATTTCTTATTTCTCAAAATGCCAGCTGTTAGTTAGCCACAATAAATGAAATTTCAAATTTTGTGACAAGGTTATTAAGAGGACAGTACAACTGATGGAATGAAGTAGAGAATATCAAGAAGTTATCATTGGACTTTTCCTCTCAAATATACATTATTATTTTTATTACGCATGCTCTTTCTAGGAGTTGTTTGTTTTAAAGAAGGTCAAAGCATTAGCAGAATGGTCTATCAGGAAACATTATTTAAAAGAAATTTTAATTGAATATTACACTCTATCATATATTTAATGTCAATGCCCCTATTCTAGCCTACTTACAGTTCAAATTAAATGCGAGAGAAACAAAAGATTTATCCCTGGTATATTTCCTTCCTCACTAACTATATATATAAGTCCTGTCTGTTTCATCTCTTATGTATTTTTCAAGCCAATTCATCTCACTCTGTCCCTAGGCATACTGTCTTAGTAGACAGCACTTTTCCTTTTACCTGCTTCACCATGATGTGATGCTACCAAGTTCATCTGTTTTCCATGGCTCCACAACCATTTATTCTTCTTACTACAGCTCAAATGAAGTTTTTTATTCATTCTGACTGGATCACTCAACTCATATGCCCTTCTCATTTTTCTTAAGGAAAAGATAAAATTCCTTTGCTTGTTCGGGAAAGTTTGGCCTAACCACTTCAACGGAAATTCATGTTTAAATTGCAAGGTATAATAATTTTTCTTCATAGCACTTTAAGGTAGGCTAATTTCGGTATTTTTTAACAGATATTGAAGATTTTTAAAATGATCTAGCAGGTAGAATACTAAGATTTTGGAATGCATAAATATTGGGAAATATAGTGCACCTAAGATAATGCTCCTTTGAGAATCCATAGGCTAACAAACAGAAGCCCAATGTCAGAGATAGGATACTTTTCTTTGAGTTGTTGGTAAGGGAGTCAGAGAGACCCCTTAAAAACTATAATACAAACTGTCAGCATTTATCTTGGTCATTGGAACTAACTAGATGGTAAGACTCTATTCCTGAAGACAACACATATTCTAGTCACAGGAAATAGAGTAGTCAAGTTTGTATGGACCTTGTTGACTAGCTTTTACGATGGTTGAAGGTGCTATCCAGGCTGCTAAGGGAGATCTGTGTGTGCTACAATAATGTCTACCTTGGCAAACCATGCCCAGTCATGCAATAGTAGCATGAATGTTTACCGATTTCATATTGAATGTAGTCTCTGCTCTACCTAAAAGAATCAAAGAAGTCATGGATAGTACTGTAAATCTGACCAAGAATTCCTGACTGGGAATGTTATGTACCTTAGAGGAGAACCTGCTCCTGGTACTTCACAGATAAATGGATAGGTGCTCAAACTGTTCTCCGAGTACTCATCCTTGTGTCCACAGATTAGACCATCCCCCAACCCTCATCTGAGAAGCCTTTTATTGTGAGAGGTGGTTAACAGAGTCTCACAACTAATCAGAGCACAAAGGGAACATTTACATGGAATGCTCAAACCCAAATGAAACATATCTACCGTCCCCTTCCTCAAGGCTCAAAAGGAACATCAAGAAAGAAAAGGCACAAAGAGTGTAATAGGCAGAGATCGGAGAAGACTGCTGGACACAATGGGATTATTGTACTCATGAACACACAGCAGCTGTGACTGCCTGTAGAAGACCTACACAATGTCAACCCATCAAAATTCTTCCATGTATAGGGTAGGAGCTTAGAAGGCCCCCATTCCTAGATGGTAGCCAATGACTATTGGAGGAGGAAGAGTCAGTTTTCTTCAGGACTATGGCCTCTTTGTCGTATATACTAAGCTTCGGTAGATGGCCTTACATCTATGATCATATAGATTGTATTATATATACTATACATACAATATTTCTTCGTGAATATACTATATGTCAATACAACACAACACAAGTTTTATATGTGCTATGGTTCATATTTATTTAACTCTGTGATTGAATGGGTCTAGTACAAATAACTAGAGATATTTGCAGCAGTGTACTTATTTTTATAGTGATTAAAATACTTTTTCTGCAGATAGACTCTCTAGATACTGTCTAGATAGTGCAGTTGAGTGAACTGCTTCATTTCTCTGAGAGATTTTGTTGAATGAAATGAGGCTTAATAGCAACATAGCAGGTTTATTATTGGTATTGAATGAAAGTATAAACTTACATATAATATGGATAAATGATTAGTGTTTGGTTTTCTTTTCATGTCTGTCTATTGGCACGAACCTGGGTGGAAAGAAGCCCCACGTGTCTGTCCTGGGTGCTGCGGCTCTGGGTGGGACAGGAGACAGGCAGGAAGTGGCCACATGTCTTCTCCCACAGTCCAACGGGCAGGTGGGGGCTGTTGGAAGCCTTTGCAGGCCTTGCCCGTGGGTAGGGGAGGGCGCCATTCCCAAGGAACGCACGGGAACAGCAGCTGTCTCCATGGGCTCTCTAGCCCGGGGCACCGCAGTCATAGCAGGGTGCTGCAGACAGGCTAGCTGGAGCGCAGCTGGGATTACCGCTGGGACAGGGTCTCGGTGGCTTGGAGCGCCGTGCTAGCTGATTAGGCTTGGGTGAATGGGTACCAACTGGGAGAGCAGGGAAGTCCCCAGAGAGAGATCTCTCGCTTCTCACTACAGGTCCAGATGAACAGACAATCCATAATTCTAAGATGTTCGTTTTCATTGTGGAGAGTGGATAGAATTGTATCCCTGCCCCTCTGGGAGAGGGGAGGCAGATATAGTAACTGAGAAGGGGCATGGCTAAGCCTCTAGGTGTCTCATTAACATGGGAATGGCTTGGAGCTGTGTGGCCACGCCTCTACTTGGGGCATGACCACGCCTCTACCTGAGGAGGGGTGTTACGTGACTGTGACCAGAGCCAAAAGCCTCCCGGGAGCTTTGGCATAATGTTTCCAGTCCCTTTCGGGTTTCCGCTGGGTCTCCCAGAGTTTTAAGCCTGTGCTCAACCCGGTGCCAGACTGCCTGTCAGATCACTGCCACACATCTGTCTATCCATTTTTACTTCTGTTTTTCTTTAATTTCATTAGTAATACAAATTTTACAAATAGAAATTATGCTTCAACTACTTCCCATATAGAAACACCAAATATTTTTGCTCAGAAAAGACTGTAAAAGATCATTCAGTTCAACATCTTCATTTTACACATGAGAAAATTGAAGCTTCAAAAGGTAACCAGGCCGTGGTACTAGTAGTGAGGCAGTGGAGGCTAAAGAAAAGATGGTTATAAATTTTAGCCTGAGCCATTTTGTATAGTTACACTAATAGGCCACCTCTCGTGAAGTGCATGTTTTTCATCTCCCTCCTTTTTTTTTCTTTTACCTTAAGTGATAACTTCCAAATTTTGACATAAATTTAAGCTGGTTTTATTTACAGTTTTGAGAAGGGCATTCCTGACTGTGAATAGATTATGTTGGAGTTCAGGCTTTGAAAGATTGGAGCATGATACCCGTATCCACTATTTATTAGCTTAATAACCTTGGGCCAGTCACTTACTTTCTTTGAGCTTCAGTAACCTCATTTGTTAAATGGGAAATGCAACACTTTCTGGAAACGGTTACCATGAGGACTATATATGAGATAAACTGTGATGCAAAGAGCCAGTTAGAATAGTGCTGAGCACCTAGTAAGTGTGCAGAATGTTAACTTCCTTGCCTCTCCCAGAATCTGCAGAGATGTGTCTCAAATAACCACAGCATCACACTTTGGAAGGTTTCCCATTAGATCCAAGTCAAGGTGTAAGGACTGATAATGGGGGCTGGTGTGGTCACAATCGCTAATAGAATTCAGAATATCAGTTTAAGTTTGTTTTCAAAGTTAAATAGAAATCCAGGCACTTTAAAGTGTCTTTGAAATGAACTGTCTTTCTTCTATTCCTATTTCTGTTGAAAAATCACATATAAACTCCTCTTTTCTGATAACGAGAGAAAAGAGAGCTATCAGCAGGAGAATTTTTACCTATGATTGATGCTTTCCGTCAGCTTAAAAGATGTAAAAATTCTGACACATCACTTTCTGACAAAACTACATGAAACAGCCACAAGTTTAATCCATTAACTCAACTCTGCAAAACGACCAAATTAAGTCTTTGATATTAATATCCTTCAAATAGTTCTTCCTTTCCCTTCACTTTCCCCACACACATACACTTACTGAGGCAGGATTATATATTACTCAGCTTTTGAGGCTAGCAGGATAAATAGATATTTTGCAAGTTTACTTCTTGGATGTCAGGTTGTGATACAAAATTGTATAGTCACAGAGAAGCAGAGCTTGGAAAGGGAGAGGGGAAAGCACCAGTGAAGGTAGCATATGTTAATTTGTATCTAACCTTGGTGTTTTTCTTCTAGTTTCTCATAGTATTTCTTTTTGTTGTAAGAATTATACAATGTAAAGCAGAGAGACAAGCATATTTATTTCTGCTATTTGTTAAATATTCCATGTGTTTATTCATAGGTCTTTCTGTGAATATGACACATGTACAGGTACCCTCAGAGGCTAGAAGAAGGTGTTAACTACCTAGCAGCTGGAGTCACTAATGGTTGTGAGCTGTCTAATCTAGGTGCTGGGAACCAAACTCTACCAGCAAGGGCTGAGCCACCTCTTCAGCCCCAAGTTATGTATATTCAAAACCAAGTTATGGCTGACAAAATTGATGAAAGGAAGCATATAGGTAATGTTGATAGAAATAAGAGCTGAGAGGACAAGGCAGTCATGAAAATTCCCTCATAAAATTTTTAGAAATACTGAAGAAGGTTTTAGAGCTTTCTGAGATGTTGAATTGGTAGGGGCAGTTTCACTTTATTTTGTCTAGATAGGAAGTGGTAAAATGAAAGCCTGAACATCAAAATATGTGTTGTCCCATAACAATTACTACCAGTGAAGATGCCATCACATGCAATCTGAAAGTAAATCTCTAGAAAATGAAGTTTTATATTTAAAATAAGTTTCTGAAGAGATCATGTGTTATTTTGAGAAATTTGAAAAGCAGAGATCAAAGTCATTTATGGGTTGCATTGAGATAATACTGCGATAGCTGGATGTGTATGATAGCTTGTTCATTTCCTACTGACAGAGATTGTTAAGTACTGCTATGTGAGGGTATAAGGAAACCAAGACAGGAAACATCCAGTAATCTGTGCAACCTTGCACAGTGAGAGAAGCTTAAACCCAGATTTTCTGAGTCCAATTACTGTAATTCTCACTGAACCAAAATACTTCCCATGTAAAAGTTCATCTCACCTTTTCTTCAGTCTTATTTCCTGTCCCTCTCTTCTCCTATAATGTCCAGCCTTTTCCTGAGATAAGGAGCAAAGGGGAAAAAAATAAAAAACAATCCATTAAGGAGAAAAAATCTATTTATTTCATTACAAGTAGAAAAAGAACTTTGAATTCTGCAGGATCAATCTTGAGTGTATCTGTATACGACTGGGAGGAACGCAGTATTTCAGTCTTCACAAATGTTATTGGGAAAGCTGTAGTAACACTGTTGCCACTCAGTCTCTCCCAAGAAACTGTTCTCAATGGGCATTTCTTTTCTATTCCTGTCTTTGTTGTATTCAGAATAAAACCCAGGGCATTTCATGTGCAAGACAAGTTAACAACTAGAGTTTTGCTGCCGTAGAACTGAATACATCAAACATACAGTACATCTTTACAAATAGTGCATAAAGTTGGGAGGGGAAAGTCATAGAAAGGAATGGACTCATAGCTGGAAGGGGTGGGGAGCGTGGGGTCAAAACCCATTGTATTTTATAGAATTCTCAAACAATATACTCTAGAAATATTTACACCTTATTTCTCTGTCATCACAATTTTGTTCTTCTGGGAAACCTGAAGTTGGGAGACAGAAATAATAGGTTTGTCCATCATTTAGCATTTAAGAATAATGGTGTGGCAAGACAAGTGTTTTTTTGTGTCCTAAAGAGACTAAACTGTACTATAGTTTTCATCTTTCTCAGTAAAAATCTTAACCTCTCCTCTCATGCCAACCTAGAACATTCTTTCGTATTAGACCATTGCCTCAGAACATAGATAACAAACAAGGTCTAACATTAAAAGAAGTACAATCAATAGAATTTGGAGACTTTGAAGAGTGAGAAGCCTTCAAATTCTTTAGATACTCATGGGTATGAATAAGTATAACTATTCATGTTTTAATAAAGTAATGAAGATATGTAGATCAAGCAAAGAGCGGGAGAAGAAAAGATGCAAACAGTCTGAAGAAGGGGAGAAGAGAAAGTGAAAGAGGGATAGGGATGCTAGATTCAAAGAAAAATGCATTTGACTTCTTAGAGTAATATAAGGCTACAGTCCCCACTGAATGATGATACTATCTATACATTGTTTACAATATACATCATCATTTGTGGTGCACCTACTCATTGTGCACTTTTTTTCTGTTGGTCCAGTAAATTTCAGAAGGGTAAGAGGAAGGATGTTATTTTGAGCCATCCAGTAGCTAACAGAGTAGATAAAGAGATAATATTTTGTCACTTTTGTACTAATTCTTTATACAGCCTCTTTTCAATTATTAATTATTAATTACAATAAGTACATAGAAATGCCAAAAAAGGTTTAAGCCATAGTTGGGTTCATTCCTAAACCATAACACTAAGGAAGAATGGACTTCAAGGCCATCTTGGACTACAAACCAAGACCCTGTCTTTAAAAATATGCAAACAGAAACCATATGGATATTTAAGAAGAAAAGCTTTCCTTAATTTGCTGTGTTATATAAGTAACAGATTACAAATAGTTAACATCCAACTCAACATTCTTCTAAGGTAGCCTACACTACCTACTAGGTGACATTCTTTAGATGCTGGAAGGAATTATCCCATGCACATCTACCAGCCTGTCAATCTTAGACACACACACTGAATTGGAGCTGTCTACATACATGTCTAAACATGGCTGCCCTCCAACCTCTTCTTCACATTAAGGAAATACCTTTACAACTTCCATCTTCATTACAACCCTTTAGCATGCATTCATAACTCTTCGAGTAAGCCAAGACTGTATAAACTATAAGCAGCAAAATTATAGAAAGTCCCATATTACGCTCTTCTTTGTCCTGAATACTTCACTCTAGTCATTTGCCAATGTCCCTTGGGACTCCATGTCTCTGTACAAATCTACTCTTTTATTACCCATGAGACACTTCTTTTTTCTTTTATATTGGCAGTACATCCCAGTGCAGTACATTATAAAAACTCAGTAGATATATGTGCATTTCATGAGATAAGAACTCAAGTAAATGAATGAATGATTGAATGAATGAAAAAGCCCATCAAATATGAAACTAATGGGTGCAGAGACAAGACTCAAACTCTGGTGTTCTCAACCTAACTTCTCACTCTGTGAAAATAACTGTTCAAAGAGATTACAGATGCTGAACATATATTGTTGACTGTTGTTGGAATGTAAAGGAATAAAAGGTTTTCCAGATGAAGGTACTTTATCTTTAATAACACCCTAGTCTTTATTTTAACCAATATCAGGTCATAGAAAAATACTATAACTGTAATTTTCCATCAACTAATGAAATTAATTCCTGCATATTTTTTAAGGTTTTGATTTTAGAGGCAAAACAAATGGATTATAGAGAATGAATGCAATAGATCATTATACAATCGATCAGTCAGCATCTTTGCCTAAGCATTAAGGTTACTGAGAGAATGGCTTAGATTTATAATAGCTGAATTTCATGCCAACATAAAAACCATAACCTACCCTGAGTTATTATGAGACGCTAGGGGAAAATGTATGGTGATAATATATCCATTCAATTGTTACATAAACAGAAACACTGAGAATATTGGCTGAGCACCTTGGTCACTTAATTCATAATGTCTTCAAAAAGCCATTCAAAAATTTAGGGGAAGTACTGAATCCCAGATAAAGACATATATGATTTAAGATATGTACACATCACATATATTTTACTTTTTGCTCTTGAGCTATGTATTAGACTTATCTGGAATTGTTCACTAGAAGATAAAATGTTCTGAATTTTTGTTGCTGTCAAAATATACTTATACACTTTCATCAAAGCTACTAAGTTTAAAAAGATAGCTTTTCAACATTTTTCTTAGGAAGGTTCTAGTATAGTAAAATTATGCTGGTTTTCTGAATAGAAGAGTCAGCCCTGTTATACACCAGCTATGTGAGTCTAGGCAGGTTCTGGAAATCCTGGACAGTTTGGCTTTTCTGCATAATTACACTGCAGTCGAGAATGGCACTGTACCTATCAAAGCCAGGGACATTTGTTCACTTGAGGACTGGGTGACCATCAATGTTCTAAAATGGTCATATCCTGACATTCTTACCAACATATCCTCCATTTGATAAGCAGTCACTCAATGGATGATTTCAAGATCTCATAGGGAGAAGACTAATACAATGGAAAAAGTCTGTATTCTAATTGATTTTGTTTTTATTCTTTGAGAATTTTATACATCCATACAACATATCTTGATTATATTTATTCTGCACTCCCCTTCACAACTTCTGCCAATTTAATATTCCCTTTTATTATTTTATACAACCCACTGAGTCCATTAGTGTTGCCCATATATACATGTGTGTGGAACTATCCATTGTCGTAATAAACTCCAGAAACCAGTAACAATAACTTCTCAGCTATGAGCTGGAAATCACATGCCCCTCCCATCAATACTGGAATATTGACTGTCTTGTGCAAGTAGCAACAACAGCCATGAATTTGTAAATATGAGAGTCTTGGCATGTCCCCAGTGCACTATTTTTCCTGAGTCCTCTGGTCATCTACCTCTGAAAATCATTCCATTCCCTTCTCTGAAATATTCCTTAAACCTTGATGGAGGGTGTATGATACATGGGTCCCATTGGAGCTGAGTATGCCACCAGAACTTATTCTCTCTATTAACCATAGTTCTCTGATGATCAGCATGGTTGACCAGCTGTATCATAGGTGGAATCTCTATGAATCAGTACCAATCAATTCATTATGGAAGACTAAAAGAAGGATACTAAAAGAAATAGATAGAACAGGTTTTTTTTCTATGTTTTGAGTAAATACCCATAGCATTCACAGAGCTTTAAATTTTAACTCAGAGAAAACTGTATCACTGCTGACTTCTCTGGAGAGGATGCTAGTCTCTTGCTCAGAATCACTCAGTAGCTCCTCTACAAGCCACTTCAATTGTCTATTTCTGTGGAAGAAACCATCTGATTCTTAAACATTGTCTTTAACTACATCCCTTTTCTCCCTCTCCCAAAGCAGCAATACTAGAAGTAATGTGATTAATTCTAAACATCATACACACACATTTGTATTAGATATTGCAAATTATCTAATCAGTAACTTAACCTCACATATTAAATCAGGTTACAAAGTGAGTCAATGTCTTAAGATATAACGATAAAAAGATGGTTAAGACATTTCTAAGGTTTATAATGTCCTTAAAGTCTATGCGTTAGTTCTATTCACCCTAGTATATTTCTATCTCTTGGGGAAAAGCTTTTGCATGGCTAGTTGACCTCAAGAGGATCAGCTTCACTCCACTAGTTCATCAAATAAATTTGATCACATTCTCTTGTAAGGGGCATTATCACCTTCCTATCACATATCAGAGTCCTAAATAATGTCCTTCAAAACTGTTCATGGCTACTACTTAACACAGGGACACATGGAAAAACTGTGTCACTATTTAAAAAATGAAGTAGACTAATATGTATTAATGGAGAAATATACTTTATAGAAATTGAATGTTGAGGATTAGAGAATGTGTTCTATGTACAAGTTGTTCTATGTACAATAATCATACATATTGTTTTGGTTTCCCTTTCTTGCGTGTGGAAACTTGAACCATCAGCATGTGTGGTAGGTTAGCACTCTACCACTGAGCTTTATTCCCAACTCTATGGACTGCTTTTAAATGTATAAAACTTTCTGAAGAACGAAAAGGCATTAGCTAATATGATTTCTTAGACAAGGATAAATGAGAGCCAATAAAAGATTTACTGCAATGCACTGAGTATTATTTAAATAATTATCACATCCATTTGACTTTATATTAATTGGTAAAAAGTTGCTCTTCTCCTATAAAAATATAAAACTTCTAATCAATTTTTACCACAAAGAGAAATTTACTTAACTTCTCAAATGGCTGAGAGGATTAGAAGGCCATGATGAGGCCACTAGGTTGCTATTAAAGATTTTGATCTATTCTTTTTTAAATTTTAACTTAAATCTAATTATAAGTTAAAATTTTTAACTAAAAATGTTTTTTCATACAATATATTGATTCTGTTTCCCCTCACTCAACTCCTTCCAAATCCTTTACATCTCCTTACCACCCTACTTTATTATCTCTCCTCCCCTTTTCCCTTTCTCCATCTCTCTCTTTTCTTCCCTCCCTTCCTCCCTCCTTCCCTTCCCTTCCCCATCTCTCAATCTTCAAAAACAAAACAAAAACATAAACAAACCAACCATGGAGTTCATTCTGTGTTAGCCAGTTATTCCTGATCATGAAGCCTGTCTTGAAGTATGGTTGATATACCTAGGGATATCTATTGGAGAAAACTGATTTTGACTTTCCCAGTAGGTTCCTTCCCTGTTCTGGACTTATGTCTCATTCGAACCTATAGAGGTCTTGTGCATGTTGTCATAGTTTCTGTGAGTTCATGTGTGAGTTGTTATGTCTGGAAGACATTGCTTCTTTGGCATCATCCACTACCTCTGGTTATTGCAATTATTCTAACTTCTTTTTGATAGAGATCCCTGAGCTTTGAGGTAAGGGTTTTCATAAAGGCATCCCATTTAGGACTGAGGGCTCCAAAGTCTTTCACTCTCTGAACATTGTCTAGTTGTGAGTCTTCAGGTTAATTACCATCTACCATCTACCGCAAGAAGAAAAATGTAAAATAAAACTTTAAGGCACTGATAAAAGAAATTGAAGAAGACAGAAAGACATCCCATGTCACTGATTGCAAATATTGCAAAAATGTCTAGCAAGTCTACATATTTAATGCACTGCCCATAAACATTTCAACATAATTCTTCACAGGAAGTGAAAGGACAATTTTCAGTTAATATAGAGACAAACAAAATAACAAAAACAATAGCACCAACCAGGACAGCTAAAACAATACTTAATAATAGAAGAATTGCTGGAGCTATAACCATCACAAATTTTAAGTTATATTACAGAGCTATACTAATAAAAATAGTACTGAAGTGGCATAAAAGCAAACAATTAATGGAATGAAATTGGAAACTACCCAACACCAACAGACACATAATTTGTGATGGATTGTGAAAAATATACACCAAAGAAAAGAAAGTATCTTCAACAAATGGTGCTGCTCAAACTGGTGCATATAGAAGAGAGAAAAGACATCCATATCTATCTATCATGCTGGAAAAAACTCAATTCCAAATGGATTAAAGACCTTACCATAATATCAGATACTCTAAACTGGTGAGAAAAGAAAGTAGGGAATAAGCTTGACCTCCATGGCATAGGAAAGAACTTTTGGAACAATAGACTGATAGTAAGACAAACAATTACTGAATTGCACTACACAAAGCATAAAAGCATCTCTACAACAAAGGACACCATCATTTGAGGATACCATCATTTGAGCAAAGTGACAGCTTACACAAAGGGGGAACACTATCTTTACTAATTATCTGATGATTAGTACTTAGAGCATACAAAAAAATTTATAAAATCAAGGAAATAACACAATTTAAAATAGTATGTAGAACTAAACAGAGAGTTCCCAGCAGCACAAATAGCTAAGAAACATTTAAAATATGTTCAGCAGCTTTAGCTGGCAAGGACAATCATAGTAATATTACTTTGAGATTTCATCTTACCCCAGCCAGAATGACCCAATGTTTTGTAAAATAAAGAATCAAACTTTAATAGACTATAAATGAAGAAAATATAGAAGAGAATGACACACATACCATGTTTGATTCTATATAACATAGTAACAAGGTAAAATCCACCACATCTTATAAGACTAAATTAATTTTTAAATTTTATTATTTTCATTTCTTTGTACATGAATGTATGTTCATATAGACAATAAGGTCAATTGGGTGTGTGGGGGTTTCCCTGGTACTTAGTTACAGGCAGGGGTGAGCTATTTGATATGGTTACTGGGAATCAAACTCTGGTCCTCTGCAAGAGCAGTGCATGATCTTAACTTCTGAACACCACTCTAGCACAGCCTCAGTTATTATTAATAATTTATTCTGTTAGGAAAATTGTCTTACTACTATCTATTTAAAAATGTAACACTCACCACAAAGCAAAATATTTAGCATTCACTAAACAGTGGTGCTAAGCAGAGAGTTTGAAAATGGAAGTTTGGGTACTTAAAGATAATCATGACTCATGTTAGCAAGATCATACAGCCAGGTAATTTGAGCATTTTCTGATATAGGCAGCTTGATGGTACAGAAGTCATGTGTGCTGATCTTTATATAGTAAAAATATCTTAACAGTACTGGTGATGAAATGAAGCTAATGCATAAGAAAACACAGAAAACAAAACACAGAACAGAATACAGAACAGAACACAGAACAGAACTGAACTGAACTGAACAACATACTAGCCAATCATAGTATCTTGAGTCTGTCATTCCAGCACAATGGAGATTAAAGCCAAAGACTGTCAAGAATTTGAGGCTTACCTAGGCTACACACAGAGTGAATTCTAGGCATACTAGTCTACAAAACAAACAAACAAACAAACAAACCCCTTACAGTAAGTCCTGTGATCTGGGCATTTATATAAAAAAAATTGGTTATTTGTCTCTGTTCCACACTGTTTAGGGGGAAATCATCTGGAATAGGGGACCCAACCTTTTTTTTAAAGAGCCAGACTGTTAATTTTGTAGACTCTAGGGTCCGCGGACGGTCTTTGTTGCATATTTGGTCTTTTAAATATTGCTTTAAAATACTTTAAAATTGTATGGTAATGTCATGCTATTCTTATTATAATAGCTCGTTAGAACTACCAGAAATCTGGAAGGGTGATACTTCCAGAAGTTCTCTTATTATGCAAGATTGTTTTATGATCTTGTTTTGTGTGTATGTGTGTTTCAATGTGAAGCTGAAGTTTGTTTTTTCCAATTTCTGTGAAGAATTGTGTTGAAACCTTTATGTGGAAGGTATTGAATGTGTATATTGCTTCTGGTGAAACGGCTACTTTTATAATTTGATCTTACTGATACATGAGAAAGGAAGTCTTCCACCTTCTGATGTCTTCTGCAATATCTTTAAGTTGTTATTATATGTCTTTCACTTGTATGTTATAATTATCCCAAAATATTTTTTCAGTCTATTATGAAAATTAATTATCTGATATCTCCCTGATATTTGTCATTTGTAGATAGGAAGTCAATGCATATGAACTCACAGAGACCCTGACTGACATCATTCAAAGGACCTGACTAGTTCAAATCTGAAAACTCCCAGTTCTGGGAAGTGGGTATAGGCACAAAATACCACCTCTAAGCGAGAATCCATTTGCAATTGATGCCTGCCTGGAAAAGTAAAGTCAGTTTTCTCTAATTGAGAGCCACTGCATATAGCAGCCACTTTCTGGAAGAAGCCTCATGCACAGTAGTAGTTGCCAACACAAAACAGATCCTATGTTTGCTACTGTTTTTATTTCATTGTCCTAAGTTTCTTTTTTATCTTATTAGGTTTTTGATTGGTGTGTTTTGATTGTCAGTTTTCTTTTCAGTTTGGCATGAAGTAGAGTACATAGGAGGTGATGAGGATCTGGAGGTAGTTGGGGGAAGGGAAAGAATATAATCAAAATATATAGTATGGAATATGTTTAAATAACAAAATGGATAAGAAAATATTTTTTAAAAAAATTTGACTTTTATATGTCACCAAATCAGGCAGCAGCAGATTTGGTCTGTATGTTGTGACAGCTCTGATCTGGCCTTTGGAACTGGTAGCTGCCATCAAGAAAGGAATATTTCTAGGGTGGATGGAGGACACCAAGGAGAAAAACCTTTCTAAATTCCCTTTGCACATATAAACTCACAGGCTGAAACAGCATGCATAGAGTCCACACTGATCTGTACCAGATATGTATACATTCCACTATCCCTAATCCAGAAGCTATCCTCAATTGATAATCCCTTGCAAATGAAATTTTAGTTTATTCCAAGGGAATCTCACTGGGAAAATAAAGTACTCAGAAGGGTAGGCCTCATGCCCAGCAGTAGATGCCAACAGAACAAATTCAACAGTTTTGTTGAGCTTGCTTGGGGCTTCCTTGTTTCATAATGGCATGCAGGGCTTTTTCAGTTCTTTTCTTTTTTAATTTTATTATTTCTCAATGTTTTATTTTATTTTTATTTATTTTTATCTTTCTTTGAGCCTACATGTTCTTTGTCTATTATTGTTTCTGTTGTGTTTTTATGAAATTCTCTGCTTCTACATCTGTGCCTTTTCTTGTGTTCTTTTCCTTCTGTTTCTTTGTTTGATCCTATTGAGATGTGTTTCTTTTTGTTTTGTTTTATTTTATTTCATTGTTATCCATTGCAAGTCTTTTTGTTGTCTAATGAGAAAAAGAAAGGAATGGATCCAAATGGAGGGGAGATAGGGAAGAGCTGGGAAAAGAAGAGGGAGGGGAAACAATAATGAGCATATATTACAGGAGAAAAAAATCTATTTTCAAAGAAATAAAAAATTAAGAAAATATACTGACTCACTGGATATTGTTTCTCTTTCTGGCCTGGGATTCTTAGCTGGGTGAAAGACTAGTCCTTCACTATTTCCAAAGAGAATGTCCCAAAAGTATCCATCCCATTGAATAGAATGCTGTGAAGCTAGCTTGAGAAGTCATGAAGTATTTGCCCCACCACAGTCTACTCATAGTGAGACAGTCCCCAAAGGTCAAGGGAAATTCAAAGAAGGAAAAACTCATCTTGTTTTTGTGGTTAATCTTGATGTTTGTTTGTTTTTTCTTTTTTTCTTTTTGCTTTTTCTTTTGTTTTTTTCTTTTTTTTCCTTTTCTTGAAAATAGATTATTTTTCCATGTACTAAGTCCTGATTATAGATTTCCCCTCCCTATACTCCTCCCAATTCCTCCCCATCTCCCTTCCCATCCACTCCTTTTCTATCTTTCATTAGAAAAGAACTGGCTTCTAATAGATTAAAAACTAAATATGACAAAATAAAGTATAAGGCAAAGAAAAACCCATCATATCAAAGTTGAAGAAGGTAACCCAACAGAAGAAAAAGAGTCCCAAGGGCAGGTACAAGAATCAGAGACCTACTTACCCTCATACTCAGGAGTGCAATAAAAATACTAAGCTAAATCTATAGAATTTTTTCAGAGGATCAGGTGCAGATTGTGGAGGCCTAGCGCTACTGCTTCGATGTCTGTGAATTCACATATGCCTTGCTTAGTTGAATCAGAGCACCTTGTTTTCCTGTTCTCCATCTCCAGTAGCTCTTACAGGCTTTCCACATCCTTGTCCGCAGGTTTCCCTGAGCTCTGAGGAGAAAGATTTCATGAGGACATCCCATTTATTCTCTCTCTCTCTTTCCCCCTCTCTCACTTTCACACACACACATACACACTCAGACACACATACACACATACTAAGTGGATGAAACAAAAAGCAGAGTCCAATAACTTTATATACACAAATATATACGTGCATGCATAATGCATATGTATATACATACATGTATACATACCTACAGACAGACATTTACACATTCACAAATAGAATGGTTAGAGCATAGATCCAGCAAATAGGCTCTAAGCATTTCACACATACATACATATATACACACAACTGATGGGTGGAGCAAACTCCAACACATAGCCAGACAAGCTTAGAATGCATATCTATTCATCAGCAATTCTTAATAAATCATATCAGAAAGCTAAAGTCAAAATCAATCATCACAAGTCCAGCCTCAGTGAGAGTCATGTCAGCTCATGCTGCCACTGTTCTTGTTCCCTGACTATAAAAGTTTCCTAGCTTAATTAATAAGTGTGTGCTTTTCTGAACCTCAAGTTGTTCCCTAAGATTTTTTACATCAAAGCCAGTAGGAAAAATATCTCAATCTAGCTTAATTAACAATTTTATTTTTCCAGAGGTTTTCTAAAGGTGGTGGTCACTGCTGACAATCTATGTCTCTAAGTTTTTCCCTAGGGTGGTGATTGAATCGCTAATCTGCTCAAGCAGCAATGCCTGAAAAAGATCAAGCATTATTATTGTGAGTGCCAGAGATACTGTCCAATGAGGGACTGGAAACTGCCTTTCAGTTTTTATATGGTTCTTAGATTAAGAGTGATGTAAGGACAGCAAGCAGAGCAGAACTCCATAACAGCATGAAGTCCTCAGGACACGTAGTCGTCAGGATCCCACCACACCAAGGATCACCAGTGTGACTATGGTAACCATGAGGCCACATTCCACAAGTTCTAAAGCCATTAGTCATTCTTCCTGCATAGCCCTCATCAAGAAATGAAATATTTTATTTACAGGTATCACTTACCAAAGTTAAACCAAAATCAGATAAACAATTTAAATAGACCTATAGAACTCTTAGTGAAATAAAAGCAGTCATTAAAATCTCCCCACCAAAAAAAATCCCAGGGTCAGATGGTTTTAGCCCAGAATTTTACCAGACTTTCAAAAAAGAGTTAACGCCAATATGCCTCAAATTATTCCACAAAATAGAAACAGAAGAGACATTGCAGAAATTCATTTTATGAGGCCACAGTTACAGTGATACCCAAACCACATAAAGATCCAACAAAGAAAAAGAAATACAGACTAAATTTTCTTAGGAACATAGATGTAACAATATGCAAGAAGATTGCAAACTGAATCCAAGAACCCAGCAAAAAGATCATTCAGAATGATCAAGTAGATTTCATTGCAGAGATGTAGGAATGGTTCAATGTACAAAACATAATAAATATAATCCACTATATAAACAAACTGAAGGAAAAAATGGTCATTGCATTAGGTGCTGAAAAGGCCATACCCCTTCTTGATAAAAGTTCTGGAGAGATTAATAAATAGTCCTGAATACAAGGGGCATACTTAAATATAGTAAAAATAATTTATAGCAAGCCTTAGCCAATATCAAAGAAAATGGAGAGAAATTCAAAGTAATTCCACTAAAATCAGAAAACTCATCTTTACTTAGCCATGGCAAAGCAGAGACAGAATTACCTAAAGGTATATGAGATGGGGGGTTGGGTATTGTTGGGGCTATCGCTAGAAAATGTGATGTGCTAGAACCTTTTACCACTTACCTATTTCTATGTATATTATGATGTTAACATATGAGAACTTGAAAACAATCTATGGCCTTTACTGTCTTAGAATAAGATTTTGGTTTAATTTTATAACTCGTTGTGTGAATCCTCCTATATAAGAAAGTCTATTGTATGTCCACATTTTTCCACTTAACTATTTTCATGACAGGATCTATATATTTTTTAAAATGTTGAATATTAATCCAGAAACACCCTCACAAGGAGAAACATTTTGTGATTTAAAAGATGAGCCTACAAAGTTATGCTGGAAGCAGCACCAATCAAAAGCCCTTCTAAATTTTGTTTTTCTGTGGCTGTCTAATCTCCATAGAGGGTGGAAATGGTTAACATCGTCATGACATACAAAGTCTGTTTTTGAGCTGACATGGTTTATGTGGTATATAGCCATATATAAACTTCACTTTTATAGTGGGAAGATAGGTACAACTTAGCCATTTAGTTTTACAGAGACATATTTAAAATCTAGAGCATAAATTATATTAAATATTTATGCCAGAGATGCTAAAATGAAGATAAATAGCTATAGCAAACAATCCACTTAATAAAATCCAATCAGGGTAATGCAAACTGTTGTCAAAAGGGTAAGTGCAAGTTAACTTTCAAAAAGTTTTGCTTCATGATCCATAGAATTAATAACTCCTGTCATGAGCACTGAAAATTGAGTGCATCTTAGTATTCTCTGTTATTCCTTTGTGTTCTTGTGAGTTTCTTTATTTATAGAATGTCCATCTTTCTAGTAAGGGTCCTTTCAGAGTTTGAAATATAATTATATTTTCTCATCTAATTAAAATGTCAATCAGTTACTTTGGCATATTAAATATAATGGCTGTTACCCAAGAATCCTTTCCATTTAGATTCTGATTACTTTACCATGTCACTCAAAAACAACAACAACAAAAAAAAAAATTCAAGGCTTTGCAACTTGTCCAAGACTTTCCCCTCATTAGCATAAAACATCTTAGAGTCCTGCTGCTAGCACTTCATCTAGTGCAGGAAATGATTGGGATAATAAACAGCTGGAAACCAAAACGTTAGGTACTGGCAGAGAAAAAAAAACATTAACAATTATACAAAACAAATCTAAACTTTTTTCTCTACCACCTCTTATCATTTTTAAAATTAAACTAGAACTGAGAAACAATTTCAGAAAAGTTTACTGGAGAACAATATTTTAGTTTCTGATGTTTTTCTTCCTCTGTCCCTTTTTTTTTTTTTTCTTTCCTTTTTTTTCATTTTTAATCTTTTTTACAGTCTAGTCGTTATCCCTCTCCTGGTCCATCGCCTGACTGTTCCACATCCCACACGTCCTCCTCCCCACCCCAGAACTCCAAGAGGATGTTCCCACTCCCCACCCCCCACCTTCCCAGACCTCTCCACTCTCTGGGGCCTCAAGTATCTCCAGGGTTAGGTGTATCTTCTCTCACCAAGGCCAGACCAGGCAGTCTTCTGCTGTATATGTGTCGGGGCCTCTTACCAGGTAGTATATGCCACCTGGTTGGTGGCCCATTGTCTGAGAGATCTGGGGGTAGGGGGTAAGTTACTTGATATTGCTGGTCTTCCTATGGGGCCATCCTCTTCCTCAGCTTCTACCAGCTTTTCCATAATTCAATCACAGGCATCCCTGGCTTCTATCAATTGGTTAGGTGTAAGTATCTGCATCTCTTTCAGCTGCTTGTTAGGCCTCTTGGAGGGCAGTCATGATAGGCCCCTGTCCATAAGCACACCATAGCATCAGTAATAGTGTCAGGCCTTGGAGCCTCCCCTCGAGATGGATCCCAATTTGGGTGTGTCACTGGATCTCCTTTCCCTCAGTCTTCTCCATTTTTGTCCCTGCAGTTCTTCAGACAGGTACAATTCTGGGTCAGAGTTTTTGACTGTGAGATGTCAGCCCCATCCCTCCACTTGATGCCCTATCTTTCTACTGGATGTGGACTCTACAAGTTCCCTCTGCCCACTGTAGGGCATTTCATATAAGGTCCCACCCTTTGAGTCCTGAGCATCTCTCACCTCCTAGATCTCTGGTAGTTTCTAGAGGATACTCCACCTCCTACCTCCCAAAGTTGCCTGTTTCTATTTTTTCTGCTGGCCCACAGGGCTTAACTCCTATAACCCTAAATTCTTGATCATGTTCTTTTCTCTTCCCTGTCCCCTCTACTATCAAGGTTTCTACTTCCCTCTGTCTCCTCCCCCCCAACCGTGATTGCTTTCTTCTCTCTCCCAAGTTGGATTGGGGCATCCTCACTTGGGCCCTTCTGCTTGTTAACTTGAGTTCTGTGGACTGTATCCTGGGTATTCTGTACTTTTTTGGCTAATATCCACTTATTAGTGAGTACATATCTTGCATGTCCTTTTGGGTTTGAGTTACCTCATTCAGGATATTTTCTAGTTTCATCCATTTGCCTGCAAAACTCAGGATGCCCTCATTCTTAATAGCTGAGTAGTATTCCATTGTGTAAATGAACCACATTTTCTGTATCCATTCTTCTGTTGTGGGACATCTGGATTGTTTCCAGCTTCCAGCTGGATTGTTTTTTGGATTGATTGACTTCCAGATTAGGTCTCTATGAGCATAATGGAGCATGTGCCCCTATGGCATGGTGGGGCATCTTTTGGGTATATTCCCAAGAGTGCTATTGCTGGGTGTTCAGGTAGATCTATTTCCAATTTTCTGAGGAAGCTCCAGATTGATTTCCAGAGTAGTTATACCACTTTGCAATCCCAACAGCAATGGAGGAATGTTCAGGTCCCTTAACTGTTGCCTTATGTGCAGTGCAGCAGGACTCCTAGGAGGCCTTCAGACTGTAGGTTCTCTAGCGGAGCAGACAAGCTGGTGATCTGCCCAGGTGGAAGGCCCTCTGCCCCCCTTTTGAATTTATCTTCTTTGCATATTTATTCATGTGTATGGAATGTTAGTATATGTATGGTACATATTTGTGTGCATTTAGAGGGAAGACTAAATGTCTTCCTTATTGCTTTTCACTTTTTGAAAAAATAATTATAGCTTTTTATTTAATAATGAAATTGGGAAGATTTCACGTTTATTTACTGAGGCAGCATTTCTCCCTGAAACCAGAACTTGCTAATCAAATCAAGCTAGCCATTTTTTCCCAGAATCCCCTGTCTTTACTCCTGAGGGATTAAGAGGTCTGCGACACCCACTAAGAATTTATGTGTATGCCAGGAACTAAACTCTGCCAACATGTGTACATGGAAAGCGCTTTACCCTTGAACACCTCTCCTGCTCCTCATCCCTTTTATTAAATCACCATTCCATTTTTAACATTATTTACCTTCTTCTTGCTGTCTGTACTTTTATTGCATACAATGAATAGACTTACAGACCCATCCAGCTTTAATAGGTCTCATTTGTCTTAACTTTTTCAATACAGTATTGAAGCTCCAAGGTAGCAAATGCACTAGAAAAATGGGAGTGGAGTTCATATCTCCATTTTCTCCCCAAACTCCCCCAGCTCTTTAGTCTTGATCATCCTTCCTCCCATCCTCAAAGTTTTACTTCATCTTTCATAACTTCCAAATCTTAGCTACAAACACAGAATTCTCTTTTACAAATCAACGTGCTTTAGAGAAAGCTAAGATGCTACTCCCCTTACTACCAGTCCACATCACTGGTATTGCTGTTTTTCTTCAGGCAATCCTCTATTCAGAAAAAGAATAATTTTTTAAGCACATGAAGAAAATATTTGTATATTTAATGTTGTATGCTCCAGAGTGCCTATGTTTAGCTCCTCTGAAAATGACACGTTTCACTTGGAGGAGACTACATCTGAAGGGAAAGTAGGAATGACCTGCTATGTAATTGCTGGCCTAGCACAAGGGTGGGAAATGAGCAGGAAAGTCTTTAGCTGCTAACCAGAGCTAAAGTCAGAAGCATAAAGCAAATCCTAGAAAATGATACATCCAGGGCTCTCTGATCCACAGGATGCACATTATAGCTCATGGGCAACTGAACCCCAAGAATTATGACCCCCTAATTCATGAAAAGTATGATTGAATGATGTTTAAGCAAACACCATGAGCATTGAACTCATTAAGAAATTTACTCATTTCAAAGGCAATATTAAAGGACCAACAAACTCATTACACTTATTCATCTATGCTGTTTGGGGTGAAACATATTAGTTTCACACTAGATGATAATGGTCTTGAAAATGATGAGATTCAACTATCCTTCAGAAAAAAACAAAAAAAACAAAAAAAAATCACAAGTGCTCAGATTCCCCTCTGAAATCTATGACTAGGAGCAGTGCCTGTTTGGGAGAACAGCTGTCATTGAAGATTACTGTCAGTGTGCTGATACTTTTGTCTCAAACTATTCCAAGAGTAGCTGACTCTATCTTGAATTCCACCTCAGCACTGGCACATACACTTTGAAGAGAAACAGTGAGATTCTGCCTTGATGTGCTATATATATTCTGTTTCACAAATGTTTTGTGTCATCTCACTAACCTCAAGAAGTGTCTGTCTCCTTTCATTCCAGTGAAAATGTTTAAGAATTGGGGCATTCAACTCACTTGCAACTTCCAAAATGGAAACCATTGAGCGTTAAAGAAGTCGTAAGTAGTGTGAGAATAGCCCTGAGACTGGAGGGCAATTCTAAGAGAATCTAACAAGAGTTCTTTAGTATGAGTATTTTCCAGGACAACTCCTGCAAACATAGACGGTGCAAACTACAACTGTCTGCCTTTCTTAATAAGACACTCTCTGTATCCCACATAGATCCAGTAACAGAGAAGTACGAAATTAATTATTCGATTAAATTGCCTTTTTATAATAAAAATGATTCGGCTTCAGTTTTCCACCTCCAATCCCTTATTCATTTAATGGCTTCCCGGAAGCTTACTTAGTGTTCAACAAATCCTCTCATCTACTTGATCTTCTTGTTTAAAAGGAACAGATTAAATATTTATTAGAACATCTTTGAAAGATAAGTGGAGTAGTAAACATAAACATGGCCAAAGTTATAAACTCAAATAGTTATTTTATGCTATTTCATATTCACCTTAAAGTCTTAACACCATTAGGTACAGAAAAATATTATTATAAAGACAATCATGAAATAAGTACTTAAAAATATATGCTGAATTTTTTAATTCAAAAACTGTATTCTTTACCTGATGCCTCTAATTAAAGCCTTCTTGAGAATTTTATAAGAAGAAATTAAGATAATTTTACTTGGAAAATATCTCTTTTGCCTTTACTTGAAACATTGCAACTCCCTACTATGAAGCTACAGGCATCATACTGTACTGGCGGTTGCTTGTACTATAGTTTGCTTGGGTTAAGTCTGTTTTCAAGACAAATTTAGCATTCTCTTGTCGATAATGACAAATTAATCGGTTGCTTGAATAAATTAGTCCTTTGTGTATTCTATATTGACCATTTAATTTGATGAAGTAACCAAAAATTATATATTTCCAAAAATGAGCAAAACAGCTCCAGAGCCATCCATCAATGCCATGAAGAAGAGACACATTTGAGAAATGCATTTCTTGTTCACAGAAATACATAATGCACTTGTATTGTTTATTTGTTCTGTACCATGAAGAATTTCTAAAACAGTGGAAATGAATCCAGTTCAGTGAAAACTGGATAGTTAGTGAATGATAAATAAAATTATTGAAGGATAAATGAAAGTAGAAATGCATTTTTGTGCTAATACATTCAGTTCTGGAGTGTTATAGTAGATGGTAGCCTTAGTGTTTCTTAGGTCTCCAACATTGCAGTTGTTTCTGAAATATAACAAACAAACAAAATGTTTTTCTAGTGTTTTCCTTAATTCATAGCTTTGAAATTAGAAATTCCATTGAGGGTGGGCCACTGAAAAGATTACCCAGTGAGTAAGAGCACTTGCATGCATGAGGAGTTGGCCAGGGATTAACCTATACCCTAAGCACTGTGAGAGACAGAGAATGAATCACTGAGTTTGATGGCTGTCTATCTAGCTCTAGATCTGGGTTCAGTAGGAGATCTTCTCTCCATGAAATAAACATAACAATGGATCAATTTTGTTGTTTTTATTTTTGTTTCAAGTAGGTTCTCCAGTACCCAGGCTATCCTTGAACTCACCAGTGTAGATAACCTTATACTTCAGATCCCATTGCCTCTACTTCTTGAATACTAAGAGTACAAGCCTATGCCTGTATAACATGGTAGCAAAATAAAAATCAGGATTTGGGGCACACTAGCCACAAACCCCAGCAAGAATAAAATATCAAGAATAAAATTCCCACAACGTCTTCTGGCCTCTGTGATTATACATGGACACAAACACTTTCATACACACATATTTGTCCATACTACGCACCTGCACTTAGCAAAAGAAATAATAGGAAGAAGAGAAGTTTTCTGAGTGAGAAAACTAGCTTTTTTGTTTAATTTATTGGCTCTGTTAAGTATTTAATATATAAATTTAAGGATGCCCCTTACTATTTAAAGCTGTTTTATCAACAAATACAAGGGATAAATCCATTTCACAAGATTGCTTTTAATATTAAGATAAAATAATAAAGAATTAATTAATATAGTGCCTGCAAAAATACCTATTCTACAAATAACTTCATCAATGAAAAAGCTAACCAAACAAAATACCACAATAAGGAAAACACAAAGCTATAGGACATATAGACATGGGTCCTCATTAAGCAAACAGAACTGAATATAAATATCATCCTCAAAGTTTGAAAATTTCTATTTCCAAAAATATTAAACCTTGGACTTTTCACTGAAAGGAATAAATCAGCACAACTTGCATGGAATTCTAGTGCATTTTCCTGACAGCATAAGCAACCATTCCAAAAATCTGAAAAAATTTGTTGTTGTGTCTCCACAATTGAGCCAAAAAAAAAAAACCTACTGCATTTGAGTTTTATTAAAAATGTGTATTAATAACATCACTGAAGTCAATAGGTACCTAGGTTTTTCATATGAAAAGTATAGAAAATGACACAAAACTAAGTAGCCAGCTTTTATTAAGGTTGGTCTCTGCCCATAGGCTTGACAATGGATTGTTTCACACAATAAAATGCAGAGAAATTCCCAACTTCAACATGAGCTTTAGTACTTGTCAGATTTTGCTATTGGTTCTCTCATTCAATGGTTTTTAAGTTGTCTAAATCAAAGCTGTTTCCAAGTTCAAATTACCAGATGAAGAGGTTGAAAGATGAACAGCCCTCAAATTCTTTTCTTCCATTCTCTATCTCTACCAGAGATTTAGTTGCCTTAAATTTTCAATACTATCACAATTGATGTTTTCCTAGATACCCTACATAAAATATCTAGGGAATCCATTTTGCTCCACAGTAGTTTTGTTTATTAGTGTTGGTTGTGTAGAAGACCATTTTACCACCATTCAAAATAATTACCAAGATATCCTCTAATTTAAACATTCACTAAAGACCAAAGATGATGGCTACTCAACAGACAGAAGAAAGAATGGAAACCTAGACACTAGGAATGCTTGGGAATTGAAAAGAATAGGTACTTGTGTAAAGGTTAACATCCCTTCAAATCTCTGTCATATACATGTGACTTAAAATCTAAGCAAGTGAGGGAAGTAGCTATAGCAAGTTCCCTGTCAGGTTTCTGCCACTTTGAGAAAGTAGTAGCTTGAGAGATTTGAGAACTGAGGTTGATCCTGGAGATAGTTTCATGTTGATGGGGTTTTTGGTGTGGATCTGCTGGTCACACAACCCTATCTCCCATATGAACCCACATTTTACAATGCCATGACGCCAAAACAGATATTCCTCAAAATCTGAAAAACTATGAGTGGATTCTAGTGGGAGGAAAAGAATCAGTTCAACATATTATTAAACTTCATTTAGTCCTCACTCAAGAGAGTTATTCTCCTATCTTTTAGCAGACATAGGTCATTTTTACTAATAGGCTCACACAATTCCCAAAGAAATAAAGATTTCTTTTGAGCAATGACAACAACAAAATTGTTTCAAAGAGCAAGATCATGGTCATGTACTGACTGTGTGATTTTTAGAATAAAATAAAAGAAGATATTTGTCCTAATCCTCCTGGCTAGGAAAACATGATGATTCAGTAAATTCCAAGGTGCATCTAATTTGCAGCCAAGGGTCAATAACTGGAGCTGTAATTCAACTCTGCTGTCAAAGGGCTCCCCTTTAGTGCCCACAAGGCATGACAAAGTAGAAGAGAAAAATCATTCCAGGACTCAGTATAAAAATAAAATATGTATTTTTCTAGAAAATCAATTCCTTCATTGAATAATACAAAATTAGATTATCAAATAAGAATTCTTATTGAAGAAATAGCAATGTCTGCTCATCACTGAAGGCTGTGACCACTTTTGAACTTAAACTTTGTCTTAATAAAATTTATGCACATTGATCACATTTATCAAGTAAGATCTACAAATTAAATTAACTGAGTTGCCATAAATCTGATTTTTGAGCTTAATATTGCCCAACATTTTCATGATCAAAATTTAGTATTTGTTGTTTACTTACAGACTTTTAAATAAATACTAACACTTACAGAAGGGATTGATTGTCCTGCCCAGACCCAAAATTAAAGTATCCTTTGAGTTAGTTTTATTTTCTAAGATTTCAAACTTGACTTAAGAACATAAAAGAAAAAGAGCAAGGTCTCATTTTCCCTGTTAAAAGTTTTCATCAGGGACAAGCTTCACGGGTTCTGGGAGCTAAAAGACCAATTGTTTGGAAACATCAACATGAGAAACATCCAGTTTCATGCATTAGTACCTGACTTAATGAACAAGACAAGAAAGGAACAGGCAGAGTGGTCAAGTGACAAATTGAGAGTCCAAAAACTAAAAATGCGTGAGTGCTGTACAGCAGATTTCTTCTACCTCTATATATTAAACTGAGGAGGTAACAAGACAACAGTGAAGGATAGGTGAAAAATCGCTAGGTGCAAGCCAAAAGCTGAGGGGGAAAATGCTGACAGATGGGAAATCGCAAGGAAAGATGGATGAGACAGGGTGACAAGATGCACTTGCGTGGTGAGCTTTTTTAGCGTGCAACTTATTTATTTTATGACCATATTAGTAATACAATTGAATGCTATGATCTGATTACATCCTTGAGTATTCAAATTACATTTCTTTTATTAGAAGCAATAAACCAAGTTCTTTTTTTTATATCTCCCCTTTTTTATTTAATAAAGAATAAAGTTAAATGCACACAAGGAGAACATGAGAGCATTTCAGTCAAGGGAACTCAGGGCTGCTATTTGGAGTATTTCCAGAAGATTAAGTTATAACATTGGGAATTTATGGCTTCCAGGACTTGAGAAGCTTATTTTGTGACTGCATTTCATCCTTGGGTTTGATGTGCATTTAAAGAAAAAAAATGTTCTGCTAACTATATTAGCTTTCTACATAATGAAGAATCCGTGCACAGACCTAACTGGAAGTACTCTGCAATCTGCTGAGCTTGTAAAGTTATTCCTTTTCTGCCTTGTTGAAGAAAAAATACCCCCTCTTTCCAGCAGCCTATAGATTCCTCCCAGGTCTCAAAAACATGAATTTTCTTTCTACTTTTAAACTTCTGGGTGTGATTCTTATAATATATATGAATGTGAATGCTATTAAAAAGGATAGATATATTAGACCCAGGAAATAACTAATTTAGCTCAGCATTACTTCTAATGCACCAGAGTCAAGGGAGTGTGAGATCACACCACAGCATTATTGCATGTATAGAACTTTGGTTTATAAACTGTGGACAGCAAGCATTATTTTACTGCAGCTACTCCCAAAAGGTAAGCTTCTATTACAGTCAGCCTTTCTCGTCTCCCTCTGAGTATGTGGCGAGAGTGGTGGACAGATATCCATGATATTAAAATGGCATCCAAATGACTCATTTTTCAATTTGGAGATGCATAAGTACATAGTGTTATCCTGGGAGAATAGAAAACACAGGATCACATTAGCACTTCTCCATCGTGGCAACAATTTCACTTGTTGGCATGAAACTTGGACAGTCTCTTGGATATTAAAGCAGATGTGAATATATTCTGGGGTAAAATGAAAAATGTGTGTGAATTTGTCTGTGTTTTCAAAACATTGGTTGAGATTATGTTTCATCTGTCAGGCACCCAGGCATGCCTTCACTCTCCTTTACATTCAGAGGAGCCGAGAGAGGACAGATGCAGGAGCACTGGCCCACAGTGTGCTATTTACCTTATCATTGTATGGGTTTAGGCTATGCTTCTGTCTATTTGTCAGCAGAAAAAGAAGATGTCCCAAAAATCCTTCAACAGTAATGTTCAGATTCATCTTCCATATCCCTCTGAATAAAAGTGTAGGCAGCAAGTGGCTGCGACAAGGAAAACCTGGACGTGTTCTTTGTTGTTGGAAGTAAAGAAGGAATATTTCTGGCCTGAGATACTCAGTTGGGAGTTTCCAAATGAAGCAGTGTAGGTTGTGAAAACTATCACTGGCTCTGTTTCATGCTTCATTTAAACTAATTTTTATATCACATTACTTTCATTGTACAGAGGACACTGAGACCCAGATGCAACTTGACACCCACATTTCTGTTTTAAACCACGTACATCATGGGATGGTTGAAATATCCACAGGCAGGGGGAACAAACTGATGCTGGCTCAGCTGGAAGGGCTCAGAGGTTTGCAAATTTGCTCTAGACAGACTCAGACAGAATTGCAAGGCACTTAAATTATAAGTTCAGAGACCCACCAACTTATCCATTAATGCTCTCAGTGGAAAAACAAAAACAAAAACAAAACAAAACAGAAACAGAATACAGGGTTAGACAGAGTAAAGTAAGGTGACTTCAATTTCCCAAGTTTCTAGATTTTCTCAAATGGTTACTTTTCAAATCAAAATTTGAAATCCACAATAATGAAAATCCTTGCATAAGAAGTATGTCACCTTCTTCTTCCTCTCAAGTGGGACTGAAGTGTCCTCACTTGGGCCCTTCAGCTTGTTGACCTTTTAGAGTTCTGTGAACTATATCTTGGGTATTGTGTACTTTTCTTTTTTTTCTTTCTTTTCTTTTTCTTGTGACTAATATCCACTTATTAGTGAGTACATACCATGTATGTCACAAACGGGGAAGGAGGGACCAGGGAGGGAAAGTGGATGGGGGTGGGAGGACCTGATCTTATGATATTGGGTGAAGGAAATGGACTGAACCCTGAGGGCCAGCAGAAAAAAATGGAAACAGGCAACCTCGGGAGGTAGGATGGTAGGGGGAACGTCCAGAATTCACAAGAGACCTGGGAGGTGAGAGACTCTCAGGACTCAAAGGGAAGGACCTTAGATGGAATGCATGATAGTATGGAAGGGAACTTGTAGAGCCCACCTCCAGCAGGAAGAAAGAGCATCAAGTGAGGGGTGGGATTGCCATCCCACAGTCAAAACTCTGACCCATAATTGTTCCTTTCTGAAAGAACTGCAGGGATGGAAATGGAAAGGAGACTGAGGGAAGAAGGTCCAACAACAGGCCCAAAGTGGGATCCATCTCAAGGGGAGGTCCCAAGGCCTAGCACTATTCCTGAGGCTATGGAGCGCTCACAAAAAGGGGCCTATCATGACTGCCCTCTGAAAGACCCAAAAAGCACATGAAAGAGTCAGATGCAGATATTTGCACCCAACCAATGGACAGAAGCTGCTAACCTCTGTGGTTGAGTTAGGGAAAAGCTGGAAGAAGCTGAGGAGGAGGGCGACCCTGTAGAAGGACAAGCAGTCTCAATTGACCTGGAACCCTGAGATCTCTCAAACACTGAACCACCAACCAGGCAGCAATCAACAGCTGATATGAGACCTCCAACACATATACAGGAGAGGACTGCCAGGTCTGGGCTCAGTCAATGAAGATGCACCTAACCCTCAAGAGACTGGAGGCCCCAGGGAGTTTAGAGGTCTGGTTGGGTGAGAGGGGATGGGGACATCCTCATGGAGACAGACAGGTTGGGGAGGAGGTTTTGGGATGTGTAACAATTCAGGATAGATGGGGGTGGGGTTAGGAGGAATAAAATCTGGATTGTAAATAAATAAATAAAAGATTAAATTTAAAAAAATAAAGAAGTAGGTCACCAAAATCAAGTCTGTGAGGGTTCTCCCTTCTCCTCTATCCAGCCCAGTTATCTTGGTTCCTATGCAAACACCCACTGCCTCCCACGCTCACCATCACAGGAATTGGTCTTCCTGTCACCATTCCTTCCTCAGCACTACAAACTGAAATCTATCTAAATTGTGAGCCAAAACAAACACTTCCTCCCCTAAGTAGTTTCTGTCATCCCCCCTCAGTGACACAAAAGTAATAATATAGTCTTTGACCCAAATTATAGATTCTGTGTAACAATTCAACCGACGATTCTGTGTTATCACTAGCATAGTCAGAGGATAATTTAGATCAGTAGAAACCCTGAAATATTTTTCTCAACTCTTCAAGGCACCTACAGCTTTGCTGCTTTAAGGCACAACATTAGTGAATGTGGAGTGGGTATATATCATTGTACCCATCACTCCCGTGTGTATCGCAGAAGTCTTCAGACTGCACAAATGCTCACATTCCTTCAACCATTTCATTCTCTATATTGTAAGACTATTCTGTCTAAAAACGGTTTCTCTATTAGGTTCTGAAGCACTAAATTGTCAAGAGTTTAACTCTCACAAATCTCAACAATCTTTCTTTTCTTTTTCTTCTTTTATTTGTATATTTTATGCATTTATATTTCAAATGTTATCCCCTTTCCTGGTTTCCCCCCTGGTACCTTCCTATCCCTTCCAGCCTCCCCTCCTTCTATGAGGTTGCTCCCTTCCACCTACTTACTCCCACCTCACTGCGCTGGCATTCCCCTACACTGGGGAATTGAACCTTCACAGGGCCAAGTTCCTCTCCTCCTATTGATGCCAGACAATGCCATCCTCTGCTACATATGTGACTGGAGCCATAGGTCGCTCCATGTGTGCTCTTTGGTTCTTGGTTTAGTCCCTGGGAGCTCTAGGGGGTCTGGTTGGTTGATATTGTTCTTCTTCCTATGGGTTGCAAACCCCTTCAGCTCCTTCAGTCCCTTCTCCAACTCCTCCATTCGGGATCCCCAAGCTCAGTCCAATGGTTAGCTGTGAGCATCAGCCTCTGTATTTGTCAGGCTCTGGCAGAGCCTCTCAGGAGACAGCTATAACAGGCTCCTGTCAGCAAGCACTTCTTGGCATCCACAATAGTGTCTGGGTTTAGTGTCTGTATATGGGATGCATCCCCAGGTGGGGCAGTCTCTGGATGGCCTTTCCTTCAGTCTCTGCTCCACACTTTGTCCCTGTATTTCCTTTAGATAAGAGCCATTCTGGTTAAAAATTTGGAGATGAGTGGGTGGCCCCATCTCCCAATCTTGCCTCACCTCTGGATATGGTGAACCTCAACAATCTTTAATTCCACTCAAAAAACCTCCTCATGGCATGCCAAAATACTGTGAACCCAGAACTTTTGTGTCTCTGAAACCCAGTTTAATTCATACAGTGACCTCTGAGTTCTTTTACATCTGTTCTCATCAGTACTCAGGTCCAAGTCTATTTCATACATTCCATTCAATAACTATACACATTAAATAAATGATTAACTCAATTTTACCTATTTATTGTCAAAGATAATTCATCCATTTCTTAATAGCTTTCTGCCAAATGGGCCTTTTAATCTTCATAATTAATATGAGTATCATTTCAACATTGCATTGATATTCTTCTAGTGAAAGGGAAGAGACTTGACATCTTCTAATTCATCATGAGGAACAGAAAAATGTTGTTGGAACCTTTAAAATGCAAATTGTTTCTCAGACCCTTTTCCTTTTGCTTAAGCAGTGAACAGGATGGTTAACAAGTTCTCTTTGAGATTGTATGGAAATAGTGACACACAAGAATTCCACTCCTCTCAAAGAGCAATCACCCTTGTCCAACACACTTCTTTCAATGACAGAAGAATAACATAAATTCAGAAATATTTTTTGGATAAGACTACTTCAACACCAATGTTAGTGATATTTTTTCTGATGATGAAGGTTGTAAATTTTTTTCTCTAGACTTATTTCTAAACAAAAGCATATTCATGTTTTAGTTTACTCAGCTTCAGCATTACCTTGACCTACAATATGTACTGTTGAGTTACTCTTCAAGTTAAACAATTTTGCTTTTGTATTGTTGGTCTGTGTGGTATTTTCCTAGCCCTAGATTCCCTCCTCTCTCTATTTACCTCTTTAATTTTCAATTCCTTCATCACCTATTCTCTAAGAACCTAGGCAGGATAATAGAAAGTTCCAGAAATATCTTGTTTCTAAGGTTTAAAACACTGCCATCATCATCCAAAAACCTTACGTCGGGAAGTAAATGATAGACTTCACACACTTATCTCAATCAGCCAAAGCAAATCTAACAAGAAAATCAATTTTTAAAATGAACTTTGAGTTAAATGTAGCTTTTCTTGTTATTTCTTTTAATTCTAGATTTTTTTAGCATAGAAAAGTGTATCCTGGACTCTGAAAGTATTAGTAATCATATTAGGATGTATGTATATTGACTTTGTGATTTTTTAAATGTCAAGTCATGGTGGCATAATTTCAAGAAACAATGTTCATTTTAATTTTCAAGCAAGCTATTCAAATACATTTCTTCCTTGCATTTATATGTATAAAACCCATTCTGGTCCAGAAGATATTGATAATAGTGCAAATGAGCTAGCACTAGGAGCAGATAGTAGAGTAAAAATTTAGCAAATAAAATGAGTTTTGCCAGTCAGACTGAAAGTTTTCATTCCCCTCTAGATGAATCAGAAGAGCAAGAAATGAATAACAGAGATGAAATGCCTATGAGGTGGCACATCTAAGGGTAAAAGCAGACATTCTGAGAGCAACAAAGAACACTCACTTTGAACATATTTATGAACTAGTTGTAGCCCTTCAGCATTCTCTAAGTGACAAGAAATAAAACTTACCTGACAAGAAGCTTGGAAGATTATTTGCAAAAATCTGGTGCATATGTTATGGAACTAGAGTCATTCTGAGGAAGGTCTCTGCCATCTCTAGTATCAGGATTCTCTTGGACAAATTATCAGAGTAAAATCTGTGGCAAACATTTTCTTTTAAACTACAGGTGTTATTAGAATGTGGGTAATTCTGGTTTGTTTTTCTGAGTTTTACATGAACATGCCAATTATATACTATTCAATAACACCGAAAAATTGAGACCGTTTATGTCATAAGATTATGGAGAGGCAATAAACCAAATATATATATATATATATATATTATATCTCACCAAGTACTTCAGGAAGGATTTTACCTCCAGCATTTGATATGAACCTTCTAATATTTAAGTAAGGTGTATTTATCAGTCCCACTTTTCAACTGAAAACTGAATGCTAATGGTAGTTTAATAAATAGCCAGAGACCTCAGCTACACAGTATTCATCTTCTAAAGGTGTGACTTTTCAACCCTATCATGTTGCCTTCAAGTTTCTTTGAATTTTTTTTTCTGAGTAGTTACAGAAATGTCTAAAAACCACCAAAGGACCAAATGACCTAGAATACATAAATCTAAATTAAAATCTTTAAAATTTGAATCACACTAATATCAAATTGTAAAAATTTCATTACAAATTTCATTTCAAAGCAAGAAGACAAGGAATTTTGATTGCTCCATGCTTATTTATATAGTATGATTTCACATGGCTTTCAGGACTCTTGCAGTCTAGTTTAGTATAAACGAGTATCTATACTTTCTTATATAGTACTATAATATATATGTGAAAGCTTCAATGTAGAAAATTTCTAAAGAATATATAAATAATTTTGAAGCTATTATTTTTGATAAAAACATAATGAAAGAATCCTTCCCTTCTTCCCACTCTCTCTCCCTCCCTCCTTCCCTCCTTGCCTCCCTTCCTTCTTTTCTTTCTCCTTTCTCTTCCTTGCATATTGTTGTCACATCTGAAGGATCATCTCAAGAATCTTAACTACTAAACAGATTTTCTTTCCTAATCCATTAGAATAAACAAAGGTCCAGTGATCAGAAATTATGGTAAGGGCTTTCCATCCTTCTTATCTTGTTGATCACTGAAGCCAAAAATGAAAGATCATTCTACTTTAAATTTCCCTTGGCTAGTCACATCTCTACATTTGCTCAGAGATGAAACAAACTCAAATTATGCCAAGGAATTACTAGAGGGGAGGCCCTTGGTCCTGTGAAGGCTTGATGCCCCAGTGTAGAGGAATGCTAGGGCAGTGAGGCAGGAGAGGATAGGTGGGGGGAAGCATCCTCATAGAAGCAGGGTAAGGGGGAATGGGATGGGGGTTGGAGTGGGGAAACTGGAAAAGGGGATAACATTTGAAATGTAAATAAATAAAATAAAATAAAAAGAATTGCTAAATCATAAGAAATTTGTTTTTCCTTATTTTCCCTTTACATAGAAGGTCCCACTAACACCAAAATGACCCAGAAAGTACAAAAGTCTTAGTAGTAATTTTTCAGAGCTCATTTATTCCATCCTGGACCATAAGCATGCATTATTAGCAGCATTTGGTTCAAAATGAGTGGAATTAAAAACACAGATTACTTTGAGCCAGCAAGTATGAGTTATCTATTGAGAACTAATAGTGTTTAATACCTGTTATGAAAACTTGGATGACTTTTTAAAAATTTAAATAAAAATTTTGTTTAGGAAGAGAATTAAAAAAACATTTATATTTAAAGTTACATATTTTTTAAAAAATCAAATTTACGTGGTGCCGTCTATGAACAGCAATCATTTGTTCTAGAAATAAACGTAAATTAACACCTAAGCCATAGAACCAACAATTTTTGACTTTTAATCTTATGCAAACACTGCTATCTCTAAGCTTGCAGCTGCTATTTGAGTGTGTACTCAAATCAGTCATAAGGATTTAGTTCACAAATGCTTGTGGAGCACATAAATAGTCTAGCATCTCATGCAGAGTAGGTGTGCAATAGCCATTCATTTTGGTCCTTTCTAGCTGCATAGGTCACAATGATAGGCTTATGCCAAAACTTAACAAACACTGCCCAAGGCCAAATACTTTTAAAAGCTTGAATCTTCCCCTTTCAGCAGTGTCTTCTGCATACAAGCAAAACTGTGTATTCATCTCCTTTGAAATTGATTCTTATGAAATTCTTTTAACAGCTCTGATTGTTATTGATTTTTCTAAATTCTTTTCAATTAATTATCTCCTTTGTTACTTAAGACAGGATCCAGCCTCTTGCTTAATGCATCTAACAATACTGTACAGAGAAGAAAGTACTGTTCTCTTTTTGGGATGTGTGATCTTAATGCTTACTTCTTTCTTTTATATTTACTTTTTTATGCTCTGTGTACAAGGACCAAGTAAATATTCAGTTAATTTTTGCAGAGTAACAACTAAATAAGATTGACTACTTTTATTAAAATATGTTTACAGTTCTGAGGATGTAACTCAGTTGGTAGAGAGCTTGTGTAGTATGCATAAAAGCCCTAAAGTCAATCCCTCACCACCACAAGCACCAGGTGTCCTGGTGCATATCAGTAATCCCAACACCTGGGAAGTGAGGATAAAATCTCAATGCCATCCTCTATTAAATAGCAATATTAAAGCCAGTCTTATGCAAGTAACCATGTCTCAAAAGAAACTATTTTACGTTGATAAATTATAACTCTGTCACCTTCGTAGATATAAACTTACCATAAGAATGCTGTTTCTTGAAATTAGAGTACACTAACCAGAACTCTTGAAATACCTGTCTATTAGTTATAGCATCTGGGACTTTGCTGCACTTTGGCTTGGAAGCCAGACGTAAACAGTTATAATAACAACAAGCACCCACAGACAAACCTATTTTCATTATGCTACTTTCTATGTCTAAAAATGTGTATAGTTGTCAGGGTCATTGGAAACATATTTGAATTTCATTTAAGGAAAAAAAAAATCCCTAGCCACTGTACCTAATTGGAGTGGTAGGGTCATAAAAGTAGTTCACATGCTACTTCCTTAGCTACATGGACAGAGTTGTGAAGATGGGTAATAACTTACATTGGAAACAAGTCAGCTATTCACATAGCAAAATTTACAATCCACATTCTCTTCCCTCATAATCATGACTCACTGAATAATAACCAAGAACAGATTCCATTGTGTAATCAAGACATAATTAACTTGATTTATTCACCACCTAGCACTAACCATTAATCCAAACAGGACAGAGTTCTGTATATAACACTATTGAGTAGGCTGGATTAGACTTACTCAATTCTTTAGGAAACAGAAGTTACTTATTATTTAAAGTAACATATGTGATTATAGAAACTTGTCATTTTCCCACAGTCTCAGACTAAATTCTATTCTTGAATGCCAAGAAATCAATGAAAAACAGTGAAGCTTTGACTTGCAGAAGTGAACCATGGAGAAAGCTACTTTGAGACCGAGAACAATAAACAGCAGGTTTCTTGACAAACATCAATGATAGCTTTATTCCAGAAATCCAAAAAGTATTAAAGCCACAGGCAGTGCTTATATTTATTTCATATATCACTACCGAGATTTGGGGGAAAATAAACTTTAGCTAGAAGTTCTAAATCCTGATCAATGTGATTAAGATTGTGTGGTAGATGCAGAAATGAAAGGTGTTTTAAAGAGATTAATATTTGATCATGGTATTAATGCACAGAAATACATAGAAGTAGCCATGATTATTTTTAGCCATTTTTCTCCAGTCAGACTACATCATTTTAGGTTCAGATTTTACCTCTTTGACAAAAAAAGGGAAATGTTGACAAACTTAAATTAACTTATTCCACTCATAAATCTAAGAAGCAAACAAAAATTACAAACTATTAGCGTACAGATCAATAGATTCCAACTCTCTCTTCACTGGGGCAGATAACTCTCTTAAGCATGTTAGTAAAGGTACAGCTTGTGAATTCATTTTATTGACCTACAGTAAATCTCCCATCTTAAAAAAGCTAATCTCATTAGAATATGTAAGATGAGTTAGATAGGACTCTACATCCACCTCCTCTGAAAAGCAAAATATTATTAATGTGGTCTCCATAGTAAACTCACTGAAATTTGGGGATCTACTTTTAATGTGTGTGATATGCTTACCTCAGTAAGTTTACTACTAGAATCCATTTATTTTCCTTATATTAATACATTTGATAAGGATTTCTCTATTTCTGCTAGCTTATAATCTGATGTCTTTGAAGCTAGGACCATCTTTAATTTCCTGCTTCAACAGCATCTACTAAATTCTTTCCCCAACACAGAGGAACTATATGGTTTTAGAAGAGAGAGAGATCAGCTCAATCCAGTTTTAAATCAGATGCTAAAATTTCTAATCTCCTCATAATAATCCCATTTCCTCTGCCATACTTATTTGGAAAAAAAAAAAAAACAGAGATCAAGAGGATGAGCAAAACACACATAGCTTATTTGTGTGGGAAAAACATACACAAAGAAGATGTGACTGAGAAACGAAGCTGGGCATGTTACTCATCTTTGCAAAGGATGGAGGGTGTCTTGCTCCTCTCAGAAATCTGACCATCTCTCCCGCTAGATTACAATTGTTATAACAAATTCTGATACCACGTAAGGTATATACTCTGATAATGATGCTTATCCTGCAAGAAGAATCAGTGCATGAACATAAAAATTGACTAGAGATGATAGCATTGTTGTTTGACTAAACAAACTCTAAAGATGAAATGGTCAGTATTCAATATTTAAACAAGAATCATATATTTTGTTCAACTGCTAAGAGATTAAGTTCTTTCCCCATGAGTGAACTAGTGACTCTCTCTCAACAGTTGTAATGTGACTGCCTTCTAGGATGGGTCCATGAAACACACTGCAGCCACTTCTTCTCCCTTACCCTCTCCTCACTTCCACCTGTTCTTTCTTGTCTTCTCTCTTTTCCTTCCTTTTCCCACTCTTTCCTCATTTTTTTCCACTAAACTCCATCATGTAGAAAAGAAATCCAAGTAGCAAACTTGGAAGTAATTTTCCAGTCCCTAAGGAAACTGTCCTAGCTAATATCTGGACTGCAAGTTCAATAAAATATCTGCTCTAAAACTATTACATGAAGCCATTCCTTAGTTAATGACCCTAAGAAACTTTGAAATAGTAAATATTTAAAAAATTAAACTTCTAAATTTAGGTATAATTTGTTTTACAATGGATAACTAATATCACAAACTAACCCCTGGCATGGTTAATCTAAAATGGCAATAATATATATTTATTTGTTAATTACTTGAATTAGCAAGTCTGGTTGTTGTTGTTGTTGTTGTTGTTGTTACAGTAGTCTGTTTCAAGGTAGTCTTACAAATTTCTGTACTGATACATTAAATAGTAATATTTTAAAAGGAGGATAGAAAGAAATCATTTTGTTATGAATAAACTTGGCACTTTCAATGGATAGTGGCAATACCACTTCTAGATAATATAGAGAGGTTATCAGAAAGAAGAGGGAAGAATTCATTTAATACAAGTAACTGAAGAAATATACCCCTCCCACATCTTTGAAAATAAAGCATACTGTTTTATAGCCACCCAAGCAGTTGTTTCCAAACATGGGGTTTCAGCCTCCCATCGTGTTCAGAATTAGGCAAGAAAGCCAATAACAGGGTAATATGAGACTTAAAATTTAGGCAAGGCCCAATCATGCACAAATGCGAAGCAGGGGACATCAGCCTTGTTATCCAAGGAAGTAGGCAAGAAAGATGAATTTTCACTAGCAAATCAAGTAAATTGGTCAAGGACCAAAAATGCGAACCATGGTAAGGAAAATAATTTGAAACATGACCAGGCACACATGTCAAAACTGATAAAAGCAAGTGTACTGATACTGCACTGACTTTTAGTATTAAAAAATACTCTGGAAACCCAGTCATTAGGATTCACAAAAGTTAAAGTTGGAGAATGAAGAATATCAAAGTCCAACAGAAAATCCAAACATTTAGACACAGAGACATGACTGGCCTCAAAAGATGTAACATGTTTGAGTTGAGTGATCCTATCTGTTAGAAGAAGGAAGAAGACAGGGAAGAAAGGGAAGGAGTTCTTTTCATGCTGAGTGCCCAGAAACTGCTGGCTTGGGCACATTTGAAAACCTGCAGTTCATGTGAAACACACCCATGGAAGAGGAACACATGGTGCTACTACACCTTTTAATCTTTCCAGGACTCTAGCACACATATTGCTCACCAGTTATCTTATTCTGAGTTTAGAAAAATAATGGTTAATTTTTATTTCACTATGTATTTGAAGAAAACACTTTAGTTTAATTGACATAGAAATTTTTCTCTTATGGGTACTGCGTTTTCTTTCTCTGGCTTGAAGATGATAGTATAGGTCGGAAGTCATGTAATTCTAAGAGATGGAGTCAATACCCAAACCTGGGTTGTATGCCTTATAACACTTTATCAATCACTTTAAGAAATATAAAAGTATCTTGTTAACAAATCAAAATTGATCCATTGATCTTATTTTAGGAAAATAGTATTAGCAGTTGTTTACAAGGTTGAAATTAAGCAGTAACATCATGTTTTGTGTTTTTGCTATTTTTACAGTGGCAGTGAAGCTAAAGCCACAGGTTTTCTAAAATGGAAAATCACTCCTCTTTTCTCACTTTTTCTTCTTGTCTAAAAAGTGCTTTGATGTTTGATGCACCAATAACATCTATGTCAGTTCTGCTGTCTTTACTCAACCATCTTGTCTTAGTCAGGGTCTCTATTCCTGCACAAACATCATGACCAAGAAGCAAGTGGGGAGGAAAGGGTTTATTCAGTTTACACTTCCACACTGCTGTTCATCACCAGAAGTCAGGACTGGAACTCAAGCAGGTCAGGAAGCAGGAGCTGATGCAGAGGCCATGGAGGGATGTTTCTTACTGGCTTGCTTCCCCTGGTTTTCTCAGCTTACTCTTATAAAACCCAAGACTACCAGTCTAGGGATGGTACCACCCACAAGGGGACCTCCAACCTTGATCACTAATTGAGAAAATGCCTTACTGCTGGATCTCATGGAGGCATTTCCTCAACTGAAGTTCCTTTCTCTTTGATAACTTCAGCTTGTGTCAAGTTGACACAAAACCAGCTAGTACACATATTTTCCCTTCATGTATACACAGCTTAAAAAACATAATGAAAGGCGGTGTTTCAGGGAATAATGATGAAAGTAGCATGGCTTGGAAGCAGGACCCATATCCTCATGGGATGCTTACATTTCATTGGCTCTATTATAGATTGTAAGATATATTACACTAAAGAAAAAGCAACATGATAAAATGCAGTCATCAGGAAAATCCACTCTGTAGAAGTAAATCTTATTCTTTGATCCACTGTTGAGCAACTATGAAAGTGGATTCTTGATACAAACTATTTAATTCTGCTTCTGGCTAAGAGTATAATTTTTGACATTTTACTCAATATTTTTATTTGCTTTGCATAACTTTATAAACAGAGTTCTGATATGTTTACTAGTACATATTCAAATTCACTGTGTACCCCAGGTTATCCTCAAGGTTAGAGCAACCCTCCTCCCTCAGGCTCCCTTATACTAGGATTAGAGATGTACTCAACATCATCTTCACCTTCATTACCTGAAAATGACAATAGTTATATAATGGACTTCTTAGAAGATTAAATTAAATTAATTAGCACAGAAAAAAGTAAGAAGGGAGCCCTATTTCTATCATGAACATAAGAAATATTGTTTTTTAAAAATTGTGGCTGTCAAAAACATGAAAGATAGCAAGTGTTAACAAGTTGAAATCCTGCACAGTATTGATGACAATTAGCACAGCTATAATGTAAAACAACATATGGCTTTATACAATATTAAAAATAGAATTATCATATGATCCAACAATTTCAGTATCAAGTATATGTCCAAAACACTGATGTCACTATCAATAAGATACTTATATGCCTATGTTCTCTGTAGTACTTACAGTTGCTAAGTTATAGATTCAAACCTGAGTGTCTAGCAAAACCATATCCAAAATAATATGCATGTGTATATACATATATATTGAATATATATGATATATATGAGAAATTACGTCATTTGTGAAAGACGGCTGAACCTGAAACATATGACATTAACTAAAGCAAGCTAGGAAGATAAAGGTGTCAGGTGATTTCTTATATGTTCAAGTAAAACATTGATCTCATAATAACAGAGAGTAGAATTGTGGGTAACCAAGGTTAGAGAAATAGAGAAGGAAGTAAAGACTATAAAATATTAGAGAGAATAAATTCAATAGTTGTATTACAAAGAATGAAAGAAGTTTATGATATTTTATATTCTTAAAAATGCTGAGAAAGTCTCTTCCTCTCTCTTTCATTCTCTCTCTAGGTAGATAGACTGATAGATAGATAGATAGATAGATAGATAGATAGATAGATAGATATGATATATGATAGAGTTAAGGAGATAGAGATAGATGATAGGTGAGATGATAGGTAGATGCTAGATAGATAGACAATAGGCAGACACATAGGTAGATAGATAGATAGTTAGATAGATAGATAGAGAGATAGATAATAGAGATAAAGATTACACAGATTTCAGAGAATTGTAGCAACAAATTTTTTTAAATTATTCTTCATAAATAAGTTTTTCTTCTGGATTGTTAATGTGAATAAACATGAAATTAGGTTAATCAGAAAGTACAATTTTTAAGAAATTTCATATATATATATACTAGATTTGAAGGTTTAATTGCTAGGAATATAGTTAATGATTCAAACTTTAAATATGACAGCATTATCTCAAATTGAGATAATAGAAATATTTGCTCTTCACTGATGCTTATTCAAAATTTTTCATGGCTAAAGAACAAATAGTTTTCAATAAATATATTTATTTTCAGTAGCTCACAACATTCTATTTTCCATGCTTTGATTTTTAATTTGCATTTTATGACTATCATAAAAAGGCAGGTTTCCTCTCTTTTTTTAAAAAAATATCTCTTAAAGGTTAGTAGTCATTAAATATTTGAGTTCACATTTCACATCTGATTTAATGTATGAATAAAGCAAATTTACCTACATTAAAATCAACATAATTTTCACTGCTATTCATGCATGCTACAAATGGCAAATTATCTGTGGTGGGAGACCTCTGCCTGGGCCACCAGGGCTCCATAGCCAAATAACACTGGGAGAAAGCTAGCCTCCCAGGAGTGTGGGCAAGCCTGTCTGCTCAGAGGGACCTACCTGGAATCCCCAGGACACAGGGACTGAGGAATGGGGTTCTGATTTCTTTCAGTGACTGGAGAGCAGATCCTGTGACATAGGGCTCCGTACTCAAATAGTGCCAGGAGAGAGCTGGTATCCCAGGAAGTCCGACACACCTTCAAGCACAGGCAAGACCACCACTTCTGTTCAAATTCATTGGATCAAGAGGGATCCTTGAAGAGCCATCAGGACACAGGAAACAAGGAACAGCTGGAGACTAGATTTTTCTGGTTTCTGTCTGCACCCCAGAGCTGACCCTGTACCACAGCTCTCCAAACTCAAATTCCTCTCAGAGAGAACTGGTATTCAAGGAGTATTGACACCTAGACTTGCAGGAAAGACAAGCCACAGTCAGAGAGAGTAAGACCAACTAAAACCAGAGATAACCAGATGGTGAAAGGCAAGGGCAAGAATATAAGAAACAGAAACCAAGGCTACTTGGCATCATCAGAACCCAGCTCTCCCACCACAGCAAGCCCTGGATAACCCAACACACCAGAAATGCAAGACTCAGATTTAAAATTATATCTCATGATGATGATAGAAGATTTTAAGAAGGAAATTCATAACTCCATTAAAGAAATACAAGAGAACACACATAAACAACTAGAAGTGCTTAAAGAGGAAACACAAAAATCTCTTAAAGAATTACAGGAAAACACAACAAAACAGATGAATAAAATGAACAAAACCACCCAGGAAATAAAAATAGAATTAGAAACAATAAATGAATCACAAAGGAAGACAACTCTGGAGTTAGAAAATCTAGGAAAGAAATCAGGAGTCATAGATGCAAGCATCACCAACAGAATACAAGAGATAGAAGAGAGAATCTCAGGTACAAAAGATACCATAGAAAACATTGAAACAACAGTCAAAGGAAACACAAAATGCAAAAAGCTCCTAACCTAAAACATCCAGGATATCCAGGATACAGTGAGAAGACAGAACCTGAGGATAATAGGTATAGAAGAGAGTGAAGATTCACAACTTAAAGGACCAGTAAATGTCTTCAACAAAATTATAGAAGAAAACTTCCCTAACCTAAAGAAAGAGATGACCATAAATATACAAGAAGCCTACAGAACTCCAAATAGACTAGACCAGAAAAGAAATTCCTCCTGTCACAATATACTCAAAACATCAAATACACAAAATAATGAAAGAATAATGAAAGCAGTATGGAAAAAGGTAATATATAAAGGTAGACCTATCAGAATTACACCAGACTTCTCACCAGAGACTATGAAAGCTAGAAGATCCTGGGCAGAGCTCATACAGACTCTAAAAGAACACAAATGCCAGCCCAGGCAAACTCTCAATAATCATAGATGGTGAAACCAAAATATTCTATGACAAATCCAAATTTGTACAGTATGTTTCCCAGCCCTACAAAGAATACTACATGGAAAATGCCAACTCAAGGAGGGAAAATACACCCAAGAAAAAGCAAGAAAGTAATCTTTCAACAAACTCAAAAGAAGATAGCCACACAAACATAAAAATAACATTGAAAACAACAAGAAGCAACAATCAATATTCTTTAATAACTCTATTTTTTATGTATTACATGATCATTTATTACATATAGTCACATACTTACAATACACACCCATATACCACAGACAAATATAATGTATTACATATTAGTTGTTAAGTACAAGACTCCCTAGTATAAAAGCACAATATAGAAAGTATGTTTCCACTCTTTGTTCTTGCATATGTGCTTCATTCCTAGGGAAAATGTTTATAAAAATAGGTTTTCATGTAGGTTAGAAAAAATAATGCATTTTTCAGAGATGGCTGTATTTTATGAACATTAAAGCAGACACAAAATGTCCATAAAAGGGTTAAACATGATTATACCTTTTTATTGAAATATTTTATATTCATATTAAGTTTTATATTGATATCACAAAATGGGAATTGATGTATATTTTGAATATCTGTTAACATCAATGGACTCAATACCCCAATAAAAAGACATGCACTGACAGTCTAAATCCATAAATAGGACCCAGCATTTTGCTGTACCCAGGAAATGCACCACAATGTTAAAGACAAACACTACATCAGAGTAAAGGGCTGAAAACAATGTTCCAGGCAATGGCCCCAAGAAACAGGATAGAGTAGCCATTCTAATATTGAATAAAATCGACTTTCACCCAAAAGTCATCAAAAAAGATAATGAAGGACACTTCATACTCATCAAAGGAAAAATCTAACAAGAATAACTCTCTATTGTGAACATTTATGCCCCGAATGCAAGGGCAACCACATTCATAAAAAAAACAAAAACAAAAAAAAAACAAAAAAACTTTACTAAAGCACAAAGCACACATTGCACCTCACACAATAATAGTGGGAGACTTCAACACCCCACTATCATCAATGGACAGATCTTGGAAACACAACCTAAACAGAGACACAGTGAAAGTAGCAGATGTTATGAACCAAAATTATTTAACAGATATCTATAGAACATTTCATCCTAAATCAAAAGAATATAACTTTCTCTCAGCACCTCATGATACCTTCTTCAAAATTGATCATATAATTGGTCACAAAGCAAACCTCAACAGATATAAGAAAATTAAAATAATCCCATTCCTCCTATCAGATCACTACAGAATAAGGCTGGTATTAAATGACAACAACAACAGCAGAAAGACCACACATACATGGAAGCTGAACAATGCTCTACTCAATGATAACTTGGTCAAGGAAGAAATAAAGAAAGAAATAAAGACTTCCTAGAATTTAATGAAAATGAAAGTACAACATACACAAACCTATGGGGCACAATGAAAGCAGTGTTAAGAGGAAAACTCACAGCTTTGAGTGCCTCCAAAAACCAGAAGAAGCATATACTAGCAGCTTAACATCACACCTGAAAGCTCTAGAACAAAAAGAAGCTAATACACCCAATAGTAGTAGAAGGCAGGAAATAATCAAATCAAGGGCTGAAATCAATGAAGTAGAAACTAAAAAAACTATACAAAGAATCAACAAAACCAGGAGCTGGTTCTTTGAGAAAATCAACAAGATAGATAAACCCTTAGCTAGACTAACCAGAGGGCACAGAGACAGTATGCAAATTAAGAAAATTAGAAATGAAAAGGGAGATATAACAACCAATTCTGAGGAAATTAAAAAAATCATCAGACCCTACTACAAAAGACTATACTCAACAAAATTGGAAAATTTGGAGGAAATGGATAAGTTTCTACACAGATACCAAATACCAAACTTAAATCAGGATCAGACAAGCCATCTAAACAGTCCCATAACCACTAAAGTAATAGAAGCAGTCATTAAAAGTCTCCAAAACAAAAAAGGCCCAGAACCAGATGGGTTCAGGCAGAATTCTATCAGATCTTCAAAGAAGACCTAATACCAATACTCTTCAATCTATTCTACAAAATAGAAACAGAAGGAACACTACCCAATTCATTCTATGAGGTCACAGTTACAGTGATACCAAAACCTCACAAACACCCAACAATAAAAGAAAACTTCAGACCAATTTCTGTTATGAATATTGAAGTGAAAATACTCATTAAAATTCTTGCAAACCGAATCCAAGAAAACATCAAAATGATCATTCACCATGGCTTCATCCCAGGGGTGCAGGGATGGTTCCATACCTGGAAATCCATCAATTCAATCCACTACATAAACAAACTCAAAGAAAAAAAACCACATGGCCATTTAGTTAGATGCTGAAAAAGCATTTGACAAAATTCAACATCCCTTCATGATAAAAGTCTTGGAAAGATCAGGAATTCAATGAGCATACCTAAACTTAGTAAAAGCAATATACAGCAAACCAGTGGCCAACATCAAACTAAATGGAGAGAAACTCGAAGCAATCCCAGTAAAATCAGGGACTAGGCAAGGCTGCCCTCTCTCTCCCTATCTATTCCATATAGTACTTGAAGTTCTAACTAGAGCAATTAGACAACAAAAGGAGGTCAAAGGGATAAAAATTGGAAAGGGAGAAATCAAAATATCACTATTTGCAAATGATACGATGGTATACTTACGTGACTCAACAAACGACACCAGAGATCTGTAACAGCTGGTAAACACCTTCAGGGAAGTGGCCAGATACAAAATTAACTCAAGCCAATCAGTAGCCTTCCTATACTCGAAGGATAAACAGGCTGAGAAAGAAATTAGGGAAATGACACTCCTCACAATTGTCAGAAATAATATAAAGTATTGTGGTGTGACTCTAACCAAACAAGTTAAATTTCTGTATGACAAGAACTCAAGTCTCTGAAGAAAGAAATAGAAGACCTCAGAAGATGGAAAGATCTCCCATGCTCATGGATTGGCAGGATTAATATAGTTAAAATGGCCATCCTGCCGAATGTAATCTACATATTCAATGCAATCCCTATCAAAATTCCAACTCAATTCTTCATAGACTTAGAAAGTGCAATTCTCAAATTCATACGGAATAACAAAAATCCAGGATAGCAAAAACTATTCTCAACAATAAAAAGACTTCTGGGGGAATCAGCCTCCCTGACCTCAAGCTGTACTACAGAGCAGTAGTGACAAAAACTGCATGGTACTGGTACAGTGACAGGCAGGTAGATCAATGGAATAGAATTGAAAACCCAGAAATGAACCACACACTTATGGTCACTTGATCTTTGACAATGGAGCTAAAACCACACAGTGGAAAAAAGAATGCATTTTCAACAACTGGTGCTGGTTCAACTGGCAGTCTACATGTAGAAGATTGTGAATTGATCCATACCTATCTCCCTGTACAAAGCTCAAGTCCAAGTGGATCAAGGACCTCACATAAAACCAGACACACTGAATCTACTAGAAGAGAAACTGGGGAAAATTCTGGAACACATGGGCACAGGGGAAAAGTTCCTGAACAGAACACCAATGGCTTGTGCTCTAAGATCAAGAATCCACAAATGGGACCTCATGAGATTACAAAGCTTCTGTAAGGCAAAGAACACTGTAAATAGGACAAAATAGCAACCTACAGATTGAGAAAAGATCTTTACCAATCCTACCTCCAATAGAGGGCAAATATCCAATTTATACAAAGAACTCAAGAAGCTAGACTTCAGAGATCCAAATAACCCTAACAAAAAATGGGGAACAGAGCTAAACAAAGAATTCTCAACTGAGTAAACTCAAATGGCCGAGAAGCACCTAAAGAAATGTTCAACATCCTTAGTCATTAGGGAAATGCAAATCAAAACAACCCTTAGATTGCACCTCATACCAGTCAGAATGACTAAGATCAAAACTCAGGTGACAGCAGATTTTGGCGAGGGTGTGGAGAAAGAGGACCACTCCTCCATTGCTGGTGGGAATGCAAGCTGATACAACCTCTCTGGAAATCAGTTTGTTGGACCCTTAGAAAAATGAACACAATACTCCCTGAGGACCCAGCTATTCCACTCCTGGGCATATACCTAGAAGATGCTCCAATATGTAAAAAAGACACATGCTCCACTATGTCCATAGCAGCCATATTTATAACAGCCAGAAACTGGAAACAACCCAGATGTCCCTCAACAGAGTAATGGATACAGAAAATGTGGTACATTTACACAATAGAATACTACTCAGCTATTAAAAACAATGACTTCATGAAATTCTTAGGCAAATGGGTGGTACTTGAAAATATCATCCTGGGTGAAGTAATGCAGTCACAAAAGAATGAAGATGGTATGTACTCACTGATAAGTGGTTATTAGCCCAAAAGTTCAAAATACCCAAGAGTCACACCACAACAACCATAGGGCTGAGTGTGAGGTCCCAGATGGAGGACTTGGAGAAAGGACTGAAGGAGCTGTGGGAATTTGCAGACCCAGGGAGGGAGCAGCATTGGCAACTGACCTGACCCCCCAATGCTCCAGGAGACTGGATCACCAAACAAAGGATACACATGGAAGGATCCATGGTACTGGCCACATATGTGGCAGAGGAGGGTCTTGTTAGTCATCAGGGGCAGTAGAGGCCCTTGGGCAGAAGGGTTTTAGATGCCCCAATATAGAATAATGCCAAGGAAGGAAGCTGAGAGTGGGTGGGTGGGTGGGGGAATACCCCCATAGAGGCAGGAGGAGTGGGCAGGGAATAGGGAGGTTCCAAAGGGGAGATCTGGAAAGGTGAAAACATTCAAAATGTAAATAAATTATCAAAAGAATTCTAAACAAAAAAATAAAGAAAAGACTTTGGTGCAATACAGTAAACAATATGTAAATTAAAGAAATTTGCTAAGAAATAAATTTAGAGTAGGATTCTCATATATTGTATACTGAAAGTAAATTTTATTTTGCCATAATTACTTATGAATATATATGTAAATATCTCTGGTTTATTATTTCTAAAAAAAAAAAAAAAAACAAGAGACATATCATGGGCTAATGGTCTGTTTTGCAAGTGGACCTGACTTATACTAGTCTATATCTCAACTGTGAATTCACCAATTTGATATTTTTATATTTTCTCCTATGTATTTGCTATGTAGCAGCATATTTTAAAAAGATACATGAAGCAGAAGGTTCAATTTTAGGTTTAATAACTTTAAACCCAAGAGAAATTTTGATACCATGTTGATTTAGTATCAAACTGACTTCTAAGTACTTCATACCTGTAGATTCATAATGGCCCTTAACCTTCATCAGAGAGGCTTCTTTTTGCAAAGACAGCAATTGATACATAGATCCACAACTCACCAGCTGTGGAGAAAGAGGAATCACAGGCTCCTCAGTCTTCATGAGACACCTACATTACACCCCCTCTCAACACAGCTCAGGAAACATTGTGGAAGAGAAGATGGAAAAGTTGCAAGCGTCTGAGTTTAAGGAAGGTTGCTGTGAAATAGATTCTGGATATGACAGGGCCATTGCATCTGTGGAGTCCTTGTGTCTGTGATTGTCTTTAAAGACCTATACAAGATCCAGCCAGTCAGTAATGTAGCATACATGGAGAAGTGGCTCACAAAGCCTGATTCTTAGTCAAGCCTTGGTAGTTAAAACCTGCTGTTTAAGGAATGTCAGTCTTCTTCCAGGATGTGGTCCTGGTTAGGATGCTCATGATCTAGTGTATGGTCCTATACCTAAGCATGTAAGGACAACACTAGTCTCAGAGAGCTATGAAAAGGGGCATGAAGTTGGGACATAGTGTGGCTGAAGGGTCCAGAAGTTTGAGTGAGTGGGAAGTTGATATACTTGACATCTGAAAATATATTGTATTCACATTTGAGATTATCAAAGAATATAAAGTCCAAAAAAAGAATATCCAATTATTTTAGGCTAAACTTTGTAATATTTACTATATTGTGGGAAATTTTCTAGTTCTAATTTCATCCAAATATTCATTTAAACCCTTTCTTTCTACAACCACTTCAATGGGATTTTGGGGCTGTCCCATATCTCACTGACTTCCATATCCCTGACACTCTGGTACTTTGTATATAAAGTTATGTGATGGAAAAATGGTGTTTCAAGGAATTCTGAGGCTTTGTATAAATCGTATTGAGATGTAATGCTAAATGTAGAAAATAGAGGCCTTCTGTCAATGTGATGCCAATACTAAATGACCCTCTTATCCTTCTTGAGTCAAGTCCTGAATCAAGTCCAAAAAATTGCAGCAAGAAATCTGCCCTTGTCTGTTATATGTGTGGCTTGATATTATCACATAAATTTTGAAATAGCATTGTAATTACAATGTAAAGTATCCAATAAATTGACAGTAGTTTCTAGAGCAGTGATTCTCAACCTGTGGGTTACAACCTCTGGAGGGTCAGATGACCCTTTCACAAAGGTTACTTAAGACCATTGATAAACACAGATATTTGTATTACTATCCATAACAGTAACAAAATTACATTTGTGAAGTAGCAATGAAAATAATTTTATGGTTCAGTTCACCACAACATGAGGAACTGTATTAAGGTGTTGTAGTATTAGGAAGGTTGAGAAGCTCTACTTTAAAGGTCTTTGAGGATGTAGTTCAATGGTAGAGCACTTACCTCCCATGCAAAAAGCACTAGGTTAAATCCACAGTTTTGAAAATAAAATCTAGAATTTCAGTTTCACATTCCTAGCCACACATTGAACTGATTGCTAAAAAGCAATTAAACTTGATTAATTACCTTAATCCTCTTCCAACTGCAAAAGAAATAATTACTAATAATAATTGTACAGTTGTTTATTGAATGCTCACTATGTGTCTTCACAATACTAGACATTTTATACGGATCGTCTAAGTTTCTTTTCACATAATCCACAAAAACAGGTAGCATTGCTTTGCTCTATTGGTCATATATATAGTAGTCACATATGTAGTAAGTGTAAAGCAAATAAATTTATATGCAAATAATTTTGTCCTCTGCTTCAGGTACAATATAAATCACATAACTTTCAATGGCTTAGGGTAGACTTGACTGTGTCAATGTTAATTACACTATAAGCAATAAACTTCAAAACTTTTTAAAAATGTGAATATGGTATAAAAATCTACATGTAGAGAGCAAATATAATAAATGAAAAGAAGGTGAAAACTTGACATAAGCATAAAATTATCACTTGAAAAGGAGCTTGGTTTTGACTATCTCAGCCTACTCTTCCTCCTACCTCTTTCCAAATCTTGCTGTATCGAGTATGGACTTCTCTTCTTCAGTCAGACAGGAAAAAAGCTAAAACTGTGGCTGTACTTCAGCTTGTCTCATTGTTTCCGCAAAGTGTTGGAGGAGAGATTGTGATGGGTGTGTAGGTGGTGAAACTTTACAGTTATGGCATATCGTGAGGAAAAACTGAAAAGCGGCGCAACTTCAGATTCTGCACAAATTGGATATTAAGTCTGCACGTCCTGAGTAATACCAAGAGCTCTGGAGGATGCTTTCATCCTTAACAAAACAAACTGTCCTTTTGTGTTGACTCTAAAAGATAGGTGGAGCTGGCAGGGTTGCACATGAAAATTGTACATGTTACCTAGATAATTAAGCAAACTACTCCTGAAGTGGAGTTTTTGAGTCAAGTTGTGGGCATTAGGATTAGGTGGGAAAGGTGATTAGGGCACGTCACTGACAATAGAATTCAGCAGAACAGAAGCCTTTGGCTTTCCTCTGGCAACTTGAATGCAAACACATGCCAAGTTTCTCTTAGGTGTTTGGACTGTGACATAGAAATCTAGAATCAGATTCATCACAGCCAAAGTTGCACTTATCCAGGGACAATGCCTTACATAGTTTCAATGTGAACATTTGGAAAGTTTCAAGAATCATAGTTCTTGTGACTGTACGGTAGTGGCCTAAATGTCGTCATTAGAAATGATGATCTACTTATTTCAAGTCCTTGCCCAGATAAAAAATTGGCTCTTAGCCCACATTAATGTTTGCCTAATTTTATATTAGTTGTGAATGTTCTTGTACAACTTGATGGGGAATGGTTTTATGAAATTTACCATGGGTTTGGAGCTAAACAATTATTTTCAAGTTGTAAATGAAATGGCACTGATCAGGAACTGAAAATGGTGTTCAATGGTAAGACTGAATAAATTTCAAAGGCGTATCTATTACCGTTTTGAAGGAGGGGATAAGAATTAGGTGGCAACCAAGGTAGACAGAGAGAGGAGAGAAAGAATTGATCTTTACTTGAAATCCAAATACACACAAAATATGAAATCGGTGTAAGAAAGCATCACTTGCTATCCTGGACAAATATCTCAAGGAAACACAAACAAACCATAATGCTCATTTCATTAATTTTGTTAACTAGCCTATCTCTAATGCAGTAACACAGTCTGGTAAATCAGGGCCCTCTGGCCCTATCCATTTTGGAGACAAATTGTGGCTGCTGTGAAAAATATGCCACCCACCAAAGCCCAGCTTCAGAGTGAAAGTTCAGTAATTAGAAAACAAGCAAGCTGGCAGCTTTGTAAGGAAAGGAACCTTCTCAGTGATTTCTGCATTAACTTTAATCATCCATCCTCTACATGTTGGAGGGGTGAGTGTGGAATCTACCCTCAAAGGATGTAGCACAATCTGAAACCAAAGACATGGATTTTCCTTTCAACAGAGAATCAGTCTTCTCATCTCTTAGCATGACATGTAACAGCATCACAAGCTGATGGATCTGAATTAAATGCAATGGTCTCCTTAATGGGCATGCATCTGCAAGACAAGGAATTAATGGCTTAAAAGAAAAATACCATTGCTCCCACTGAAGTTTGGAGGCATGCCTTTTGCTTTGTATGTCACAGACACTTCATGAGTTACACTCTCACTGACAACAGGGTTGATACGCATTTGTTGTTAAGTGGCAATCAGCAAACAGAACTTGTCCAAAACACAGTGAAAGGAAGCAACTTGAAACTAAGGCATGTCTTTCCTGCTAAGCTTTATAAACAATAGGTTCTTCCATTGTGTTGTGGCTACTAGATTTAATCTACTGTCCCTTTCTATGTGGTCTCCTCTTTCTCTTACTTGGATCCCATGAGACATCATTTGGAATAACATTTCCAATGTTGAAAATGTTCACTAAAATAGAGAATGACCTATCTTAGTAAAGAGATTTGTCACTTACTCGGTGTGAAATTTCTTAAGTGTGTCATTAGGAAAAGGCCTATTTGGCTCTCTCTCTCTCTCTCTCTCTCTCTCTCTCTCTCTCTCTCTCTCTCCTCCCATCTTCTTATCTTGACTATTAACAGCTTTCCAAAGAATCACCCCCCCCCAACTCCAATGTCGATGCTTGATTCTGCATTAAAAGCTTTTGGTTAAATAACTTCACAGAAAAACAATCATAATGTAGCACATTAACTATTAGTTGGAATTAGCTAGTAATTAACTAGTTGGAAATAGCCCAATATTTCATCATCGTAGAACTTATATTGTATAATATAAAATATTTTTTTGGAATAGAATTTTCTGCAATAGTCTGTTGATTTTGATTTCTTGGAGAGAAAACAAAAAAGTTTCCTGAAGGAAAATTACCTCAAAGCAAGGGAAAGTTCAAACTGGCTCAGAGAACAATCGTCCACATCAAAGAGGAATGACTGAGGTAGAAACATTGTGCTCTGAGTTTTCTGTGGCCTGAACTTACTCTCTGGAAACTCTTATCAAAAAGCAAAGAAAGAAAGCAACAAGAATAAAGATCTAGCCCAGTAAATAAAGATCCAGAAATGTGGGCTCTGCGCTCTCCACAGCAGAAAGGGCCACAAGGTGATCAGTTCTTGCCCACAGAGCACAAATACAGAACATAGGCAGAAGCCTTCCAAGAGGGAGTGAGGATGGTTTACTTGACAAAGATCTATGAGTATCTGTGTCTAGAAGGGGACTGAAGATGCAGAAAAGTTTCCCATCATGCCAAAGGCAGAAAGCCCACATTCCTGAGCACATAGAGATTAGTAAGGCCTGGGGACTCAGAGTATCCAACTCTGATTTTTAAAGTCAAATTATAATCCCCATGATGAATGGCTCTAATTCCCACTCCAGCCACTTTTTCCTGAAAATTACCTCCAATGATTAGAGCTTTTATGATCTAACAAATGTTTTTCTGTAATATTTGAGGAGAAGCTATGTTATCACTTGAGTGTAGCCACCATAGTCTACCATAAAAGTCTTAACTACATGAAAATTTTGACCTAGACCATAGCATTAGTCTAGTTCTTTTTTTTCATACTTTATTTACATTTCAAAGGTTTCCCCCTTTCCAGATCTGCCCTTTGGAACCTCCCTATTCCCTCCCACCACCCCCGCCACTATGGGGGTACTCCCCCAACCACCTACCCACCCACTCTTGTCTTTCCTCCTTGGCATTCTCCTATACTGGGGGATCTAACGCCCTCAGGCCCAAGGGCCTCTGCTCCCCCTGATGGCTAACAAGACCATCCTCTGCCTCATATGTGGCCAGCACCATGGATCCCTCCATATGTATTCTTTGGTTGGTGAGCCAGTCTTCAGGAACATCAAGGGGTCAGGTCAGTTGCCACTGTTACTCCCTCCATGGAGTTGCAAACTCCCTCATGTCTTTCAGACCCTTCTCCAAGTCCTCCATCTGGGACCTTACACTCAGCCCTACAGTTTCTCTGAAGTGACTCTTGGATATTTTGAACTTTTGGGCTAATAACTACTTATCAGTGAGTACCGTGTCGATACTTTGGTGACTGCATTACCTCACTCAGGATGATATTTTCAAGTTCCATCCATTTGCCTGTGAATTTCATAAACTCATTGTTTTTAATAGCTGAGTAGTATACCATTGTGTAACACATTTTCTATATCCATTCCTCTCTTGAGGGAATCTGGGTTGTGTTTGGTTTCTGGCTATCATAAATATGGCTGCTATGAACATAGTGGTACATGTGTCTTTATTACATGTTTGAGCATTTTCTGGGTATATGCCCAGGAGTGGTATAGATGGGTCCCCAGGTAGTAGTATGTTCATTTTTCTGATGGTCCGCCAAACTGATTGCCAGAGAGGTTGTATCAGCTTGCATTCCCACCAGCAATAGAGGAGTGTTTCTCATTCTCCACATCCTCACCAACATCTGCTGTCACCTTAGTTTTGGATCTTAGCCATTCTGACTGGTGTGAGGTGGGATCTCAGGGTTGTTTTGATTTGCATTTCCCTGATGACTAAGGATGTCGAACATTTCTTTAGGTGCTTCTCAGCCATTCGAGTTTCCTCAGTTGAGAATCCTCTGTTTAGCTCTGTTTCACATTTTTTGATAGGGTTATTTGGATCTCTGGAGTCTAGCTTCTTGAGTTTTTTGTAAACATTGGATATTAGCCCTCTATCAGAAGTGGGATTGGTAAAGATCTTTTCCCAATCTGTAGGTTGCAGTTTTGTCCTATTGACAGTGTCATTTGCCTTACAGAAGCTTTGTAATTTTATGAGGTCCCATTTGTCGATTCTTGATCTTAGAGCACAAGCCATTGGTGTTCTGGTCAGGAACTTTCCCCCTGTGTCCATGTGTTCCAGACTTTTCCCCACTTTCTCTTCTATTAGATTCAGTATATCTGGTTTTATGTGGAGGTCCTTTATCCACTTGCACTTGAGCACTGTACAAGGAGATAGGAATGGATCAATTCTCATTCTTGTACATGTAGACTACCAGTTGAACCAGCACCATTTGTTGAAGATGCTGTCTTTTTTCCACTGTGTGGTTTTAGTTCCTTTGTCAAAGAACAAGTGAACATAAGTGTGTGGGTTCATTTCTGGGTTTTCAATTCTATTCCATTGATCTACCTGCCTGTCAGTGTACCAATACCACGCAGGTTTTATCACTACCACTCTGTAATACAGCTTGAGGTCAGGAAGACTGATTCCCCCAGAATTCCTTTTATTGTTGAGAACAGTTATTGCTATCCTGGGTTTTTTGTTATTCCACATGAATTTGAGAATTGCTCTTTCTAAGTCTATGAAAAATTGAGTTGGAATTTTGATGGGGATTGCATTGAATCTGTAGATTGCTTTCGGCAGGATGGCCATGTTAACTATATTAATCCTGCCAATCCATGAGCATGGGAGATCTTTCCATCTTCTGAGGTCTTCTTTGATTTTTTTCTTCAGAGACTTAAAGTTCTTGTCATACAGATCTTTCACTTATTTGGTTAGAGTCACACCAAGATATTTTATATTGTTTGTGACAATAGTGAAGGGTGTCATTTCCCTAATTAATTTCTCAACCTGTTTATCCTTCAAGTATAGGAAGTCTACTAATTTGCTTGAGTTAATTTTGTATCCAGCCATATTGCTGAAGGTGTTTATCAGCTGTAGCAGATCTCTGGTGGAGCTTTTCGGGTCACTTAAGTATACCATCAAATCATCTGCAAAGAGTGATATTTTGATTTCTTCCTTTCCAATTTGTATCCCTTTGATCTTTTGTTGTCTAATTGCTCTAGCTAGAACTTCAAGTACTATATTGAATAGACAAGGAGAAAGAGGGCAGCATTGCCAAGTTCATGGTTTTAGTGGGATTGCTTTGAGATTCTCTCCATGTAGTTTGATGTTAGCCACTGGTTTCCTGTATATTGCTTTTACTAAGTTTAGGTATGCTCCTTGAATTCCTGATCTTTCCAAGACTTTTATCATGAAGGGGTGTTGGATTTTGTCAAATGCTTTTTCAGCATCTAATGAAATGACCATGTAGTTTTTTCTTTGAGTTTGTTTATGTATTGGATTACATTTATGGATTTCCAGGTATTGAACCATTCCTGCATCCCTGGGATGAAGCCCACTTGATCATGGTGAATGATCATTTTGATGTGTTCTTGGATTCTCTTTTTGAGAATTTTATTGAGTATTTTTGTATTGATATTCATAAGGGAAATTGGTCTGAAGTTTTCTTTTATTGTTGGGTGTTTGTGAGGTTTTGGTATTAGTGTAACTGTGGCCTCATAGAATAAATTGGATAGTGTTCCTTCTGTTTCTATTTTGTGGAATAGATTAAAGATTGGTATTAGGTCTTCTTTGAAGGTCTGATAGAATTCTGCACTGAACCTATCTGGTCCTGGATTTTTTTGGTTGGGAGACTTTTAATGACTGCATATATTTCTTTAGTGGTTATTGGACTATTTACATGCTTTATGTGATCCTGATTTAACTTTGGTATTTGGTATCTGTCTAGAAACTCATCCATTTCCTCCAGATTTTCTAATTTTGTTGAGTATAAGCTTTTGTAGTAAGAGCTGATGATTGTTTGAATTTCCTCATAATCTGTTGTTATGTCTCCCTTTTCATTTCTAATTTTCTTAATTTGCATACTGTCTCTGCGCCCTCTGGTTAGTCTGGCTAAGGGTCTACGTATCTTGCTGATTTTCTCAAATAACTTGTTGATTCTTTGTATAGTTCTTTTAGTTTCTACTTGGTTTATTTCAGCCCTTAATTTAATTATTCCCTGCCTTCTACTCCTATTGGGTGTATTAACACTTTTTGTTCTAGAGCTTTCAGGTGTGCTATTAAGCTGCTAGTATATGCTCTCTCCAGTTTCTTTTTGTAAGCATTCAGAATTTTGAGTTATCCCCATAACACTGCTTTCATTGTGTACCATAGGTTTGGGTATGTTGTACTTTCATTTTCATTAAATTCTAGGAAGTCTTTAACTTCTTCCTTTATTTCTTGCTTGTTCAAGATATCATTGAGAAGATGGTTGTTCAGCTTCCATGTGTGTGTAGGCTCTCTGTCATTGTTGTTGCCATTGAAATCCATCCTTATTCCATAGTGATCTGATAGAAGCATGGAATTAATTCATTCTCTTATATCTGTTGAGATTTGTTTTGTGACCAATTATATGATCAGATTTGGAGAAGGTACCCTGAGGTGCCAAGAAGAAGGTATATTCTTTTGATTTAGGGGTGAAATGTTCTATAGATATCTGTTAAATCCATTTGGTTCATAAAACCTATTACTTTCACTGTGTCTCTGTTTAGGTTGTGTTTCCAAGATCTGTCAATTCATGATAATGGGGTGTTGAAGTCTCCCACTATTATTGTGTGAGGTGCAGTGTGTGCTTTGAACTTCAGTAAAGTTTCTTTTATGAATGTGGGAGCCCTTGCATTTGGGGCATAGATGTTCATAATTGAAAGTTATTCTTGGTAGATTTTTCCTTTGATGTGTATAAGTATCCTTCCTTATCTTTTTTGATGACTTTTGAGTGAAAGTCGATTTTATCCGATATTTGAATGGCTACTCTAGCCTGTTTCTTCAGGCCATTTGCCTGGAAAATTGTTTTCCAGCCCTTTACTCTGAGGTATTGTTTATCTTTAACATGGAGGTGTATTTCCTAGATGCAGCAAAATGCTGCTTGTGGATCCAGTCAGTCAGTCAATTTCTTTTTATTGGGGAATTGAGTTCATTGATGGTAAGAAATATTAAAGAATAGTGGTTGTTGCTTCCTGTTATTTTTGATGTTGTTTATGTTTGTGTGGCTATCTTCTTTTGAGTTTATTGAAAGATTACTCTCTTGCTTTTTCTAGGGTGTAGTTTCCCTCCTTGAGTTGCCATTTTCCATGTATTATTCTTTGTAGGGCTGGGTTTGTGGACACATACTGTGCAAATTTGGATTTGTCATAGAATATTTTGGTTTCACAATCTATGATTATTGAGAGTTTTGCTGGGTATAGCAGCCTAGGCTGGCATTTGTGTTCTCTTAGAGTCTGTGTGAGATCTGCCCAGGATCTTTTAGCTTTCATAGTCTCTGGTGAGAAGTCTGGTGTAATTTTGATAGGTCTACCTTTATATGTTACTTGCCCTTTTTCCCTTCCTGCTTTTAATATTCTTTCCTTATTTTGTGTATTTGGTGTTTTGACTATAATGTCACGGGAGGAATTTGCTTTCTGGTCCAGTCTTTTTGGAATTCTGTAAGCTTATTGTGTATTAATGTTCATCTCTTTCTTTAGATTAGGGAAGTTTTCTTCCATAATTTTGTTGAAGATATTTACTGGTCCTTTAAGTTGAGAATCTTCACTTTCTTCTATACCTATTATCCTCAAGTTCTGTCTTTTCATTGTATCCTGGATATCCTGGATGTTTTGGGTTAGGAGCATTTTGGATTTTGTGTTTCTTTGACTGTTGTGTCCATATTTTCTATGGTATCTTCCACACCTGAGATTCTCTCTTCCATCTCTTATATTCTGTTGGTGTTGCTTACATCTATGACTCCTGGCTTTTTTCCTAGGTTTTCTAACTCCAGGGTGGTTGTCTACCTTTGTGATTTCTTTATTATTTCTACTTCTGTTCTTAATTCTTGAATGGTTTTGTTCATTTGTTTGATTGTGTTTTCCTGTAATTCTGCCTGTTTGATTGTGTTTTCCTGTAATTCTTTAAGGGATTTTTGTGTGTCTTCTTTAAGCGATTTCAGTTGTTTACTTGTGTTCGCCTGTATTTCTTTAAGGGAGTTATTTATTTCACTCTGAAAATCTTATATCATCCTCTTGAGATGTGATTTTAAGTGTGACTCTTCCTTTTCTGGTGTGTTAGAGTATCCAGAGCTTGCTGTGGTGGGAGAGCTGGGTTCTGATGAAGCCAAGTAGTCTTGGTTTCTGTTCCTTGTGTTCTTGCCCTTGCCTTTCGCCATCTGGTTATCTCTGGTGTTAGCTGGTCTTACTCTCTCTGACTGTGGCTTGTCTTTCCTGCAATCCTAGTTGTCAATACTCCTTGAAGACCATTTTTTTTCTGAGAGGAATTTGGGTTTGGAGAGCTGTGGTGCAGGGCCAGCTCTGGGTTGCAGGCAGAAACAAGAAGGATCTAATCCCCATCTGTCCCTTGTTTCCCGTGTCCTGATGGCTCTGCAAGGTTCCCTCTTGGTCCAGTGAATTTGAAAAGAAGTGGTGGTCTTGCCTGTGCCTGAAGTTGTGTCGGCACTCCTCTTATACCTGCTCTCTGCTGGCACCGTTTGAGTATGGAACCCTGTGTCACAGAATCTGCTTGCTCTCCAGCCACCAAAAGAATCCAGAACCCTGTTCTTCACTCCCTGTGTCCTCGGTATTCTAGTTGGGTCCCTCTGTGCAGACAAGCTTGCCCACACTCCTGGGAGGCTAGCTTTCTCCTATTGCTACTTGGCTATGGATCCCTTTTGGCCCAGGCAGAATTCTTCCGCCACAGATGGAAACCGGAATGCTTCTGTTCCAGGCTGTTCCTCAGTCCCTGTGTCCCAAGGATTCTGGGCGAGTTCCACTGTGCAATGTTACTCCTCTTACCTCCTCTCACTGGTTTTTCCACACTTCTGGGCAACTATCTTTCTACCAGTGCTATTTGGCTATGGAGCCCTGGTGGCCCAGGCAGAGGTCTCCTGCCACAGTTTGCTTTAGTCTAGTTCTATCTCTTGCTTCAAGACTGCACGAAGACTCACTGGAACAGCATGCTGCCTTCACTACTTTTATTCATTGGCTAAGTGAATGACAGAACATAAATAACCTTTAAGATTTTCTGGAGCTTCAAAACAATTGCAATATCACAGTTTCACACAAATTAAAACTGGGCAAATGTCTGTAATTATGAATTTTCAGTTCAACTTCTAATTTCCTAATTTATCCACGTTTATAAAAACAATTTGTATTTACTATTTATTAGCACATCTGAGACCTTGATTTCTTATTTCCAATAACTAAGCACCTTCTTGTCTTATAATGTCATCCTATTCCATTGTTAGGCACAAAAATAAAGACTTCTATTTACAATACAGCAAGCATGCCTGTGCATTGTTTGCATTTGATTCAATCTGGAGTACAAAGAAGTCAAATATCCTGCTGAACTTCAGGTAGCAGCTAAAAGTTTAGGGCAGAATTCAAATTACTAACTCTGTCACTCCAATATCTTATTTTTCTTGTGCTGTTAGAACACTTCAGTTTCATTTGCCCTTCTGCCAGTAGAAATGCTTACATTTTATTTTAAAAAGTATGTATTTGCTGCTATTTTATACCCTACACATTTTCTTCTCTCTTTGTCTAAATCCAGCTCCCTCCAGTATACATCCCTCCCTCATTAACAGTTACTCTAACATTTGCTATCCAGTTGGTTTTAGCAGTTTCCAAACCCTAAAACTTAGTTGTCTCTGTTTCTCCCTCTTTACAATACCTTTTGAAAGTTTTCCTGACCTATTTAGGCAAAAATCTATATGGTTCTTTCAAACATAAAGCAAAATGACATCTGCAGTATGACTTTTTTGGTATGGGAAATTTAATAAGCAAGAAACAATTAGAATATTTGCACTGACACAGGCATACAGGTTTTGAAGTCTCTTCAGATAGTCATGGAGATAGTCCCTTCAGAAGTTAAATGGTTATGTGAGAAGACTTTTCATCTAGCAAAAGCTAGCTAAGAAGTTTTCACAAAATTACATGTGAATAAGTATCAAAAAGCTAACTAGAATCCATGACATTTTATTCCAATGGAGTAAATATTCAATTGCTCAACTGCAAGAATTCAGGCACCAACATTGGAAATACTGTGCTGTTCAAATTTTATTCATAAATATTTACTAAAATACTACACAGTAAATTATCTAGAAAAATCAATTTTTTGTGGCTTTTGTTGTTGTTTGGTCTTTTACCTAAGAATAATAAAAAAATGTGCCATGGGCTACAAAGTCCAGAAGTCCAGCTCATGTGTCTCATGATTCTCAGTGGCAAATACCTAGAAGTTTCACAGTCTATGAGCTATTAATTTTGTTTACTCAAACTTATTTTATTTATTACCTGAGAGACAAATGATACCTAAGGTTTAAGAAGTACCCTGTAATGTTAAAAAAAAACTCATGTGGTGATAAAAGTCTTAATTATTTTTAATATTTTGGGGAAGATTAAAATATAATTACTTCATTCTTCCTTTTCTTTCTTCCTCCAAGCCCTCTCATACATCTTTGCTTTCTTTTACACTCTTGACCTCATTCATTAATAGTTGTTACATATATATGTGTAAGTATACATGTAAAAATATATAAATATATATCTTATTAAATACATAATTACAACCCATTCAGTCTGATACAGTATATTTCTGTATATATGTTTTCAGGGCTAACCATTTGGTAATGGATAACCAGTTGGTGTGCTTTTCTCTGGGAAAGAATGTTTATCCAATTCTCAGCATTCCTTAGTCCCCTTTAGTACTTTTTCTAGAGCACAGTCCTGTAAGTTTTCCTTGCCCACATAAGCATGTCTGTTTCTGTCTTTGTTTAAGTAATGCTTACACAGCCATATTGGTGAGACTTCTTGAGTGTAGTTTCTGACTTTTCTAGGAGAAACAATCTCACAGCAAACTCTGTATTCCTCAGACTCAAAAAAAGTTTCGTCCTCTCTTCCACAATAACCCCTGAGCCTTAGGTGTGGAGAAGTTGTATTGTAGGCTTATCAGTTGGAATTGGGATCCACAACTCTGTATTTTGATTGGTTTTGGTTTCCTACAATGGTCTTCATCTGTTTCAAGGGAAAGTTGACTTGATGAGGACTGGGGACTATAGTAATTTAGAATGTAGCTAGACACCTCACACGTTTAGCAAACTATTTGTTATACGTTCTAATTCAATATCTATGACTTCATTAGCCCTGTGTAGTTGGCTACAACTCTAGTAAAAGGCATATTTTCTTCTTGTTGAGAATGTCATAGGTTGAATTAGATAACTGTTGCTTATCACCAAGGTATGGGTATTACTGCTTCACAAGAGGATTATTGTAGGTAGTTGTTCTTATCATAGGCATCAAAGCTAGATAGGACTATTGGTGGCTTCTCTCTTGTAGAAGCTTGTATGATGACCTTTGGCACCAAAAGCAAAAGCAATTGCCTATAATATTATTATATTATTTAGATTGTCTTAGTTAACCTTGGCCAAGAACTGGAAAGAGGTATTATTCTCAAACTTACTGTTGGGTTTTAATTAAGTGGCCTATGGCTCTTGGGAGAAATGTTGACAAACCAGATGGGGAAATTTAATTTAAACTATGGATGTATTTTTATACATTGACTTACAACTATTGACTGTCTAAAAGTATCTATAATACACATAAGTCAGTGAAAATAACTTTAAATATACAAATATTCAAGTGTTCACATTGAAGATAAAACCCTACCAAGCTGTCTGTGTGCTTCTAATATAGAGATAAAGTTAAGCACCATGGATGTATAAGTATGTATATTTATTACATTTACTTAATAATAAAAAGGGAGACTACTAACTTACTCCAAACAATATACTTCAACTTGAATAAACACTAAAATTCTGCTCACAGTATACTCTGGTCTTTTTTAACAGAATGCCATTGTCACCAATTAAAATTTTGTTGTTGGTAAAAGTATTTGATATATTTGATATACCTGAGGGGGCTTTACCAGGTGGGGTCCTACTGAGAAGAAAAGTGAATATGTGACCCTATCCCTAACCCAGAAGCTATGTCCAATTGATAACCACTCCTAAATGAGAAAATTAGTTTTCTCTGGTAGAATCTCACTGGGATACAAACAACTCTTAAGAGTATACCCCATGGCAGGCCATAAATTTCCAACACAAAACAAATTCAATGGCATCTTGGAGTTTCTTTCTCTCATAATATTTTGTTATATACATTTTTTTTAACCTTACAGTTCCTTTCAATATCTAATCAAAATTTCTTAATGCAGATTTAAAGCTTAGTTAGGTGGTTCAAGTAACCAACCATGATCAGTCAAACTTCTATTTGTCATTGAATGAATATTGCACTATTTTATCCTCACATGAAAATCATAAAATAAATTTATCAAAGATAATATGATTTATAATATGAAAATACTTATTTTAGAGAAGATAAAAATCATAGACTAAGAAGCAGACTATTTTAAAAAGGAAGAATTTGGTATTCATGCCTTATACAAGCCACCAATGTGATCTTGATGCAGACAAAACTGTGAACAATGGTTAATCAATTTTTATTTTGATTGATTTTTTAAAAGCACTTCATTCTGAGCATCAACACCCCCAAAACCCCAAACCACCCAAACTACTATCTCAAACTTCCTGAGGAGAGAAATCATATTTACATTTTAGGTAAGATTAATGTATTTCAGAAATACAATCAAGTGATGCTCATTCCGAGAAATTCTTAATGCAAAGGAATGCAACCCCAACAAAAGTTTTGTCATGAATTTTCCAAAATAGGACATTTTGTCATGGAGTTTTAGTTGCTTTATATAATTTGAAAAAATATCAGTGCTGCAAGAGAGTAATTCTTGGATCGTCTCATCCTACTATTCAGCTCTAGTCTTTAAATGGCAGAAATGCCACTCCTTTATCTCTAACCTACTGGCTCTTACTTCTATCATGGACTCAGCAGCTGTCAGCACCATCTGCACCTCATGGTGAGCATGTCTCCATAGGAGAGAGGCAAAAATATAAATAAATAAATAAATAAATAAAGTAAAATGGGATGCCTTTGTGAACCAACACTACAGATTCCACTTTGCAGTGCTAGATCCTAGAAGTCTCCTCTTTAAATTACTGATGACTCTAACTAGTTAGGTAGAAAAGCATAGATGATCTATTGGACAAGGTAAAGGAGACCTTGTGACCTTTGAGGGGCCATCCTTCAGTGACACTAGCAGACCTCTCTCAGCTTTGGATCTGTGTTGCCCTTCCCATAAAATTAATAATAAGGGGAGAATTTGCCAATCTATGTGGTGGTGAGGGTTTTGTAGTATTAATACAAAATAAGAAATTTGTTTATGGAGAGAACAAAAATAAATACAGTAGACATTATTGCAATGATTTGGGTAATGAGTTTAATTTTAAAGACACCCATCTGGATGGTTTTCTCATTTGAATTTATTTTTAATTTTTTTATTGGTTATTTTATTTATTTACATTTCAAATGTTATCCCACTTCCCAGTTTACCCTCTGAAAACTCCCTATCCCAAACCCCTCACCCCCTGCTTCTATGAGGGTGCACACACACACACACACACACACACACTCCCATCTCACCACCTTAGTATTCCCCTACACTGAGGCATCAAGCCTTCACAGGACCAATGGCTGTTCCCTCCCAGTGATGCCAGGTAAGGCCATCCTCTGCTACATATGCAGCTGGAATCATGGGTACCTCCATGTGTATTCTTTGGTTGGTGGTTTAGTCCCTGGGAGCTTTGGGGGATCTGGTTGTTTGATATTGTTTTTCTTCCTGTGAGGTTGCAAACTCCTCCAGCTCCTTCAGTCCTTCCCCTAACTCCTCCAAAGGGGCCCCGTGCTCAGTCCAATGTTTGGCTGCATCTGGCAGAGCCTCTGAGGAAGCATCCATATCAGGCTCCTGTCAGCAAGCACTTATTGGCATCAGCAATAGTGATTGGTGTCTGGGTTGGTGACTGCAAGTGGAATAGATCCCCAGGAGGGGCAGTCTCTGGATGGCCTTTCCTTCAGTCTCTGCTCCATTCTTTGTCCCTGTATTTCATTTAGACAGGAGCAATTTTGGGTTAAAATTTAAGAAGGGTGGTTGGCCCAATCCCTCAACAGGCAGCCATGCCTAACCTCTAGATATGGTCTTTGTAGGATCTCTCTCCCTATTTCAGCTGTCATCCTTGTTGGGTCCTGGGAGACTCTTGCTTTCCTGGCATCTAGGGTTTTCTGTTGGCTACACCATGTTCTCCATCCCCCATTGCTACACATCTCTGTTCAATTTCCTGACTCTCTGTATATCTCCTCCATCTCCTCCCACAACTGCTCCTGCCCAACTTTTTTTTCCTCTCCTCTTCTTCTCTCCATTCCAAGTCCCTCCCATGATTATTTTGTTCCCATTTCTAAATAGGACTGAAGCATCCACACTTTGCTCTTTTTTATTCTTGGGCTTCATATGTTCTGTAAGTTGTATCATTCCGAGCTTTTTTCATAATATCTACTTATCAGTGAATGCATACCATATGTGTTCTTTTGTGATTGGGTTACCTCACTCAGGATGATATTTTCTAGTTCCATGCATTTGCCCAAGAATTTCATGAAGTCATTGTTTTTAGTAGCTAAGTAGTACTCCATTGCGTAAATGTACCACGTTTTCTTTATTCATTCCTCTGTTGACGGATATCTGGGTTCTTTCCAACTTCTGGTTATTATAAATAAGCTGCTATGAACATAGTAGAGCACCTGTCCTTGTTACATTTTGGAGCATCTTTTGGGTATATGCCCAGGAGTGGTATAGCAGGTCATCAGGTTGTACTATGTCCAATTTTCTAAGGAACTACCAGACTGATTTCCAGAGTGATTGTACCAGCTTGCAATCCCACCAACAATGGAAGAGTGTTCTTCTTTCTCCACATCCTCTCCATTATCTGCTGTCTCTTGATTATTTGATCTTAGCCATTCTGACTGGTGTGAGGTGGAACTTCAGGGTTGTTTTCATTTGCATTTCTCTGATGACTAAGGATGTTGAACATTTTATTTTAGGTTCTTCTCAGCTATTCAAGATTCCTCAGTTGAAAGTTTTTTGTTTAGCTCTGTATTCCATTTTTAATAGGGTTATTTGATTCCCCAGAGTCTAACTTCTTGAGTTCTTTATATATATTGGATATTAGCCCTCTTTCTGATGTATTGGTAAAGATTTTTTTCCAATCTGTTCATTGCTGTTTTGTCCTATTGACAGTGTCTTTTGCCTTACAGAATCTTTGCTATTTTATGAGGTCCCATTTGTCAATAGTTGATCTTAGAGCCTGAGACATTGGTGTTCTCTTCAGGAGGTTTTCCCTGTGCCAGTGTGTTCAAGGATCTTCCCAACTTTCTCTTCTATTAGATTCAGTGTATCTGGTTTTATCTGAAGGTTCTTGATCCCACTGGGACTTGAGCTTTGTACAAGGAGATAAGAATTTGCATTCTTCTATATGCTGACTGCCAGTTGAACCAGCACCATTTGCTGAAAATGCTGTCTTTTTTCCACTGGATGGTTTTAGCTTCTTTGTCAAAGATCAAGTGAACATAGGTGTGTGGGTTCATATCTGGGTCTTCATTTCTATTCCATTGATCCACATGCCTGTCTCTGTACCAATACCTTGCGGTTTCTATCACGATTGCTCTGTAGAAGAGCTTGAGGTCAGAGATGGTGATTTCCCCCAGAAGTTCTCTTATTGTTGAGAATAGTTTTTGCTATCCTGGGTTTTTTGTTATTCCAAATGAATTTGAGAATTGCTCTTTCTATCTCTGTGAAGAATTGAGTTGGAATTTTGATGGGGATTGCATTGAATCTGTAGATTGCTTTTTTGTAGATGACCATTTTTACTATGTTAATCCTGCCAATCCATAAACATGGGAGATCTTTCCATCTTCTGAGGTCTTTAAGATCTATCTTCAGAGATTTGTAGTTCTTGTCATTACAAATCTTTCACTTGCTTAAGAAATAAGATATTTCTTATTATTTGTGACTATTGTGAAGGGATTTATTTCCCTAATTTCTTTCTCAGCCCATTTATCCTTTGAATAGAGGAAAGCTACTGAATTTTTATATTATGAAGTCATGTTTAGCTTATCAAGTTATTGTTTATATGGCAGGGCAGTAACTGTTTTAAGCAATGTTATTAAGAAGACATAACAGCATCCGCCTGGTTTATTCTCTCACAAAGATCCTTAGTGTAATCACATTTTCCCCTGGATTCCGTGGATTAGGGAAGTATGTTCCTTCTAGGTAAGCTTCCTGGACTGCATGGAGAACTGCTCTCTGGAAATGTAGGGACTCTGAAAATCAAGGGAGTGAATTCAGAACAAGATGGCTGGAAGGCAGTGGAGACATAATGGGGTAGGGGATGGGGAATTTAATGTCTCAAGTTATGCCACTCTATAAACAGAAGAGAGATATTCAATAAGGCATGTATACGGAACTGAAAATGTTTGATCACATGGGAAATCTGCTTGGAACAAGCTTCTCACCATGATTGCTTAGAGGCAGACCTGTGCTCCTGGCCAATGCAAAGCACACAGGTTCCTGTTTTACATTGTTCAAAGCACAGAAAAATATAAGACAACTGAATCAGACCAAATATATGTGAATCTGAAATCTCTTGGTTTTTTTTTTCCATAGGTGTCACCACTGTGCTTAGCAGTATAATATTTCATCCCCTGTTCTCTAAAATCCCAGAGCTTACCTCTGTATTATTTTGTCTTCTGGCTTCTAAAAGAAAATTCTCCAAGTTCTTACTGAATTTAGCTATGCATATTGAATTGTAAATTATTGAATGTTGCAAAATTAAATGAGGAAAGAATGAAAAAATACCAACCAAACCCTTTTGTTGCCTACTAATTAGCTATGAATTGTAACTAGTGAAAGCAGTACACCCCCTCCTGGTACTCCATCCTGTCTCTATACATAGGTAGATCTTTATCATACTTTAGAAATTAATGTAAATGTCACTGTTTTCAGTCTAAAGTATTTGATTTAGGTTAAATTTTCTAAACCTTTGTTTCCTTCATAATAGATGATTTACTGGTTGGTGGTGGTGGTTTTGGTTTTTGTTGTTGGTTTGTTTTTTTTTATCAATCTCAAGGGGACCTTATTTTATAAATATATATATATATATTATTATTATATATTATATAGGTATATAATATATACCTATATAATAGGTATTATAAGGTACATAAGGTATTATATATATATATATATATATATATATATATATATATATAAAATACCTTAAAGCAGACACAATAAGTCAAGTTATTTGCTGAGTGAATATTAATTCACTCACCACTTTTTACTTAGACAAGACAGATGCATTTGGTGGCTGCTTAGATGAACCATATTTCTGATGCTAGTAACTGAAGTCTTAACACATTTTGAGATCTAACAAACCCTATCAAATAAATATGCATTCATATTATGTTTGTGTTCAAGTTATATGCATGCATATGGATGCTTACACACATATACACATGTGAAGATCAAAGATTAATATTATCCACGTTCCTCTCTCATTCTCTACCATGCCTTTCTACACGAAGTCTCTCACTGAACTTGGAGCCTGAGTTTTTATTAGACAGACTGGCCAGTAAGTCTCCAAAATTACCATGTCTCTCCCTACCACCAATCCTGGGTTTACACAAATGCTTCATGTCCAGCATTTCCACAGATACTGGGATCCCAACTCAGCTCATCATGCTTACACACACACACACACACACATACACACACACACACACAAACACACAGAGTGAGAGAGAGAGAGAGAGAGAAACATATCAAAAAGCATTTTATAAGCTGAGCCATCTCTCCAGCCCTTGAGTTATTTCTTAAAATGTAAAACATATTCCTTGACTTGGATGTTAGACTATATGTTTAGTACCTATAATATACAAATATTGTTAAGAGTTTTGGAGCAATGAAGACAAATATAGCTTAGATCCTGGGTGGAAAAGCTTACAATAACTAAGTTTCTTACTCTGATATAGGATTTCGGGAGACATGGCTGGCTTTTTCTTATTCTGTGCCATCATGCGTGCTGATCTCATTTCCTGAAATGTCATGGTATCATCTTTACTAGCTTTAAATACCTTCTTCCTTCTCCAAAGCTCACTGCATGGTGATGATCCATGCTGTATTTCAAATCTGCACACAGAGAAAATAGCATGGGCTTTACAACTGTCATCTATAACCATGGTCTGTTACAATAACAAAAAATTCATGCTCAAAATATTGGCAGCCAGCTCTCTGAAATAGTGTTTCATTGAATTTCAGATGCAAACAGAGGAAGTGTTGAAGGTATTAGGCAAAGAAAATCGAGACGGGGCCTGCTGGGAAAGTGGACAATGGTTAGAGGTAGAAGACTAAAAACACTTTGAAATGTCTTCTCTGTTTAACACAAAACAGTTTCTCAGTTCAAAATACAGAGTATCCAAAAATTAAGGATTTCTGCCTCTAAAAATACACCAAGTTTTAGATCTGAAACATTTCCTACTCCCTTAGTAAGAAAGATATTGAGAAAGCGAGTGTAAGGGTTTAAGGACTTCAAACACAGTCTTGTAAGACAGCATGGGAACTCATGACTGATATCCTAGTACTGGGAAGTGGAGGTAGACAGATCGTTGTTTGAGGCCAGCCTAACATACTATGAATGTCTCAAATAAACAAAAATCAAAATCCAAACAAACAAAACTGATATGCATTCTCTACACTGGGTTTAATATATTTCTATTTCTCATTTTAGAAAAACATATACAAGAAAAATAACAGAACTGATTTTAACTACAGCCTCAAATACACTGCCAAACAGATGCCAAAATTTATAAATTATTAGTTTAGTAGAAAATATTCCAGATACAGAAATATCATTATATTTATCAAATACCCATAAGAAGCTTTGTGTTTTGCCAAAACAGTATCCAATAGAAAAAAATTCATGAATATTATTTATCCTATTTCAGAGAACCATGTGATATATTGTCTACAATTTGAAATAGATTTTATAGGTGACTGTAATGTGCTTTAGAAATAAAACAACAGCCCAGGATTCTGTTCTATCAGCCACTAATTTCCTGAAGATAAACTTCTAGGAGTTCATTCTTGGCTCTGGGAGAAGCAATTTTCTCTATTCATTGTGGGTTACTCAGAACACTACAATTTTGGGGAGTACTTTAAATGTATCAATGGGTTCTGTATTCCTATGAGAGCCTACACCGTCACCTATAAATACCTAAAAAATAGGACAATACCTGACAGTGGTTGATCTGAGTTTTTCTTCCTCTAAAAGGTACATACTAGAGATGATAGTTACTAGATATATCTTCTAAGTAAATTTTAATGTCTCTCTCAAGAATGTAGAGATATATAGCATTATTACATTGCAACCACTTTCCATATCCTAGACCTTCTACTTTATCATCATGATTCGAGACTCTATTATATTTCTCTTGCCTAGATCCTCAGTATAATCTATGAATAGGATGTATTCTCCAAGTTCTCAATGTGTGACCATGTCACCATTACAAAGAGCACTCCATTGTATCAGCTCTCTACCCCAGAAGGAAGATCTGTCAACAAGAAGCTAAGACATCTCTTTTGTATGTCTTCCGAAAAAACATTTCATCATTAAAGACTCACATGGGATCCTAAAGCATGTCACTGTTCTTTTTACCATCCAAAAGCAGCAAAACCATCACTTGGTTTGCTCAGGTGAGAGAAGGCTCTCTTCGTTTCCTCTCTGCCCATCTGTGATGGAATACTTATTCAAAAGTTTTCTTCCTGTTGTGCTATGACTACCTTAAGAGAAGATATATGATATTTTATTTATTTCTATAGTACTTTTAATTTTTTCTTTTTTGATTGAAATAATTCTTCTTTACAGTTTCCTCCTTCCTCATTTTCTCCCAAATCCTTCCTACATCCATACTTTCCAAACTTTCTCCCCCCTCTCTTTCATACACACACACACACACACACACACACACACTATATATATATATATATATATATATATATATATATATATATATATATATATATAATCAAAAGACTGTAAGGTTAAAAAATACTCAATCATTATTTATGAGACAAACACTTCCAAAAATGCCATGGCAATCTCCTTCTTGGCAGAGAGCTGGCACATAAGTGTGATTTGTACACCTAGTGAGGTTCCATTGGAAAAAAAACTAACTTTTCCCTTGTGAGTGGCTGGCACTTGGAGATAGTTTCTGGATTACAATGAAAGCTTGTGTCCAGCTATTCCGTAAGCACTGGGACTCCATCTACTTAGAGCTGTGCAGGCCTTGAGAGTACTCCCACAGTCCTGTACGTTCATGTGTGCATCGGTTCTGTTGTGTCTAAAATGTACCATTTCCTTGGTGCCTTTCACCAAGCAGCACCTCTGGTTGAATACTATCTAAAATGCATTATTGGTTTCAATAATGAATAACTGTATTTTTTAATTGTCATATAAATGTGTATTGAAGGTTGAGCACATTCCCTGCACTCTTCCTTTTTCCTCCACCTTTCCTCACTTTGGCTACAACTGTGCACATAGTATCACTTTTACTTCCATGTTAAATATGCACATGTCATCATTATTTATCTATTAATATATAAAATCTGAGACCCACAAATGAGAGGGAAAACAACATTTTTCTTTTTGAGACTGACTTAATTCTCTTGATATGATTCGCTACAGTGACACCTATTTTCCAACTTCATTCTTCTTTGTGTCTGAAAATAATCAATTGTGAATGTAAATCAATGTTCTCTTTATCCATTCCTATATTACTGAATACCTAGGTTGGTTCCACGAAGAAGTTGTTGTGTATAGCCATACAGTAAATGTGCAAGCATCTCACTGATGTGCTCAGTTGGAAGTCTTTGAGTAGAAACCCCAGAGTGGTAAAGCTGGGTCATATCATAAATCTAGTTTTAATTTTATTAGCAGTCTCCTCACTGATCTCTAGAGTGGCTTGAGGAGTTTGTTTTTACGAGCAGTATAGAAGAATTCTTTTTGTGTACACGTCTCCAATACTTGTTGGCTTTGTTTTCTTAATGACTACCTCCGTAACTGGTTTGAGATAAAATCTCACTGTAGTTCTGATTTGCATTTCTCTTCTAGCTAGTGAAGTTTATTGACCATTTTTTTCACTCAACTGTCTTTTATTTCCTTAGTCCTTTTATAGATTGTCTTGGGGTTTTTTTTAATTTCTAGATATTAACCCATTGTCAAATACACAGCTGGCCAAGTTTCTCCCCCTCTGTATGCTGTCTTTGCACTCTGTTAACTGTTTCTTTGGCTGAAAAAAAATACTTTTTCATTTTATGCTGTCCTCCAAAGCCCCATGTTCCACTCCAAAAGTCAATATTATTTCACATGTAATAATATCATGCATTAACTGGCATTATTGTCCAAGAGACAAGTGAGTCCTATTCAGAAAGTCCTTGAATATTCCTATATCTTGAAGTAGTTTTCCGACTTTATCCTCCAATACTTTCCAAGTTTCAAGTTTTACATTGAGGCCACTGATACACTAGGTGTTGCCTTTTTACACAGAATGAAGTATAAGAATAAACTTTCATTTTCCTAAAAGTGGAAATCCAGTTTTCCAGCAGTATTTGTTGAAGATGCTGCCTTTTGTCTTTCCTCCAATGTGTATTTTGTGCATTTTTGTCAAGAACCAGATGACTGTAACTGCCTGAATTTAAATCTGTGCCTCTTCTTCTACTGAATAACATCTTCTAAACAAATAAATACCTGAATTTCTTTCTCTTCTACAGAACCCGAATACTTAGAAGTATTGTAGTGAACTATGTGACTGCCTCGTCTAGATGTAGATTTTTTTTAATGCTGTCTGACTTAATGCCTATGGTAATTGCTTCTACTTTGCACCACCCCCTCAAGTTCCTTTTCCATATAGCTGCCAAACTGATATTATTAAAGCACAAATTAGAGCATGCCCTTTCCCTGATTAAGTTTCTCCAATGGTTCTAAACCAACATTTAGAATTATATCCAGGCTCCCTTTCTGGCCTTTCTGATCTATTCATGAACATCTCCAGCTTGACCCTTCCATCTATTCCTCCTGTTCACTGACTCAGACACAGTGATTTTCTTTATGGTCCTGGAACATGCTCATTTTCAAGTAGTCTATTAAACTACACATCCTCTTGGTTTAAAATTTTCTGCTTCTAAATCTGTACTCAGCTAGCTTTACCTTACTAATACTTCTGAAGGACTCTCTGAGTCTTGGCTCCAGAGCAGACATTGATAACACTGTCTGTCATATCACAAGTCATCATCTATCAATCAAGAGAAAATGTTAAAAATCTATGGCATTCCACATTTATAGAAATGGGCATGTATTCATTCCCAAATGATCAGAATATAGACAGACATAGGTGTTCCCAAAGCAAACTACAATTTCCCAGTAAGTTTTCTACTGATGTTCTATTAACCTCAAGGTCATGACAACCCCTGCTTCAGTTCTCAAGGGTTGGAATTCCAGGTCTGAACTATCTGAGCCACCATACCTAATTTCAAATGTTTGAGGGGATTAGTTATTGGTTTATTCTAAGTTTCAGGTTAACTTATGAAAACATTTTCACTTAAATTTTTATGAATTATGAGAAATTGGAAAGATGGCTCAGCAGTTAAGAGGACCTACTACTCTTACAGAATACCTGGGCTCAAATACAAGCAATCTTTAATTTCAGTTTTAGGGGGTCTGATGAGCTTCCTGCATTCATGTGATGCACATAAGCAAACAAGTATAACATTCATACAAAAAAATAAATATTTTAAGAATTATGAAATATTCCACCATCTGATAAACTCATAAAATCATTAGGAACTTGGACCACAGCACTGTTTTGATAAAGAAATTATACAGTGTTGATTTATTTAAATACTCTGCCCTCTTCTTGGGAGTGCTAATCTAACAGAAATTGTTTCTTAAGCACCTTCCCACCTCTTTGAAGGGAACCTACCATTGGAATTACTGTGTGCAGATCCTTTGTCTCCATTATTCTGGACTGGTTTCTAGTTCTGCTTTGTCTTTTGATGACTCTATTGACAACTACTATTGATGGACTAAGTACTTACTTTTCCTTCATTGTTTTGAAATTAGTCAAGATAATGTAATCACTTTGACCCAACACCCTATTAACTTCAGAGTTTATATTCCCAAAATTATTTTCTATGTTTTACAAATGATAAATAAGAGCCAAAATAAAATGAATTTTAAATCTTATTTTAGAATTATAAAACTTGCTAATAAGTATTCAACTAGGTATGGTTCTTTAATCAAAATATTCTCTTGCTTTCATTTCTTATGAATCTGGTCTAAGAAAGCCTTATCATAGTATAGTCTTCTTAAAGCAATTGTGGATATATGTCAATTTTAAAAAGGAACCCCTTAATTCTATTGAGCAAAGATTCCCCATATATAGTCAAATAATGGAACTCTAAAGGTAGACAGTGGACTGACAGAAAACAATTAGAATTATATCCAGGCTCCCTTTCTGGCCTTGCTGATCTATTCATGAACATCTCCAGCTTGACCCTTCCATCTATTCCTCCTGTTCACTGACTCAGAAACAGTGATTTTCTTTATGGTCCTGGAACATGCTCATTTTCAAGTAGTCTATTAAACTACACATCCTCTTGGCTTAAAATTTTCTGCTTCTAAATCTGTACTCAGACTTTAATTTGTAAAAAATAAAAAGACTAGCCAATCTTCCTAGTAAATAATCTCTGGCATTCTATAAAAATATTTTATTTATAAGTATCAATACTATCTCTCTTGAACTAAAATATTCAAGGTAGACATTATATCTGAAAATTTACCTTCACCATAAAAAATGTCTTGATGTAAACTTTTGTATATGGTTATCAGAGTGGAGATAACAATAAAAGTATTTATTCTACAATTATTGCTATGTATCTGGATCCATGACATTTGAATTACATAAAGTTAAATATGGTTGACCTTATAAGTGTTAGGAAAACCATGTTTTATAATTGCTGGGTTTGGAGTGTAATGGCTAATAAATAAAATAAATAAATAAAATAATAAATAAACGTCAGCTTGACACACCTGAAAAGATGAAACCTCAGTTGCATTCACCAGATGGGCCTGTGGGCATGTCTGTGCGAAATTTTCTCAATTAATAATTGATATAGTAGAACATCACATTGTGGATGATACCATCTCTACGCAAATGGACCTGGCCTCCATAAGAAAAGTAGCACCTGATTGAGATGATACAAATACTCACAGCCAACCATTGGACTGATCCTAGGGACCCCTATGGAAGAGTTAGGGGAAGGACTGAAGGAGGTTACAACCCCATAGAATAAAAAGAATATCAACTAACCAGATTCCACAGAGCTTCCAGGGACTAAACCACCAACCAAAGAGTACACATGATTGGGTCCATGGCTTTCGCTACATTATATAGCAGAAGACAGGCTTATCTGATATCAATGGGAGGGGAGGTACTTGGTCCTGTGGAGGCTTATTGCCCTAGTGAAGGGAGATTCTTGAGGGGTGAGGTGGGAGTAGATGGGGGGGAACACCCTCTTAAAGGCAAAGGGGATGGGTTTGTAGAGGCAAGATCTGGAAGGGGGACAACATTTGAAATGTAAATAAATAAAATGATTAATACAAAAGACTAAAAATAGAAAGAAAGAAAAGTGGCTAAGAGACCAGGCAGAGCAAGCCAGGTGAAACAAACCACACGGAGCAAGCTAGTAAGCGCTATTCCTTCACAGCTGCAAGCCCCTTCTTTGATTCCTGCCTTGGCTTCTCTTGATGATAGACAAATAAATCCATTCTCCCCCAAGTTGCTTATGGTCAGAGTGCTTTATCACAGCAATAGAAGCTAAACTAGCACACTGGGCTAGAAAGATACATGCAAAACTGACAATTTATCCAATAATAAAGTGATTTGAGTTTGATTTTGTACATGTTTTTCTTGCAAAGCAAATACATCTTCCTGTAGTACTCCTGATGCTCTCTGATCAAATCTAGACTTGCATTTTTAAAATTCCCATGAATCTTTAGTATTAGAATTCCAACTTTTCAAATTCCAGACATGGGATAAATGTTGAGAAAAGGAAACCTATATATAATTATCCCTGTCTAAGATTCCTAAGACCAATAACTTCATGCTAAGCCTAAGCACACAAATTGGGAGGACATTGCTAAAGTGCCAAAAGAAGATGAACAGACATCCTAATGTATTGGGAGCTTTAAGAGTTTTAAGGGTATGAATCATAAAGATTAGCCTTGATTCAACTTCCCCATCTTAGAAATAAGAAGATTAATCAAGACTGCACCGACACCATGCTAGGCCTTTTCAAATCTTATAAGGAAGGAAACAGACTGAGCACGATGAGCTGGTTGACTGACTATAGAGCGAAAATCATTCAAAGGAACTCATTGACTAAAGTTGATAAGGGACAAGACTCCAGGCAATCAAGACAATTTTCTCTGCAGAAAATCTTACTAGGCTCTGACATCAAAAGAATAAACACATTTTCTTAGAATAGTTGAAAAGGATAGAAGGTATGTAAAGATTTCAGAATTTATGAGAATAAAATTTTAAAATTGGACAATATGACACTTATCATTAGCACACGTGGACCCAGATTAAAATATCTGGTTTCTTTTTCTTTTTTTACTGTTGCATTAATGATCACTGTGTCCCTGTTCTTGGGCTCTGAGAAATGAAAGAAGGAATAGGATGAAATTTCTTCCAAAATCACTGAGAAGCAAGCTGTTTGAGTTCATCTTTCCATGTGAACTATGAAAATGCTAAAATAATACAAGCAACGACATAGCTAGTGAATAAAGACTAGACTGCACCTGAATACAGAAAAAAAATGGTAAGTGCTGAAGCAGTTCATAGTCTAATAATGCAACTTTCATCAAGGTCAAGTGTTATTACTTTCATTAATATTGTACGCATACTTAACTTCTGTGCATCTGAACTAAAAGTTTATTTTCCAACTAATAGTCTAAGAACTGTTAGTGATCTATTTCACCTCTGAAGTATATTCCACAATTATAAATAAAAGGCTACTGGCTTGGACTGAGAATTAAAAAAATTCCTCTCCAAAATTGTTTGAATGCATAGTTATTTGTGAAGTTTTATAAACAAAGAGCACAGATCCAGATTTTCTTTTAACCATGAACAAAGGCACCTTCTATTAAGATAGAAAACACGTATGTATGGCAAAACACACAGAGAGAAAGACCCTGTGCAGAGGAGTTACTCAAAAATTCAAAGTCTCTAGATCGAGGTTTTAAAACTATGACTGCCATTTCTCATAACCTGCACATAGGAAGCAGTGGAGAAAACACATGGTACCTCCATACTAAACTCTAAAACTTTGTTAGCTTCATCATTGGTAAGAACTCCACCTTCTAGATGTGTTCAGCAAACAGCTAAGCTCTAAGTAATGGCTCCAATCATGTAGCAGTTACTCAACTGTAGTTGTCCAGGTAAACTCAACAAAGAATATGACTGTGTTTTTTAGGTTGATTGTTGATAGCTCATATACTGTGCTCCATTTTTTCACATTGACACTAGTGAGAAACTCAATGGTTACCTCATCCCCATTACCTCACCACTGTGGAAACCTAAAGCCAGCCTCTACTTTTTGTTTTTGCAAGCTACCTTTGGACTTGTTTAAGAAACATGCTCTGCTTTGCTCAGAACCCCTCAAATTGTAATAGATCCTTAATACTCTCTTGGTGAAGATGTAGTGGTATGTCTTGACATAGCCAATTTTTTCATTAGCAAGAAGAACCATCCTGCATGTGAAGAAAGTATATCAAGTCATACTGGTCTTTTTATTTACACATTTGAAAATTAGCTCTATAATTATAATCATTTTCTGTCATTGTGATAAAATACAATGACAAAAGCAACTTGTAGGTGAAAGTTTGTCTTATGGTTCTAGACAGTTTGTGTCCATAATAGTCAGGACAGATTGGCAGTAGCTGGTGGTCATGACAACATGAAGAGGCAGCTGAGAATTCATATCTTGAAACTCACATATGAATTACAGAAAACAAATTAAAAGTGGGCCAAAGAATTTTTATATCAAAGCTCACCCACATTGATGGACTTCCTCCAGCAAGGCTGTACCATCTAAACCTTCCCAAACAGGGCTGCAACCTGGAGACCACATATTCAAATGCCACAACTCTAGAGGACATTTCTAACCCAAACCACCACCGTGAATTAAAGTAAAGCAGAAAAAAATATTAACAGAAATTTCTTTCTTTAAACGTAAAGGTCTTTTTACCCATGATTTTTTTCATTGCATTCTCTTAACTACTTTTTATTTTTCTGTAGTCTTTATTTATATGAACATGATGCATGCTGCCTTTGTAGTTAGGAGCTTAGAGGGCTGGTGTCATAGGAAAGCAGAAAAACTAAGAACAAACAAAAATTTCTTGGAACATATAATAACACAGAATGGGGAAGTATAGCAACAAGTGGAAATATTTTTTTAATTTCTCAAGACAAGCCCAGATTGTATTAATATCATATCATCATCTATAGCAATCCCCATTCAATCTAAAATATGCCCAGTAGGATAACAGATAGTACCAAATATTATGAAGAGTTTTGGTCAAAATTATCTTGAGACACAGGGTGGATCATAGTGTATTACAGAAAAGAGGGAATGGGGCGTTCATCAGAGACCCTCTAGGAAGAGAGGAAGCACAGGTAAGACAGGACATGTGATAATGAGATCAGATACCACAATGGTTAAGTTCCATACTTGTTAGCTATGCTATCATCATCAAGCTGTAAACTATCAGCAAGATCCAATTATTTCTTTGTTAAAATGAGGACAATTATATTACTGACTTTGTAGAACCATCAGGAAATGATTGCAATCAAGAAAAAGTGCAAGGGATTTGTCCATTCTCAGTTAAGTGCCAGTTTTATTAGATATAAAAAATTATTTTTATTACCTTATAATCATGAACTAAACAGTTTAACTACATCATAACAAAGAGAATGATTAGATTATGTTACACATGTTATGGAATATATTAATGAATAAATAATTTTATGGCATTAATATACTTATAAAAACTTAATATTTTATATAAAGCATGGCATATCAAAGTACAAAATAAATAAAATTACTGTTTTATTTTTAAGTAAAACAGACTGAGAACAAATATGTAAGTATGACCCTTAGCTTTGATATAATAAAGCCTTGTTATTTATCCTTTATATTTTAAAATCTTAAAAAGGAGATTTTTCTTTCTTGGCTGTTACCAATATTTACAATTGTTTTTTAATCTATAAAATATACAAAACAGATACCTGTTCTTCTAATGCAAACAGGCCATTGTTTAGCATATATTCTCAGTTATATCAGCAACATTATATGAAAATCTTAAATCTGACTCCTCTAAAAAAAAAAAAAAAAAGAAAAGTAAGAAAGAAATATCTAGACTTTAGCACAGTTAAACTGTATAGTAATAATAAACATTTTCTACTGATACATAATCTGCAGTTAAAGATTAGAAAATCGACAATCAACTGACTTCTCATCCTTGAAGATCAGCAGAGCCTCTCTGGTCAAAAAAACATATGGAAAGGTGGAAGGTACACAAGCTCTGTTGGATATGTCAGAATAAGAAAAAGCCCCTGGTACAGAAGTGTCAGCCTGCTTCTCAATTATATGGAACAAAGATAGCATTTCAGGGGAACCAAAACAGAAGGGATCAAATTGTTTCAAGCATGCTCTGTGGGAAAATAAGAATGCTCTCCTAAGAAATAGTCTCTCTTATTAAGTGTCCCTTTGGTGTGGCCACAACCTTCCTGGGTGGTTACGTGTTTAAGAAGGGGACAAAAACGACTGCTTATTGCTAATAATAATGCCACGTGATTAAATTCCTATGCCTTAGAACACTAATTGAGTACAGTGTTGGGGAGATGGATCAGTGAGTAAAAGCACTTGTCACACAAGTATGAGGACCTAAGTTAGAATCTCCAGAGATCACTGAAAACACAAATGTGTTAGTGTGAGCATCTGTCACCACAGCACTGCCTCAGAGACAAGAGGTAGCAATGGAGGGTTCCCTGTAAGGTTATGGGCCAGTTAGCCTGGATCACGCAGAGAAAACCAACAGAGACCCTGTTACAAAGCAAGGTAAAAACAATGATTGGCACCTGAAGTTGTCCTATGACCTCTACATGTTCATCATAGCATCTGTTCACACACACATATACCTGTATGCGCACACACACTCATTTTGCATACATAAAATGAAACCTAAGTGCAAAATCAACTTATTTGACTCAAGAGCTTGATTAGTTTAAAGCTCTGGTGTTGCTTTGGTTAAAAACTAAGGCTTGGAAAGATTCTGTGCTTTGTGGTTTACCTAGAAATGCAAACTCCTCATTTACAAAGTTTAACTAGCGCAGTAATAAAGAAATGGCACAAAGAAAACAAGCCACCATTCCCCGTTAGCCAATGGTTTAGCTTCCCAGGCAGCAGTTCTAAAAGCACCAATTAAAACCACAATGTTCACAATACACAGTAATTGCTAAGACTGCTTTGAAAACAAATGCCCAGAGGCACATGGCTTTGTTCCACAGAAAGAAGTTCAATAAAACATAAGTCAGTGTTCTTAAAATGTGACATAAGCTGGTTGGCATCAGAGAAAACACTTAAGGCAACAATTGACATTACCAAGAATGCCTCATGCCTTTTAGTCCACCCCAATGCCTACCAGGAAAGAAAAGGTGCCTCAGTATTTGGAGTTATTTCTTAGTTTGCAGGCTGTCGTGCATTTCGCTCCCCCATCCTCATCTTCATCTTTCACCAAATCTACTTCAAAGATGCATCCACAGAGCCAAGGCATATTTTCTACTACTGATCCCAAATATAAGTGCATCCTTTTTTTTCAAGTTCACAGGATCTTTATAGGTGAATACGCTTACTATATAAAAAGGTTTATTGCTTGATTCACAGACATTCTTATAGGATTACCCTGTGACATACTGTGTCACCAGCACAGCACATATTCTGCATAATCAGATGTTGAAAAACTCTGTAATGCTTTAAACAGGAGAGAGGATTACTGGAAATGCCTACAAAGTGGTAGTGTGAGTTCAGAAAGGAAGCACTGCCCATGTGTGTCCACGACTTTATGTGACTATGACCTGGTGGGTGGAGAAACAGATCATCAGACTAAAATGGTGCATATCTCCTTTGCGTTTTGTTTTTAAATTTCAAAACCAGTGAGATCCAGGTCTAACGGTTCATGGCTATATTCACAACATGTAGAATGTCTAATGAACAAAAGTCATAAGTTTGAGGTCATCTTGGATTTGAGATACATATTCAGAAGTAAACAAACAAATAAATAGTTAACCGGTGGAGGAAATATACCTGAGTAATCTTACAAAGGACGTTTGTTGTCCTCATATTAGCCAAGTTTCTGGATGTTGTAAGCACTGAAACAACCTAAGTATCAATAGGAATCCTCTAGCCAGTTAATGGATAGCATGTGGAGATCTGTAATGCCACATATAAATTCTGTACTGGAAAAAGGAAAATATAGACTGGAAATCATAAAACAGGATCCAAAATGGTGCTGAAACAGTAGTAATGTAAGTATTAAAATTTCACCCTTGACTGCTGCTTCCATCTCTATGTCTTCCTCTTTTCCCCCTTTTATTTTTCTGTATTTAGGGATGCTGCTATTTCTCCAGGCATTTGTATTTAAGGAACTTTATTTTCATTTTATGCTTATGGATGTTTTGCCTGCATGTATGTTTATGTACTGTGTATACGCAATGCCCGCTGGGGTCAGAAGAGGGCATCAGATCTCCTGGGACTGGAATTAGAGATGATTATAAACTGCCCAGTGGATGTTGGGAGGTGAACTACTGGGGTTCTTTTGAAGAGCAGCTAAAGCGGACATTTATGCTTGTGTCATGTGATGCAGACTTATGTGACGTTTTGCTGAAGCAGACTCATGTTTGGAGAGGTATAAAACTAAGACCCAAGAAACAATGACAGGGCACTTTCATGGCTAGCTATGCAACGCTTTGTTGGTCTCACAACTTCACTGATCTTCACTTCGTTGAGAGAGGTACAGCAGAGAACTCCTTTGAATTTTAGTTGGTTCTGGTCACTCCCACTGACTTATGCTGATTTAGTGGAGGCCTGGCTGTTTCCGTTGGATCATGTCACAGCTGCTGACTCATGTTTGGTGAACTGTACTGCTGATATTCTGACACTATTGAACTTAACTGCTAGTATCCTGACAACAGAGATTGGAATCACTCCAAAGGTCTACTTCTAAATATGTCCACATTTCCTTGTCCTATTTACCGTCTTTTCTCCCCTACCTAGAAGGGGAATAGAAGAATTTGAGAACCCTTATTAAAGAAGGTTTGAGAAATCTAAGACTACAAACAGCAAGTGCTCTTAACCACTGACCCACCTCTCCAGCCCCTGCTTATTCTTCTTAAGACAGCGTCTTGCTGTGTAGGCTAGGAAGACTTGGAATGTGAAATCTCCCTGCTTGATCTTGTTGGGGTGGGGGGAGGTGGGGATGCTGGAATGACCACTATATGTCACTATTTCTACTTCTTCATTTAAGTTTTTTTTTTTTTTTTTTTTTTTTTTTTAAAAAAAAATTAAAAACCCCAAGTAACAGACATTTTCTTTGCAAGAGGATTCCAACTCTATGAGTCAGGAGATGGAACCAGTGTTTAGGTGACAAAACTTAGAATTCAAAGGTGATATGCTCATTTTATTTGAACTGTAAACTAGACACAGTAAACTTATTCCAGATCACAAATGTATCTCCCAACCTCACAAGCAGGAGGCCTAACAAGCCCACATTGATTTACTTTTATAAAGTAAAAATAATTATCTACATTCTTGTGGTTGCTTTTCAATTGTTTCATGGAAAATTTTAGAATGAAGAATGTATATCAAAGTTCTAGTCTGGACTAATACCTAGTCCAGACTGTTAAAATAGCTAAGAATTCTCAGTTAATCCAGCCCAAATTCACAGTTTTCATACCGAATCTTTCTCTGAATCCTATTTGGCACCATATCGGATGTTCCATATATAGGAACAATACTGATGCGAGCAAGGTAGGAAAGCTCCCAAGCAGAAGTGAAAGTGTTTTGACAACACAGAGTGGATGGGCTATGCAAAATCGCAGAGGTATAGTGATTACAATCCTATTCAAGGCATAGCGATGCTGTCTTGTCTACTAACTGTGAAAGTAAGATATAACTTGAGAGAATAAAGCAACATACTGTTGCTATTTCTTAGACAGAGCCTAGCAAATAACAGAGAGAACATCCAAAATTGTACACATTTTTTTAAAACTACATTCAGCGCACATTAGGAAAAAAATTATTTGTAGTCACACATTAGAGTCTAAAATCATTCTCAACCACTGACATGGCAGTGGAGGCAGAGAGAAGAGCTGTAGCTAAAACTAGTTCTCCAGAGAAGTAGATCACAGATAAACACAGAAATGACTAATTTAGGTGGCACGCAGTGGCTCAAAGTTACAGATTATGAGGGTTTTTTAGTCTGTTATTAAAATCTCTTCAAATATTACTATTGGAAATATTTTAAATAATAGTAATAATGCAAAAAGCCTAGCTGGAAAACATTAGCATTACACTGTAATAGCAAAATTGTTAACTTGTAAATTCATATTCATGTGTTTATTCTTACTCTTTTCTACTTCTGCGTAATCTCTTCTTCCTGCATGTGTTACTTCTAGATCCTGTTCAATTTTGCCTGAAACCACATTTTTGTACTCTATTCTTCTTCCTTCTAAAATCTTAACAGTTTGTGTACTATGGCTCAGACACACCCCTTATTTGTGACAAATGAGCTATCAAGCATCACAACGAAAAAGCACATTCACCCCGATGTAACCTTAACCTAAAATGGCACCACATTTAGCAAACTATTCTCATTACTCCTCTCAGGAGAGAAGGATGAAATCCCTGGACTCAGAATACTCCTTCCGGTTTAGAACTCTTAAGGTCACATAAAAACACAGGGAATTTTTATAAGTCATTGAAACTACCTAGCTCCTAGCCCAGTAGCTAGATAGGTATATCAAAAGTAATCTCTTCTTTTTTTTTTTTTTCTAAAATTATCATGTGTCCTGTGTTCATGACAGTCAGCAGGACCAAGGAATGATGCATATTAAGGTAGTGAGGAATCTTAGTTCATAGAGCTGAAAATTACTTAGGTCAGATAACCCCTTCCCCATGTAAAAGGTAGAATTGAATGAATAGCTTTCCCATGTCTATAGACAGATAGAAGAAAGCCAAATACATGATTTTCTATGTTGCTCAACATTTAACACTATGTCTTATTGAAAAAGTAAATTGAAATAGTATTTAAGGTTAGACTATAAAAAATAGTATTTATAAAACTTAAACAAGTAAGAATATTATTTAATCCTTCCCGTAAGACGACGTGCTGGGGCAATGGTGACTCAGAACTTGTGAGAGTGGCCAACAAATGTTGAATTTAACTTGAGGTCCACTCCACAAGAGGGAGCCCAGACATGCCAGAACTACTTGGATGGGAAAGAACCAGAGACTGGATAGCCCAGAGACCAGGGTAGAACCAATCACAACTGGGAAAAATGATCAATGAATTAATTTCTAGTGATGTTCTTTTATAGTCATAGATGGATGTGTGTCAGAGGCTTTCTCTGACAGAATATGGGAGCAGATGTAGAGACACAGAGAAAGATATGATGAGGAGAGAGAGTCCAAACTGGAGGTCTCATCACTTCTCGGCTTTGTGGCTAAAATCAAGCGCAAATTGGAGGTCTCTATTGGGACCCTCCCCTAGGAGATTGGTTAACCTTGCAGAAGAAGGGGAGGAAAGATTGTCAGAGTCAATGGGAATGTAGGAATCCGAGGGGATGGAGCACACCAGGAGAAAACTGCCCATTGAATCAACTAAGTAGGGCATGTATGGGCTCACAGAGACTGAAGTGGCAAACACAAGGCCTGTATGGATCTGCATCACATGCCCAGAGTATATGTTAGAGCTGTTAGCATGGTCTTTCTAAGGGACTCCTAGCTTTGGGAGCTAGTGTAGTTTGGACTCTTCTGCCTAATCTTGGGAATCTTTTCCTCCTGTTGGTTTACCTTGTCCAACCTAGGGGTGAGGGGTTTTGCCTTGTCCTGTTGTATCTTGTTTTGTTGTGTTTGATTGTCATGTCTTGTGGCCTACTGTTTTCTGAAAGAAGACAGAGGGGCAGTGGATCTGGGAGAGAGGGGACATTGGGGGCAGAGCTGCCAGCAGCGGAGGAGGAAAAACTGTAGTTGGAATGTACTGTATAATAAAAGAATCTATTTTCAATTTAAAAAGAAAAAAAGTATTATATGAAAACCAGTTATACAATGAATAATTGTGCTAAAGGTTTAAGTAAAAAGTAAATGTATGTCTGTATATAACTAAATGATGCCTTATCTATGTATTATAGATACACACACATAAGGCTAGAAATTCTACATCTCAGTGTGAGCTTTCACAGAAAAACTAATCACTTGCCTAACCCTTGAAAGACATGGGGTCTCAGGGAGTGGGGAGGTCTGGCAGGGGAGGCATAGTCTTGGAGACAGGGGGAGAACAAATGGAATGAGGAACTGTGGGAGGGGGGATTGGGAGGGGGACAATAACTGGACTATAAAAAATAAAAGTAATTTTAAAAATCCAATCATCAAACCAAACACCAAATATTATTTTTATTTAAATCAGGAAATGTTATCTACTTGTATCATTTTTCAATTATTTTAATTTTTTATGTGTATGGGCATTTTGCATGCATGTATGTATGACTAGTGTGTACATGCCTGGTGAAGATAAAAACTAAAAGTGGGCATCAGATACTTAGAACTAGAGTTGCAGATGGTGATGAACTGTCAAGTGGTTACTGGGAATCAAACTTAGGTCTTCAAGAAGTGCAGCTAAAGTGCTCTTAAATGCTGAGCCATCTCTTCAGTCCCCTATTCGTAATTCCCAGTAGCCGTTCCATTCAATTAAACATGGAAGTAGTTTTCTATAAAACTAAAATTTCTCTCTCTCTCTCTCTCTCTCTCTCTCTCTCTCTCTCTCTCTCTCT
>JADRCH010000140.1:4685049-4768716 GCA_019843965.1 Rhynchomys soricoides
TCTCTCTCTCTCTCTCTCTCTCTCTCTCTCTCTCTCTCTCTCTCTCTCTCCTCACCCTCTCTCCCTATCTGGCCATCCAAGCAGTATAGGGCATGCATTCCATCTCCTGGAGTGGGCTTCAAATTAAACCAAACATTAATTGGCCATTCCTACAAGTTCTCTACCACCATTGTCCCACCACATCTTGCAGGCAGGACCAATTAACTGTAGGTCAAAGCTTTTGTGACAGGGTCAATGACCAGATTTCTCTTTGCTTACCCTGAAGAGTACCTTCTTGTAACAAAGAAAATAGAGTGTAGGGATAAAGAGTTTATGTAGGTACCAGCTTGACTTCAATGAGCTGTGTGGATGCTGTCCTTAGCAATGGGGTCCTGCTGTCAGTCTTCAAAGAGTAACTTTCTGTCCTAGTATCACCTTTTATTGTTTAGGCAACTCTATGGGACCCCCTAGGACAACAACTCACCCAAATGCAACCCAATCCCATTACTGGAAGCTCATTTGCCTTCTCTCAAGGCACAGGACTCATGACCTCTCCTTTACAAATGCTTCTCTGATTCCTTCTGTGAAAGCCTCCAAAACCTTAAAATATCTCATCCATATGGCAGATTGTAAACTTCTAAGGATAACATGCAAATTACCCAACTCTTGGTTCCTTATCCAAATCCCATTCCTGTTAAATCTCTACTCATCCTTAATATTAAGAATCTTAAGGTGGGAGAGATGACTCAAAGGTGAAAATCATTTGCAGATCTCACAGAGGATGCAGAGGACTCTAACACACATATAGTAGATTGCAACCATTCCTAACTTCAGTTCCAGTAGATATGGTACCCTCTTCTAATCTCTGTGTGTACTAAGTACACTTGAAGACTGACACACACTTATATATATGCAGGCAAAATATCAAAGCACATAAAAATGAATAATTTTTTTTAACTTTTATTTATTTATTCATTTATTTATTTATACATATTCCAGATTTTATTCCCCTCCTGATCCACCCTCTGGGCTTTCCACATCCCATACCTTCTCACTGCCGCCCTGTCTCCACAAGGATGTCCCAACCACCCAACCAACCCCAACAGACCTCTAAATTCTCTGGGGTCTCCAGTCTCTTGAGGGTTAGGTTCATCTTCTCCGACTAAACCCAGACCTGCAGTCCTCTGCTGTATATGTGTTGAGGGCATCCTATCAGCTGGTATATGATGCCTGGTTGGTGGTTCAGTGTTTGAGAGATCTCAGGGTTCCAGGTCAATTGAGACTGCTGGTCCTCCTACAGGGTTGCCCTCCTCCTCAGCTTTTTCCAGCTTTTCCCTAATTCAACCACAGGTATCAGCAGCTTCTGCCCATTGGTTTGGTGCAAAGATCTGCATCTGACTCTTTCAGCTTGCATGCTTGGTCTTTCAGAGGGCAGTCATGATAAGTCCCTTTTTGTGAGCACTCCATAGCTTCAGTAGTAGTGTCAGGCTTTGGGCCTGCCATTGAGCTGGATCCCACTTTGGGCCTATCACTGGTCCTTCTTTTCCTCAAGCTCCTCTCCATTTCCATCCCTGAAGTTCTTTCAGACAGGAACAATTATGGATCAGAGTTTTGACTGTGGGATGGCAACCCACTCCCTCACTTGATGCCCTGTCTTTCTGCTGGAGGTGTGCTCTACAAGTTCCATCTCCCCACTGTAGGACATTTCATCTAAGGTCCCTCCCTTTGAGTCCTGAGAGTCTCTCACCTCTCAGGTCTCTGGTACATTCTGAAGGGTCCCCCTAACCTCCTACCTCCCGAGGTTGCCTGTTTCCGTTCTTTCTGCTGGCCCTCAGGGCTTCAGTCCTTTTCCCCCACCTAATACCAGATCATTTTCCCCTCTCCTCTCCTCCCCTGTCCCCTTTCCCTGCCAGGTGCCTCCCTCCCCTCTTGTGCTTGTTTTCTTCTCCCTCCCAAGTGGGACAGAGGCAACCTCATTTAGGCCCTTTAGCTTGTTGACCTTTTTGAGTTCTGTAGACTGTATCTTGGGGATTCTGTACACTTTTTTTTATTTTATTTTTTTTTTTTGCTAATATCTACTTATTAGTGAGTGCATACCTTGCTTGTCCTTTTGGTTCTGAGTTACCTTACTCAGGATGATATTTTCTAGTTCCATCCATTTGCCTGCAAAACTCAGGATATCCTCATTCCTAATAGCTGAGTAGTATTCCATTGTGTAGATCAACTACACTTTCTGTATCCATTCTTCTGTCGTGGGACATCTGGGTCATTTCCAGCTTCTGGCTATCACAAGCAAGGCTGCTATGAACATAGTGGAACACGTACCCTTATGTCATGGTGGGACATCTTTTGGGTGTATTCCCAAGAGTGCATTTCTGGGTAAAAATCTCAATGTAATAGCTTCCTTAATATCTGTTCTGTTATTGAGAACTGAGGACAACCCACAGCTACTCATTGTCCTGTCAAGATTACTGCAGTATATTACAAGCCACGTGCATTTGTGTGCAGGTGCATATGTATGTGTGTGTGTGTTTGTGAGTGTGCACATTATGTATGTGTTAATTTTTAAATATGGATCATGACATCACATGAGGTCATGTGAAGGTGGGGGTTGCAAAATTTAGCAAAAATAAAAAATTTCTGAACATGCAATGATCAAAAATAAATCCAAAATATAACTTGTAATGAATCTGAGGTGTTTCTAGAAGTGCCTACCTATGAAGCTTCATTACATCCGTAGTCCAAAACACACAATGATCACATTTTGCATTGTGCAATACCAAATGCTAATGAGTACTACCTGAAATATATTGGCGTAGAATTGACACTACTATATGTTACAAATTATAGCATTTTTACTATAGAAATTTCTGCTTTTAGAGAAACATAATCCTTTAATTACAAAAAATTATTTATATTTTCCTACCATTGTTCTCCAGTATGTATCAAATTGCTGTATATTTGAACTATTTTGTGATATAATTCTTTTTTTGTTTGTTTGTTTGTTTGGTTTGGTTTTTCGAGACAGGGTTTCTCTGTGTAGCCCTGGATGTCCTGGAACTCACTCTGTAGACCAGGCTGGCCTCGAACTCTGCCTGCCTCTGCCTCCCAAGTGCTGGGATTAAAGGCGTGTGCCACCACTGCCCAAATAAAATAAGTGAATGACTTTGGCTTATGGTTAGGACAGAATTTCCAACTATTTCTGAAATGATTCTTATGCTGGCTAGTTTTATGTAAACTTGACACAAGCTATAAATGATAATTGAAGAAGGAGCCTCAATTAAGAAATCCTCCCCCCTATTGAATTTGGTTGCAGGCAAGGCTATAGAGCATTTTCTTAATTAGTGATTGGTGTATGAGTGCCCAGAACATTGTGTGTGCTACAATAGTGGGCTGGTAGTTCTGGATTCTATAAGAAAGCAACCAAGCAAGCCCTATGGAAAAGCCATGAAGTGAGGAGCAAGCCAGTAAGAGTTGCCCTCTGTATTAGGTCCTGCCTCCAACTTCCTACCCTACTTGACTTCCTGCACTGATTTCCTTAGATGATAAAAAAAGTGATATGGAAATATAAACAAAATAAACACTTTCCTCCCTGAGTTGCCTTTGGTAATGGTGTTTACTCATGGCAATGTAAACCTTAACTAAAATATCACCTGTCCTGAATACCTTCAGCTGTCAACTTAACTCAACCTAGCATCATCTGTGGGAGTTCCAGTTTGGGGATTTCCCAGATCAAATTGACCTGTGGTCACATCTATGAGAGGTTGTCTTGGTGGATTATGGATGTGGGAGGCCCAGCCCACTCTGGCCAGTACAATCCCAAGGCAGCTGGTCATTAATATATAAGAAATATGGTAAGCAGAAGGAAGAATGTGAGCCACTAAGCAAAATTCATCCATGTATTCTGTGTCAGTTCCTACTTAAGTTCCTGTCTTGACTTCCTTCAGAGGTAGACTCTGACTTGGAATTGCAAACTAAAATGAATTTTTTCCTCCCTCAGGTTAATTTTGGTCATGATATTTATTACAGAAAGTGAATTAGAAAAACTGTAATAGTATGTCTTCCATTTTGTGCTAAATATTTAAGCAATGAGGTACTCTCACCATTGTTGATTAGAAAAATCAAAATATTAATCAACTTTTAAAAACCTTCAATATCCCTACAATAGCAAATATTCAGCCAAGATTTACTTCTTTGTGTAAGGATAAATAAGCATATCCTTCTCACAAACATGCAAATGTGCTCATCTGTAAGAAATGGTAAATTACACAAATACCAAAGCGGTATTTAAAAGTAAATGTATGGTTTATTAACAGTAAAGGTTTGATTCATAAATCTATTTTATATTCTTTATACTCAGGACAAAAAAATTTCTTAAGTGAAGAGAAGTACTGAGTGGGAGAATTTTAAGGAACCCTACTTGAAAGCAGTACTGCAAATGAATCTTATTTCTATTGTGCATGCATTTTAGCTAATAGTTAGAGATTGTTTGGAACCATTATTGAAAAAGCATTGTTGAATATAGTCATGTGATATCTACTCCTAGGACTAGAAGGGAAAGAGTGCCAACCTTCTAAAGATGTAAATGCACAAGGGCGAGGAAATAGACTCTGTTTCTGTCTCAGTTACTAGCATGGTGCTAGTCTTAAATGCTTATTTAAAAAAGAGATATCGGACAGACCTCTGCCTGGGCCACCAGGGCACCAATGCCAAATAGCACTGGGAGAGAGCAAGCCTCCCAGGAGTGTGGAAAAGCCCTTGAGCGGGGGTACAAGAAATAATACTGTTAAGCAGGACTTACCCAGAATCCTTGGGACACAGGGAATGAAGAACAGCTGGGAGGAAGGAGCCTTATGGTCTCCATCTGTGGTGGGAGACCTCTGCATGGGCCACCAGGGCTCCATAGCCAAATAGCACTGGGAGAAAGCCAGCCTCCAGGAGTGTAGAAAAGTCCATGAGAGGGGGTAAGAGGAGTAACACTGCTCAGCAGTGTTACGCCCAGAATCATTGGTATACAGGGACTGAGGAACAGCCTGGAGGAAGGAGCCTTCCAGTTTCCATCTGTGGTGGAAGACCTCTGCCTGGGCCATGAGAGCTGCATAGCCAAATAGTGCGGGGAGAAGGTTAGCCTCCCAGGAGACATGGGCAACCATGTCTGCTCAGAGGGACCTGCCTGGAATACCCAGGTCACAGGGACTCAGGAGTGGTCTTCTGGTTTCTTTTGGTGGCCAGGGAGCATATCCTGTGACACAGGGTTCCATACTCAAATAGTGCCAAGAGAGAGCTGATATCCCAGGAGTGATGACACATCTACAAGCACAGGCAAGACCACCACTCCTGTTCAAATTCACTAGATCAAGAGGGACCCTTGCAGAGCCATCAGAACACAGGAACAAAGGGACAGCTGGGGTCTAGATCCTTCTGGTTTCGGTCTGCACCCCAGAGCTGACCCTATACCACAATTCTCCAAATTCCTCTCAGAGAGAACTGGTCTTCAAGGAATATTGACACCTAGGCTTGCAGGAAAGACAAGCCACAGTCAGAGAGAGTAAGACCAGCTAACAGAGATAACCAGATGGCGAAAGGCAAAGGCAAGAACATAAGGAACAGAAACCAAGGCTACTCGGCATCATCAGAACCCAGCTCTCCCACCACAGCAAGCCCTGGATAACCCAACACACCAGAAAACCAAGACTCAGACATAAAAATCACATCTCATGATGATGATAGAAGATTTTAAGAAAGAAATACATAACTCCATTAAAGAAATACAAGAGAATACATGTAAACAACTAGAAGCCCTTAAAGAGAAAACACAAAAATCCCTTAAAGAATTGCTAGAAAACACAATCAAACAGATGAAGGAAATGAACAAAACCATCCAGGAACTAAAAATAGAAATAGAAACAATAAAGAACAACAAAGAAGTCCAGAGACAACCCTGGACTTAGAAAACCTTGAAAAGAAATCAGGAGTCATAGATGCAAGCATCACCAACAGAATACAAGAGATAAAAGAGAGAATCTCAGGTGCGGAAGATACCATAGAAAACATTGAAACAACAGTCAAAAAATAACACAAAAATGCAGAAAGCTCCTAACCCCAAACATCCAGGATATCCAGGATACAATGAGAAGACAGAACTTGAGGATAATAGGTATAGAAGACATAGTAACACATAAAGGCAGACCTATCAGAATTACACCAGACTTCTAAGAGAACCCAAATGCCAACCCAGGCTGCTATACCCAGCAAAATTCTTAATTATCATAGAGGGTGAAACCAAAATATTCTATGACAAACTAAATTTGCACAGTATGTTTCCACAAACCCAGCCCTGCAAAGGATAATAGATGAAAAACGCCAACTCAAGGAGGGAAATTACACCCTAGAAAAAGCAAGAAAGTAATCTTTCAACAAACTCAAAATAAGATAGCTGCACAAACATAAATATAACATTGAAAATAACAGGAAGCAACAATCATTATTCTTTAATATCTCTTAACATCAATGGACTCAATTCCACAATAAAAAGACATAGATTGACAGACTAGACTCATAAACAGGACCCAGCATTTTGCTGCATCCAGGAAACGCATCTCCGTGTTAAAGACAAACACTACCTCAGAGTAAAGGGCTGGAAAACAATTTTCCAGACAAATGGTCCCAAGAAACAGGCTGTAGTAGCCGTTCTAATATCGGATAAAATCGACTCTCAACCAAAAGTCATCAAAAAAGATAAGGAAAGACATTTTATACTATCAAAGGAAAATCTACCAAGAGAAACTCTCAATTCTGAACATCTATGCCCCGAATGCAAGGGCTCTCACATTCATAAAAGAAACTTTACTAAAGATCCAAGCACACATTGCAACTCATACAATAATAGTGGGAGACTTCAACACACCACTATTATCAGTGGACAAATCTTGGAAACACAACCTAAACAGAGCAATTCTCAATTTCATTTGGAACAACATCAACAAAAAAAAACAAGGCTAGCAAAAACTATTCTGAACAATAACAGAACTTCTGAGGGAATCAGCCTCCCTGACCTCAAGCTCTACTACAGAGCAATAGTGATAAAAACTGCATGGTATTGGTACAGTGACAGGCAAGTAGATCAATGGAATAAAATTGAAGACCCAGAAAGGAGCACACATACTTATGGTCACTTGATCTTTGACAAAGGAGTTTTTTTCATACGGTGGAAAAATGACAGCATCTTCAACAAATGGTGTTGGTTCAACTGGCGGTCTACATGTTTGCAAATTGATCCATTTCTATCTCCCTGTACAAAGCTCAAGTCCAAGTGGATCAAGGACCTCCACATAAAACCAGATACACTGAATCTAACAGAAGAGAAAGTAGAGAAAAGTCTCGAACACATGAGCACAGGGGAATAGTTCCTGAACAGAACACCAATGGCTTGTGCTGTAAGATCAAGAATTGACAAATGGGACCTCATAAAATTACAAAGCTTCTGTAAGGCAAAGGACACTGTGAATAGTGCAAAACGGTAACCTACAGATTGGGAAACGATCTTTACCAATCCTACATCCGACAGACAGCTAGTATCCAATATATACAAAGAACTCAAGAAGCTAAACTCCAGAGATCCAAATAACCCTATCAAAACATGGGGAACAGAGGTAAACAGAGAATTCTCAACTGAGGAATCTCGAATAGCTCTCCTGAGAAGCACCTAAATAAATGTTCAACATCCTTAGTCATCAGGGAAATACAAATCAAAACAACCCTGAGATTCTACCTCACACCAGTCAGAATGGCTAAAATCAAAAACTCAGGTGACAGCAGACGTTGGTGAGGATGTGGAGAAAGAGGAACACTCCTCCATTGTTGGTGGGATTCCAAGCTGATACAACCTCTCTGGAAATCAATTTGGTGGACTCTCAGAAAAATGAACATAATACTAAATGAGGAACTAGCTTTTCCACTCCTGGGCATATACCCAGAAGATGATTCAATATGTAATAAAGTCACATGCTCCACTATGTTCATAGTAGTCATATTTATGATAGCCAGAAACTGGAAACAACCCAGATGTCTCTCAACAGAGGAATGGATACAGAAAATATGGGACATTTACAAAATGGAATACTACTCAGCTATTAAAAACAATGACTTCATGAAATTCACAGACAAATGGATGGAACTTGAAAATATCATACTGAGTGAGATAATTCAATCACAAAAGAAATGAACACCACGGTATATACTCACTGATAACTGGTTATTAGCCCAAAAGTTCGGAATACCCAAGAGTCACTTCATAGCAACCATTGGGTTGAGCATGAGGTCCTAGATTGAGGAGTTGGAGAAGGGACTGAAGGAGCTGAGGGAGTTTGCAGACCTATGGAGGGAGTAACAGTGTCCACTGGCCTGACCTCCTGATGTTCCTGGAGACTGGATCACCAACTAAAGAATACACATGGAGGGAACCATGGTGCTGGCCACATATGTGGCAGAGGAGGGGCTTGTTAGCCATCAGTGGGAAGAGAGGCCCTTGGGCCTGAGGTTGTTAGATACCCCAGTATAGGAGAATGCCAAGGAGGGAAGATGAGAATGGGTGGGTGAGGGAATACCCCCATAGAGGCAGGGGTAGGGGAGAGAGGATAGGGAGGTTCCAAAGGGGAAATTTGGAAAATGTGAAATATTTGAAATGTAAGTAAAGTATCAAAAATAAATCAATAAATTTGGCTGCTATGAAAAAATAAAAAACAAAAAGCAAAAACAAAAAACTAGAAACATCAAGAACCATTCCTCATCATGAATAACTACACATAAGAATCCACATTCATTCTTTTCTGATACTTTAAGGGGAAACACACAGTACTTGCATATAATTCATACTAGGCTGTTCAAGAGTAAATATTTATGCTGCTGTTATGTATTGAGTAGCAAGGGAGCTGGTCAGATTACAGCTAAGGCATTCCAGACACAATACTTATCCCTTGTGGTGTGTGAAATTTTCCAGGGACATTTATTTGACCCTTCTCAAGCTCAATTTCCTCATCAGGAGCATAGGGATAATGAAATCTTCCTTGCAAGGTTGCCATAGGGACTAGAAATAAAAAGCATCATTACATAGTGGGCTCTCTGTAAATGATAACTATTAGTATGTGCTATTTTGGTTCACAGAAAATTTCCATTGGGAGAAACACACTTTTGCGAATCGAAGGAGATAATTTTAGTCCCTTTTAAAAGGCATTCTTTATGCTCATTAATGCAGGTTATTTTGTTAGTAACATAGAATCAGTGAGTATCAATTATATTTATCATGTTTTTATTTTACCATTGCCCTTACCCTGAGCCCATATTACACAACAGCCTCATGAATCTTTATGATTATCACTTTCATGAAGTAATGAATAATTAATAACAATGACATAATCTGCTTTATGTAATATTATCTTCTATGGATTTTGAAGGGTTAACACATTTAGCTCTTGTCCTCTTTTATTTTTTATTATAGCTTTTTATTCCTTAAAATATATATAAGATTTTTCCAAATCTTCCCACTGGATTTTTTAATCCTAGGTTATCAAGAACATTCTTACCATGACATTTTCATGTGTTGGAACTAAATGGCATGTATACATTGGCATATTTTCATCAAGAGATTTGGAAATAAACACTGATGTCTACAGGCTACAAAGAAAATCTGACCATAAAAACATGGTAGCAATCTTTGTACATGCCATAATCATTATTGTCTACAAAATTTGGAATCTAAATTCCCATTTAATGTAAGTCTGTTGAATGGATACTATTATATACCTGTAAAAAAGTAGTAACATTCTACGGATAAAGAGATGATGCCTGGGTTTAAATGCAACATCAAAATTAATCACAAAGGCAACAGTTATCTCTATCTATAGAAGCTGAAAGTATGGTGTATTTTCTCCAATGTCAAAGGGTGGCTGACATAATATTCCTCTGATTTACAAGCTATGTCCCATAGTTTCCATGGTTCCTAGTTTCCCCTAAAAGAAAACATGTGATCTTCTCAGGCTCCTTTGCCATTCAGAGTAATGCTCTCATATGGCAAACCCTCCTGGTTTTCCTCAGAAAGGACTTTAGGGCTCCAGGTTGCCAGTGTAGTGCTGTCCAGAGCCTTCCTTTCCACAAGGACAACCAATGACCTTAAGGCCACAAAGAAACTGCAAGCAAACCTCTGGAGGTTCTGCTTTCATATTTTGCAAATAAGTACAATGACAGACAATCTGATGTGGACAGAGATCCCACTCTGAGAAATCCATATCACAATGGACACAACTCAAAATCTGGCCATCAAACCATCATGTGTGAAAAGGGCGGTAAGTCATAGTTTCATAAGAACATTGCCCGGTGAAATGAAAGAGGGTCTGCAATGTTCCTATTTTCTCTATTACCTTTATCCTAAGGTACATAATAGAACTGTGGTAGGCATTTCCTTCTCTACCCTCCCATCACCATCACAACCAATCTTGTGACAAATCTGCTTCTGTTTGTCCTCATTTGAGTATTTGAAAAATGCACATCCAGAGCATCTAAACCAAACTCTTTTTCTTCCTTGTGAAAAACTTGTTCTTATTAGTGACATGGAAATGATGAACAGGAACCAATGACATCAAAGCACTGCCATATGGGTGGACAAGTCACAGGAAGCACACTGCTCTGCCCTGTTAGAAATGACCTCAAGGGCAAGAACTGTGGGCCGGAGACCGCGACTGAGAAATTATGTACTTATGAGGTAATGAGTAGTGAGTAAAATCACTGTGCTTCTAATGGAAGCAGCTGCTTTGTGATTCAGCAATCTGAGAATCAATGAGCCTTGTGTAGAAATGTTCCATAAACAAGACCCAAAGTCTCAGTTATAAATATAAATAGTGCAATGCAATCTCCCCAAGATATTGACTACTTTTGCTAGCTTCCAGTTCCTCTTACTGCTCCATAGCTTCAAGGAACCAAACTTATTATACAGATACCCTTTTTACCAAAACACAATGAAGTCTTATTTCTTCTTTTTCACTTTGAATTACCCATAGCAAAAACAGACTTATTAGAGAATTTTACACAACAACAATACATTCCTTGTTTTCCTAAACACATCAGAGAGGAAACAGTAAAAACAAAAACACAAACAAATGTTCTTCTGTCTCCTAGGTCCATGAGGTCTAATAGGGCCAAAGCTCATTATGTATATAAGAAACTACATTTGCTCATGTTCATATGATTTTTCCCTAAGCTAATACTTCCAGTCTTTTCACATAGTAATATTCTTTCTAGGTAAAAACCCCATAAGTAGCATTTAAGGCAAGCAAACTACCATGCAACATATACAAAAATGACTACTTACTCTATTAATGACTACTTACTCTACTAATGACTACTTACTCTATTAATGACTACTTACTCTATTAATGACTACTTACTCTATTATTTGCCTATTGTTCCTAAAGCCATATTATTTTCTTCAATTATAAAAGAAGATAGAATTCTGTGTGTTTGTGTGTGTGTGAGAGAGAGAGAGAAAGAGAGAGAGAGAGAGAATAAATACCAAATCATGTCATAGGGGAAATATTATTTTTATTTATAGATTTCCTGAAGTATACACTGTGCCAAAGATTTGAGTCAAGAAGAAAGATTAATTTCCTGGGTCCATGATAGCTATACTTGGTTAGTTGTCAACTTGACTATATCTGGAATGAACTACAGCCCAGAAATGAGTGGCACTCCTATCAGAGGTATTCTGCTTGGTTTGAAGTGGGTGAATCCACTTCTAGTCAGGACCTTTGAAATCTGAAGACACACACCTATGATCTGAATCTAGAGGTGGCAAAACAACACATCTTTGATCCAAATCTTAAGCAAGAAGACACACGCCTTTAATCTCATCCACAGCTTCTGCTGGAAGCCTATATAAAAACAAGAAGGAAGCTTTTGCTTTTTGCCTCCTTGCCCTGTGAGCACATCCATTCCTTCACTAGCATTTGAACCTACTTCTTCAGGATTCCAGCATATATTGAAGACTAGCTGCGATATCTAGCCTTGTGGTACTAAGTAACTACTAGATTCTTCAGTGCTAGCCATTATTGGATTTTATGGACTGCACACTGTAAGTCATTCCAATAAATACCCCCTCTCTATGTGCATGTGTGTTTATGTGTATGTGTATATACATATATACATACATATGCATAAATAATTGTATGTATGTATACTTATATACAGACTGTGACTCTCCCACCAGCATGAATTTTGTTCATACGTACCCAAAGATTTTAGACTAACCAGTAAGGAAAATAGCCACAAAGCTTTATATTTATGACAAAGATGCCCCCTGAAGAAAGGACAATGAGGTTCATTTTTCTCCACAGCCATTCTCAGAGCTTAGAGAAAAAGTATAAACAGAAGCCAATATAGCACACTTACTTACACATTTAAAAGTTATTAATTACAGTTAAAAACTTGATGACAAATATTTATAATTCCAGCACCAAGTATCCACATAGTTACAAAAGAGAAGAAATGACAAAGAACTGAAATATTGTGAATTTAATAGAGACAGGTTTGTTCCAACAGAACTTACCTTAATTATGAAAATGTTCTATATCTGTGTCATCCAGTATAGCATCTGCTAACCACATGCAGGTGACTTTCATGGGCACTTGCAATGTGACTACTACAACCATGGAAGTCATATTTCATGTGTTGGATTGAAATTAATATTAGTATCTACATGTGTCAGATGGTAAGATTCAGACCTGTGGTAATGCTGCTTTGCCTACATACACAACATCAACAATATCGTACTAACTCATGGGAACTTCTAGTATCACACATTAGAACAAGAAACTAAAACAAACAAAGAGAATATTATTTTTAGAAAAGATTTTCATTTTTCAAGATTTTTCAAGTCTATGCTAACATATAGTGTTGGAGCTCATCTATCGATTTGGTTGATAACTATGAGAATGCTTTTACTGTTCAAACCCTTCTCTCTATTTGAGGCCAGGTCCACTTGGAATATAGACTAAAGCCCAACTAGCAGTCATCACTACATTCAGAACCAGTTACCAATGTTTTTCAAGGATATAAAACATGAAAAATTTTATGCTAGATTTTGAATGGTCCACAATATGATTCTGAATGCCTGCAATAAATGTTAGGCTCAATGTGATGGGGGTGATACTTTCTCAGTAGTGTAGTGTATATGTATGCATGTGCCATATAGGTGTATTTGTTTAAAACAGACAGACAGACAGAGACAGAGGAAGTCATAAATGTTCCTTCTAGAATGTTGAATCTTGTTATGTTTCCTTTCGCCTAAGTACATCTGAAATGACCCCATACCAAAAAATAAAAATCTTGTTTTAATAGTTACATGTAGTATAAAATTAGCCTAAATATTTTTCACTCAGAACAAAATGAGAGAAGAATGTACTTTATGGACAAGAAACAATGCTACCAATCTAAATGCATCAGGTAAATGAAGGATTTAAAATGAAGGAGTTTTAGCTCTTTTTGACCCTATAAATAATGACACATCCATTATTGTGGCAGGTGCACTCAATATAAATCAGTTCCTATATGTACTTGTGCATAAACATGATTTGAAAAGTAAATGGCATAAAATATAAAGAAATATCAGTAAAAAGAGGCATAAGAAAAGAAAGGGAACAAGCCATCAATTGGAAAGTTCAGAGATCAAATAACACAATGAAAGCCTGCCTCTCACTGCCTGCTGATGAATTATTCCAGTCTAGTCTTGGGGCAGAGGAATGAACTCTGGCATGTATATATGTGTGTGTGTGTGTGTGTATGTATATATGTATATATGTATATATTTGTATATACATATATACAAATATACAAATATATATATTTATACATATATATTTGTATATATATATATATATTTGTAAATATAAGTATATATTTGCAGGTAATTTTTTTTTGATCATTGATTGTAGATAACAGTAAAACCAACTGTCCTCTTCCTGTATCCTCAATATTCTCATGCTCAGAACAGCACAATATACATCAAATTAAGACTCATCTGACAGCCTAATAGGATTGTTGGATGCCTCTATCATCTCTTCAGCCCTGGCCCAAAATTATCTGGTCCTGTTTTGTATTCAGAAAGGAAGTTCAAAGAGATAGGAATATTGCTATCCTTTAATAAAGGAAACTAATGATGTGTTCTTCAGTGACCACACACAGGAAGGGAACAAGAAACTTTCCTAAGGCTGAGAAACTGATGACTGATGAATTAGGGTTTAAACCCAGATGTCCTAATTCAGTATCTATAGTCTTAATCATCCCACTCCCCCATTTTTAGCACAACAGATGGTCAGTAAACACATGTAGGGAAACCCATGGGAGGAAAAATGGAGAGAAGAAAGAAGGGACAAAGACAAATCCTGAAATGAATGTTTCCATGGTTTTCTAATATGCATCACTTAATACTCAAGATATGAACCTTACTCCATTGATGAATCAACTCATAGGAATGCAAAGGTTAGCTACTGGTGTAGTACAATGGTAGTATGTTTAGAAGACAGGACACCCAAAACTTACTTGTTAGCAACATCGCAAATAATAAAGCAGAAATTGCAAATGAAAATGTAGCTTGACTGTGGTCTTTCAATAAGATCATCTGAATCTCAGGGGACCTGGTAGAGTTACAGACCTGGGGTTGGTAATTTTAACAATCTGTACTTATTAAGGTAGCCTTTGAATGGTCTCTGAAAACCTGAGTAGGAGTTCTCTATTTCGCAGTCAAGCTTTCTTTAAATTATAAGAGCACTTTTGTACATAAACTTTACATACAAACACTGTGTTTCATGCTGAGTATCTGCTTCCATTCTGGTCTTCTGAAATACTTCTGCAAACTTGTCAGAGTATCCTTATGAATGGTAAATCTTCTTAAATTTCTTGTGAGATACTTCCAATCCCTCATAAGATGCTGCTGGAGGAACGAAGAGCACCTACAAGGAAAAGATTCCTACTATGCTCACCTAGAAACGGTTCCCTTCACTCATCTTACTTTCTGTCTTTTGTAGTCATATATCCTAGCCATCGTTATAACATTTGTTGTGTTCTTAGGGTCTCCTTACAAATCAACACAGAAATGACCTTGAGAATCCCCAGCACAAGTCCTTTTGAGTCTGGTGGAGTGAGTGAAGCAGGAGAAAAAGTTTAAAAGTAGTCAAGGTCTTAAGTATAATTTTCTAGGAAAACAATTCTATGTTTATCAGGGCATCTCTCCTACTAAAGACAAATACAATTATTGGGCTTGCCTATAAAACTCCTATATCCAAAACTCATGTCTCAACTTTACCGCAAGTAACTTTGTGTGTAAAAGAAAAAGCATGTAGGACTTATGTTTCCTCATCTGCAGTATGGGAAGAACAATGCCTACTCAGAATGGAAATGGCAGGTATAAATAACCCTAAGGCAGCTCCTAATATAAATAATCAATCAGTAAATATTCAATTATCAATCCTATGACTTAACAAAGTAAACCTGCTGAAGGGTATAATAATTTACTACTCAGTTAAAATATGAAATATCTTGGTCTGCTTAACCAAGTATTCCATCGCTAAACATACACAGATTGGTGTGCTTTAAAAATAAATATATAAAATGAACAAACAAGCCACAGTTATTTTCCCAACAGTCAGGATATTTACAAGTGAAATAAGGTTCAACAAACCTGGTAGCTTTTGTTCATGTGCCAGATACACAGCTCTACAAAAAGAGACTTTAGCATTTTATTAATCATATGACAGCACTAAATTTATTTCCCACCTGACAGTTTTAAGCACACAGTCAAATGGTGAGTTAATTAAGTGACAGTGTCCACATTACTCAGAAAGATGAAGCAATAAACAGCTTCTGTGGCAGATTAAATGCCGGAATAAATGGAAGCATCTTTGATAAGCCACTGGAGAGATTGCTGGTTAATTTCTGCTCCCCTGGAATCTGGACTACTGCCCCAGAGACCAAAACACCTGAAGAGTGAACAAGTGCTACTATACCTTTCAGGCCATGACATATTTGCAGTACATATGTAAATGGATGAAAATGCCATAATGGAAACCAATATTTTGTGCAAATGATACATGCTTTATAAAATGTAAAAGCTGAGATTTCAATTCAGTTGAACATCCCATCTTTATCACAACACTATGACTCTGAAATGGATACTCTGACATGCATTATCAATCTTCTAATAAGGATTTGAAAGAAATTTTAGAATAATATGGGGATTGGGAGCATCTCAGATTCTTCATAAAATAATGAACCTGAGTAACTAGATTTCTACTCTGTCCACAGGCCCTATACTTTACAGTATCTCTACACATATCTCATGCAAACCAGGACTTTTGGTGTTGCATGTCATTATGGCATGTGCAATACAAAGTGCAGGATACTATTTACTGGAGACCAAGGCTACAATGAAGTCACATGATTCTGCTTGGGGGAGATGTTCCAGTAATAACTTAGGTTCATTCTGCATTTCTCTTTTTATTAATTATAGTTGTTATGCATTCAGAAACCTTTCATCATTGCCAAATCTTTCATGGTCTCCACAGTGAGTTATACCATCCCAAAAGAGATGGTGACACGCTGTTTAAAAAATGGTTATTAGATGCTGGTGGGGCTCTGTCATTTACTGCTAAACAATTGATATATTCTAGGAAAGGTGAGAGATTCAACGTTTTAGGTTATATGACCACTGCTAAGCCTGCCAGACACTAGGAAATAGGTTCAAACTCATTGTCACATGCATTTCCCTAGAGAAACTCAATATGACACAAAACCAGATGAATAGACATAAATGTGAGAAGGGGATTGCAGGGGAGAGGGGAGAGTAGAGAGATGTGAGAACATAGAGGATGGAGAGTGGTCAGCCGGTATTATGCACATATATGAAACCATCAAAGAAAATGTGTAATTACTGAAAAGTAAACTAAAACAATAAAAGAGAAGCTATCATTTAAGTAAATTGTCTATCATTAAGAAATGGAGGAACAAACACAGACAAAGAAGGATGGGACCATTATAATGGCTTGAGGGCTGGCTCATAAAATGAAGGCATGTTTAGGTCACCAGTTGTGACCATCCACAAGCCTCACCTGGTAGAAGAAAGAACTGACTCCCATAAGTTGTCTTCTGACCTCCACATATACATTTCAATATAAATAAACTAGCATACATAGACGCATACATATATTCTCACACATACACTAAATGATAGATAGATAGATAGATAGATAGATGATAGATAATAGAAATGTAATTTAAAATAAAAATAATATTGGACTAGGTGACCTTCAATATATATGTGGCCAATGACAACTTCTTAAAGAGTTGGGAGGTGGGCTATTTAAAGGAAGCAGATGCCATCTGAAATGAAATAGAAACCATTTCTCAGCATGATCATAGTTGAGAGAAAGGAGAAGACTGGTAAAGACAAAGATAGAATGGAGTAATGAACAACAGATGACAACTAATATGTTCACCCCACTAAGAGTTTCATGACATGAGCTATCTCAATTATTCTATGCATTTTAACAATTTGTGAACTCCACATAATTTATTTCCCACAACAATCTGTAATGATTTTACTTACAAAGTTGGAATATTTAAGACATGCAACATGTGATAGAGGTCACAGGGCTAGGTAAATGCGCATGTACACACACGCACACACACACACACACACACACACTTAAAAAAAACAAATCCCAGCAGTTTATGAATCTCTGACATGATAACCTGTGTTTCTTCTATTTTCTCAAAGCCTACATTAAAGCAATTTCTCTGTACTTAAACAGGCCAGTGTCTTCAAAGATGAGGCAGGATGATATTGGGTGCATGAATCCATGGAAAAATAGATCACAAGGTAAAAGACAACCCAATGGTTTTTATATAAGAATGGAAATAGGGATAATAGGGATGTTCTCATTTTATTCTGCTTGCATTAATATTATTTAAATGTTAAGTTTGATAATATGCTAATGTTTTTCTTATAACTTAAAGAGTAACAGAAAATTGAATTTTTACTTTATAAGAACTCATACTTATGCATTAGCCTTGGAAAGATTTGCCGAGATTTTAAAACAAATTTCCTTAACAATAAATTACAAGCTTATTATTGCCAAATTCAACTTCAATGTTAATCTGCTTAGCTAAATCCTGTCCTAAAGTGTTACCAGTGAATGTGGATTACAGATGCGTGGAACGCCCTATTTTCATTCACAAATATTAAGCATTTAAGAGTCTGCTCTTCTTTCCCTTAACTTAACCTACCAGGATGTGTGATACATTAGGAGGGTGCAGGACATAGCTTATTAGAATAAGCAGCTAAGAGCATTTCCATTGTAACTTCTGTCAGTACATTAAGAAATTATGTCAAAGAAACTTTTGTCTGCCACAGTTTCCTCTAGAAACAGATGAAATCCTAGGTTCATAAGTCATGATTAAAATAAAACATGTAAAATTCCTCAGAATTTTCACATTTTGAGTCATCTTATTACCAGTCTGATAATTCCTAATGCATATAGGTGTGTGTGTGTGTGTGTGTGTGTGTGTGTGTGTGTGTGTGTGTGAGATATCCACTTTCTCAGAGTGGCCTCTAGTAAAATTATAGTGCTTTGGATCAAGTAGCAGACCTGATAAAAACATGTAATAGAAGAGTCTATGCCCCAGTGTAGGGGGATGCTGGAGTGGTGAGGTAGGAGTGTGTAGGTGGGTGGGGGAGCACCCTCATAGAGGCAAAGGGGAGGATGGATAGGATAGGATAGGGGGTTTGTGGAGGGGAGACTAGAAAGGGGGACAATGTTTGAAATGTAAATAAATAAAATAACCACTAAAAAAAAGACTTTAGTTGTCCTGGTCAATTACCATATCTGGCATCTGACATGCAACTGTGACACTTAAAAGAAATCCATAAGTGATCTCCTAACATGAAACTCCACTTCTCTACCATCATCACAATGGCTGACAGTCACTTCTTATAACCTGGGTGGGTAATTTGATTATAACGTTAGAACTATATGCATAATTAAACAAAATATAGTTTTGTTTTCATTTTCCAGACACTTAGTGAGTATGTAATCACCTCCTTGGGTATTGGAGGTACAAAGTACATTGTAATAGTCCATGGCCTCAAAGAACTAACAGTAAAATACAGAAGAATGCCATAAACTGCCTTCTTGCCAAACTGCTAGTAGTCATATATGGGAGAGTCTATAGGACTTGTGAGTATGCTAGCTGTGCTGGTGACAGTGTATGTTACAAGATAATAAAAGAACAGATCATTTAGGGTGGTTTTTCCTTGGTAAGTCCTGAGACCAGCTATGTTATGGCTATGGCCCATTCAGAGATACTTCCTCACATATGCTCTTAACCTGTCTGCTTGAACCCACAGTCTCTGGCCTCTGTTTGCTGCTGACTGCTAAAAATCAAATGCTAAATGCTTATTTTAGATGCTACAATGTAATCTAAATAAGGAAATTGAAATTGAGGTGTAGAGGTGGAGTCTGGAGACTCTCTGCTCTTATTGCTTAAAATGTCTATTCCACTGGATGTTTTGGCCCAGTGAGGCAACAGAATCTATATTTTTATTTCTAATAAGATAGTTCACTCCCCTCCCAACCTGGAGTGAGCCAAGTGAGAAATATTTTGCAGCTCCTATATCTGAGGCCAATTTTGAAAATCACATTTATGTTGCATTCTAGAGGCAAGCAAAGTTATCACAAAAGCCTGTGCTAAAGGATTATAGGCTCACTTTCAGATTTCATATAAATCTACAAGAAAACATACCAGTTCTAGCTATACTGTAATGTATATCCAGTCTCTTGAGAGTTCCAGTAGAACAAAGCATCCAGAACTCCTCTCACCTCTACTCAAAATCTTGCTGAAAGAAAAACACAAAGTATAAAATGCATACACACAAAAAAATTATAAAAGAAAACAATAACTGCCAAGATGTTCCTTTAATCTATGATGAATGTCAGCATATCTGAGAAGATGGGATATTGTGACTCAGTGTGTACAGAAGACAAGTAATCTATCTAAAATAGGGGAGAGGAAGGTTGCTAAAAGTCTTTATAAGAATTTTGATCAATTCTGCCAATTCATAAAATGGGCTTATAAAGCACTTGGAATCCTCAGTGGAAGAAAATGAATTTCTTCTCTGGCAAAATTAAATAGTTAGAGAAAATGTCCATAGGTAGTGAGATTGACATGCCTGAAAGGAGTCCAGGAAGATGCCCCTTCTTAGAGAAACAATTGTTGAAAAGAAAAGGTTTGACTAGAAAGACCATTTGCTGGTGATATGTCACTTTTAGGTTTTAAATTTTTGTCTTTTTAAAGACTGTTTTATTTTTAGTTATGTGAATGTACAGATATATGAACATGAGTGCATGTGCATTTCAACTGCTCACTTTATTCTAAGACATATACTGTCACAGCTGATAACATGCATGGGCCACCATTTTGAGAATTACATTTTCCATAGGACAAAGCAGTTGAAAATGAGATGATCCACATATCTGCTAATATTATCCTGAAATAATATTCCCGGGTGTATGTTTGATCATACACTGCCACTTTTGTCATTTAATTTTCAAGAATTCCTTCTAGAATCAAGGGAGCACAGGCATGGCAAGAATTATCTATCAATGTAGAGTCTCACTAGTGCATGTTGAATCTCGTAAGACCACACAACAACTCAGAATCCCTTGCTAAGTCTTCTGCCAGAGAGCAAATGTTCAGTTTGAATGGCATTGCTCTAGATTTAACAAGGACAGAGCCATGCTACTCCTGGCCAGCTTCAGGGAATAAAAGTCTGAAAATCTTACTTTTGTAGTTCAGAAGTCTCCTCGTTGCCTTTAAGAAAACAATGAAGAATTAAAGAAAAGGATGAAGTTGCTTTTCAAAATAAGAATATATAATTTATATTACATACATATATCTGATACTAAAATATTAGAGTCATGTATGCCTTAACAAACACTTATCTTAGTTAGCATTATGTGAAAATAAAAGGTCACCCACACATAAATTATTCTATCAATAAAATTGGCCCTGCAAAAGTTGGAGGAGATGAGAATTTTCATCTCAGAATCTGTTTCATTCATTCCTGCTGTACAATGCAGCATAGTCCAAACAAGTATGCAGTCATCAAAATGGGACACAATTTAATGCAAAAGACATAATTTACTGCTAGAGGATTCAGTGTTCTGTTTTCCTTGAAAGAACATTTATAAAAAGTTTACTGGAGAGAGAGACAGAGACAGAAACAGAGACAGAGACAGAAACAGAGACAGAGACAGAGAGACAGAGATCGAAACTTGACTCTTCTAATCAAAGTAAACTGAACCTGCCATGATATGAGAAGTGACTGCCAACCCTGAACACTCTCTTCTCTTTTCTGGACAAGAGGTTATCAACAGGTTAGGGAATCAGAATTGTCTAGTAATAACATAGGTATGTGCCAGACTCCCAGACAATGGCATATGAAATGTACCAGTGGACAGGCACCAAACAATTGGACAATGGTCAACCAAGGAGGAATCTCCACACTGCCATGAGAAGAAAAGCATGTGGAATAAAACAGAGCAATACTTGGTATTTCAGGAATAGGAGTACCAGGTAACTAATTGTAAGTAGAGAAGTAATTGGACTCACTGATTTCTCTGCCAACCTGAAGCAGACAAGTAAATATAAAACATGCAAAGGAGTCTAACAAATGGCAAAAAAGGAAACATCAAATAAATGCACATAGAAAAGGGGAATCCTCCAAGGAAAACAAATCTAATAGCTAAAAATGAGGCAAATAAAGATTCAGATATAAAATAAATGAAGCTAACAAGCACCGAAATGCCAGTATAACCTCGTTTACTGTAGTATGTATATATACTGTAGTATATATGTTCAGATGGAAACAACCATAGGACAAGCCTCTTACTCTACGGCCAAACTGAAGGACAAAAAGGACATGGTGAGTATGAATAGGAGGAAAGAGCTCAAAGCTATAAAATATGTGAAAAGTGATAACACACATAAAACATAGTTTTGACTCTTTGGCGAACCACGGCAGTGCAATCTAGAGAGCCTGACTTGTATCTTACTCTCTGGTATTGAGAAATGCCAAGTGCTTCTTCCATTGTTTTCCATACTAATGTTAGCCGACTTCAGGTCGCAGCCTGTGCTCCAGCAAGCCAGGTTCAACAACTCATCTTCCATATGCCAATTGTTTTAATAATCTGAGAGCCCCATTAAGGAACATGATATCTGTTCAACCTGCTAAGCCAATAATAGCAACAGCAAATGACTTTCTGAGAATCACATAGACCCTAAAACATAAATAGATGAAAAAGGCAAGATGAAATATATACAAGATCGTTCTGATATGAATAAGAAAATCTACCTTGTAGGTCTGTGTGTTGAAGCCTTGGTCCTCACTAAGGGCTGATTTAGGAGGTGATGGAAACATCTGCTGATTGGGACGAACTGGAGGAAATAACCACTCTGGCCATATGGTTGGAAACCACGTCTTTCCATAGTCTCTTTCTCTATTTTCTTTCTACTTACTGGCAACCATCAAGCAAACACCTGTGCTCCATTGTAACCTTCCATATGATACTGCCCAACTATAGGCCTAGAAGCAATAGCATGAGATACCATGGACTGAAATCTTTGAAGCTATGAATACAAACAAATTGTTCTTCCCTTATTTGTTTCTTTTGAGTTTTTGGCATAAGAACCAAAGGTCTGGCTAATTTACTCTTTAACACAGGACGATTGTCAATTTGCAAGTTTTCCTTTAGAAGGAATTGAGAGATTGATTTTATGCATAGCTTCTTGACCAGAAAAATTCTTTACTATTTTTTCAGTAAAAATATAACATAAGGGCTAACGTATCTGTGTATTAGCTTTACTTCACCTTCAACTAACCAAATATGCAGAGCTTGGAAAAGAACTCCACATCAAGCTTTAAAAGAAAGCGTTATACAACACCCAATTGAATTCAGCACAAAAGGGCAAACAAATATAATTAGGTACACACAACCCTCAGAGGTCTCATTTTTATCTTTATTAGCCAAATAAAATGAATTGATTTCCCATTCATTGTACTGTGCAATGCTCCACACTGTCTTCAAGAATCTGAGGCTGCCGGGTGAGGAAGGGATTGATTAATTCTCATCAGTTCTCTTCATAATTTTCTGCACTTACTCATTTCCTGCTACCTCCTCATTATCCCTGCTTCTGTGCCTGGTTTTCTCTCTTTATTCATTGTCACTTAAACTCAGTTAGCGTCATACTATCATTATGAATGCAAAATCACTGCTGCTACATGACCCCACATATGTGAACTTGAAGACCTAAGGGCATCATAGGACAACTAGTCTAGAGACGGAAGAGCAAGCAGCACAAAGGTCAGTACCACATACAGATCCTTAGGTGCTCCTTCACCAGAGTGAGCATGGAATCATGCCCTACAGGATGATTTTAACTCAGTCCCACTCTAAAGTAATTTCCTAGACCTGCATTTGGAAAATATACCTCTTTGCCACATCTCAACGCCTCACAAGAGTGACTGAAAATCATGGTTTCTATAACACCTTTTAGCTTTCAAACCCTTTCCCACAGTAGCTTCCAGATTGTCTTTTAAATACAGCTGAAAAATACACCTTATGATGAATTGCTAAATAAAATGCCTGCCCATGTCATATCTCCACTAAAATGCTTGCCCATGTCATATCTCCACTAAAATGCATCATATTCTCCTCCCCCTCATAAGTCAACCAGAATTTCATTTCAACCTTGTTAACGTCTTATTCAGAGATTTCCCCCACACCCAATAAAGATCACACTTTAAACAATAGTAAATATATAGCCCTGAGAAGACTAGTCCCCAGGGTTAGTCTAGAAAGTGAGGATTAGACTGTTTTACGTCTTCCTAACTTATCATATTTCAGGAAAGAGACAGACAAAGGAAAAGGAAGAAGACAAATGCTGTAAGAAAATACCTAAACTCTGAGATCGATGCTCTAAGATCTAATCATTTCACAATTGAGAGCAAGTGTACAGTATGCTAACCAAAGAGACTGCTTTCCGAAGCTGCACTGCTAAAAGGCCATTTGGGTGGATCGTCTCTGCAGCAGGAGAGAGGAGCAGCCAGGGTCATTTACAAGGACTTTTGCCTCATTGACTTCTGTTTCCTCTAGGGTCCTTTCTGGCTGATCTGTCATCTGTGGTTTGGGAGGAGAGGAGTTATTTTCACATTCTCCCTTTTTGCCTCCTGGCTTTTGGCTCTTCAGGAAAGTGTTTAGCTCAGAAAACAGCTGGCTACCGTCAGTTTTATGTAGGGTTATGAGACACAGCACCCCGGTGTTCATTTCAGAGATGGCTTTGAAAACACTTGTGTTTGCTGGCACCTTTGACTGCCTGGACCTCTGTGTTTACTCATTACCAAAAAAAAAAAAAAAAAAAAGGAAAGAAAAAAGACCAGAGTCTCTCAGTGCTGCTAATTATACTCTTCACAAGGCAGGTTTTTCTGTTTGTAGAAATGAGACTGAGGCAGTGGAGGGGCTACTGCTGTCAGCCTTGCTCTGTCTAGTGTGTTGGTGTGTGATGAAGGGTCTTAGTGAGATCATGTATTTCCTCTAGAAGCCCAGGACCCCAGGCCCAGCCTCTGTTACTCTAGGACTTTCTCAAGGACAGCCAGTCTTCTAGGAACACCCTCTTGACTCTGGCTGGTTACTTCCTTGGTGATCTGGATGATGTTCTTTCAGAAGTTGCCCTTCAGGCCAACTTCTCTTTCTCTAGGCTTTTCATTACTGTTTTATCTATCAAGAAAACCCAAATGATAAGCAGGCATTTTTGAGCTTTGAACAACACATGGGCTAAAGTTATATATAATTCCAACAACAGAACCAACTATCTAAACAGGATCTTCAATCTGTGTTCATCTCTACAGCTTCAATTTCTTCATTTTAAAATGTCTTTTCTGGGAGGAGGGGAGTTACTATTGGCCTTTTCAGGTAAGGCTGAAAAGATATTCTAAAATGTACAGTTTTTAAAGACAGCAAGAAATGTTAAGATTAGGGAAAGGAGAAACTGAGGTGATAGCTTAGTTAGAAAAGTGTTTGCCTTACAACCATGGAGGCCTGAGTTCGATCCCCAGAACCCATTTGAAAAGCCATAGTGTGAAGTTGCATTATAAACCCAGTGCTGGGAGAGTGAGGCAGGTGGGTACCTGGGCCTCACTCCATCCAGCCCAGCCTATTTGATGAGTTTCAGGCTAGTCTGAGAGAGTGGGTTTGCTTATTTGTTTTTCCTTTTCTTTTCTTTTTTTGTCATTGTTGTTATTGTTGTTAATTTACATGTGGCTGATGATGACACCTAAAGACCAACACCCAATGCTGTCTTCTGGCCTCCACATTTTTGTGCACACACATGCACGACACTCACATGCACACATGCACACAAACACAAATTAGGTAACAGGGGAAACGTAGTTATGTCTTATTCAATATGCTGAGGCACCATTTTCTGTCTTCTGAACCAATATAACTCAGCTACTCAAGGCTTCTTAGGGCCAGTCTGTTAGACGGAGACAGGAAGTCTTGCACAGTGAATGAGCGACACAATGAGTCTTACATGAGAGACTTGAGTTTACTGCTTAGCTCTGCCACCAGCTGATTCGATGTTGCTCAGCTTCTCTTTCACTCCTTCTTCTGTAAGAAAGGTGAATTCTCTCAACCTCTTAAACATGTCAGAACAATTACATGGGATAAGTTGCATATGATTGTAATTCTAGAAATGAAGTAAACATTTAACAAACATGTGTTTCCCGACGTTAATCAAGTATTCCTGGCTAAGAAGATAATATCGGAACTCAGTTCTGAAAATTGAACATCTTTTAATGTTTAAAGCTATGTATGCCAAACTGTATGTTGTAATTTACAAAGAAACCAAGCTCCTTTTCTATCAGGAAACCAGAAGCACCAAACATGTTCAGAAAATGCACAAAAGGAATCCCACCTGATACAGCTTGCTGTACAACCTCATGGACCCTTCCTGTATCTCAAAGCCAAATGTCCACATAACAGGCTGAAGGTGGCTGAGGCAGCTTGCGGCAGGGTGTTGTAATTCTCCAGTCAGTGTAACTCGAACCTTCCCACTATGCATGTTTGCCTTTATTTTCTCAGTTTCTTCCTTGGAGGTCAGGGACGCTTAGGAGTATTTTTTATATAGTTTTCATTTTTTAAAAATGGCAACTGTGGTCAAAGCTACAAAACCAGGAATGAAAGAAAGAAATTGTTTCTGTGTCCTTTCAACTCCTCGCAGAGGACATTTCCAAATCCTGGGCTTGGTGAGGGCTTATTGTTTTAGGTAACACTGCCCTCTGTTGGAAAAGTGATGCACTTCTTTGTTTAAAAAGAAGGACCGGCGGTATTAGTGCAGTGGCATTAAAAGGGTGGGAAGCTGTAACCGTGGCTAAACATTCCAGGGCCTCTCCCAGTCAGAACAGAAAAGGAGAACTGAGAAACAGGAGATCCCACACACACAGAACCGAATAATACAAATCAACACAAATACAGTTGTTTTAGACTGTTTTCAAAAGAAAAATATTTACTTTCTATTTAAAGAAGTTTTAGCTTATAACATTTTGTTTTAAATGTTTTAATTTTGACCCTCATTCTCACTGTCAAAAGTGGTTGAGGCAGCTCACAGGCTGCAAGAGTTGGAAGGCTTTTGAGGTAACATTTGCCCACAAAGAAACCCAGAAAAGAGGCTCTGCTTTTTGGCTTTGAGAAACTCAACTGCGTCTCAGTATGTAACTGCCATGGCAGTACTGAAGAAAGTCTAAGGAGGGACACTGTGCAGCTCCCTTTGTCTCTCAAACCATTGATAAATGGAGCCACAAGAAATTAGAGTGTCCCTAGTAGTCCTGTATGGAGAGAAGGAAAAGGCTGAAGGATGGTGCCAGCCAGAGAAGGAACTTATCTCCGGGAAAGGAATTTCACACAATTCTGGCAATTCATCAGGAGAATATGAAGTCCAGATGATGATGGACAAGCAATGTGCATATCTTTTACAATCTACTTAAAACTAATCCTCATGTCAGGACTATGCAGATAGAGAAGAGAGGTGTCCCTACATCTCTTAGTTTCTCTTTTAATATGGTCACATTGACTACATCTCTGATTTTCACTGTTATTTGCCTATTACAGTATCCTGCTGAAGACAGGCGACTGAGTCTAGCTTGCTAGGGATTCCAGGGTCCAGTTACTGACCATAGCAACAACCAAAATAAAAAAGCAAAATCTATGAGATTTAAACACGCTATAATATCATCTAATGGTGCCACCCTGGTATCTCATATATTATAGTTTTTAACTTTTTTACAAATGTATTTAATTACAAAGAGCGCCTCTAGGAAAAACCAAACAAACCCCGTTATTCAGATCCAAACTCAGGTTCTTTACCATCTCTAAGCAAAAGGTAAAATACATATTTTCAAGTACAAAGAAAATCAGCTGAAAGGCTTTAACCACATAGTAATATAGTGGAATTACTGTACATGGTAAAGAATAGTGACATTTGATAAGTTAACAACATGAAACTGGAAAAGAATGTGTAAGAGGAAGACTCAGAGAGTCAAAGAGCCTCGTGGAATCTTGAAGAGGAATAAAAAAACAAGTCTCTGGAGGACAGATTTTCAGCTATGTTAAAATCCGTAGTGAGCAATCTAACTGCAGCCATACACTCAATTTTAAAATAAATTCACAGCATGCTTTTTATTATCCTGTGTACATAATGGTACTATGGATTGTCTCCTCAGTTTGTTCAATTGCTTCGACTCCAGCAAGAGCACGCCAGACTCCCAAATTAGAGAACAGCCTTCAACAATGTATTGCATCTGTAGCCACTGAGTTATAATACCTTTTAGTAATTCCAAACAAAATAAATCCACTGGAAAGTCTTAACTAACAACTAGAATTGAGGTTACATTTACATAAAAAGGGTGTAATCTGATAATCCATCTTTTAAGCAGATCTGTAATAGCACCGCTTACTCTATACATAACCAGGGCATTCTAATAAATAGCTCTGTGTTCCCAGGAAGGCTTTGAAACAAATCAACCAGCCACGCCTGCCCCTGGAAAGCCTGTTTCACAAGAGCAGCCCCTGGAAAGCCTGTTTCACAAGAGCAGAGGGAAATGCCTGATGGTGGCCAGTACATTCCCAAAAGGAGAAAGAGCTAGGCTTCACTAAACAAGCTCGCTTTAGACTTCCCAAATTAACTAATCAAATAGCTATCACCACCTCCCCAAATAAAAAAGCAGATGTCAAGTTGACAGACATGGCAAGAATAGATTTAAGCATCTTCTACAGGGGTTTGGAGAGAAGGCTTGGCTATTAAGGGTACCCACTACCCTTGCAAAGGGCTGAGGTTCAGTTCCTGCTCACATATGATTGTTCACAAAATGCCCTCTTCTGACTTCTCCTGAAGTCACTAAGCATACATGGGATATAGATACATACATGCAGACAAAACACTCATATATATAATTTTAAGAAAAAGATCCTATAGAAAACACAGAATTATAAAATATTTCCCCACAATCCCTTTGTCCACTTGCCTGATTGTGACTTAACTTTTAAACCCACATACATCAAACTGGGTATGAGTTTATCTCCAAAGAGAGTTTATCTCTAAAAGGAAAATAATTAAGGCCCTATCACTTTCACAAGGCTGTTCTATCAAGAGCAGTCCCTGGATTTTGAAGTATTCTCTCACACACAATGCTGAACAGCTCATACTTTTTCAAAAAATATTCTGGCTCATATAATTTACCAAATCACATCCAACCTACTTTATATACAGGCTTGAAAAATCAGACCGTGCTGGAATCTCTATTTCTAGTTTGTCTACCTATAATATCCTACAAGTACATCAGATAACCTGCAATTAGTTCACATAGCAATATTAAGATATAGTGCAAGGGACTATGAAGATGTCTCAATGGTTAAGAGTGCATATTGCTTTTGCAGGGGGTATACGTTCAGTTCCTACAACAACCATCTGTGACTCCAGCTCAAGGAGATCTGAAGCCTTTGGTTTCCTTGGGTTCTTGAACTCTTATGCACACAAGCACACAGAGACATGCACACATTCACATAATGAAAAAAGAACAAATTCTTTAAAAGCTATAGTACCAACTAAAATTCAAATAACATATCACATATTATCAATCTCTGAGGATGAAACCAAAGGCTTGGTTAAGTAGAAACTTAATGATGTCTAAAAGCAAGATGGAGAAATTCTGCCTGACTCTACCTACCTCTGGTTGTGTTGACAGTCGATAACAAGTTTGTTTACTTTTGCAGTTAATTCTGTTTGTGTATCCTACTTAACTTGTGAACTTGAAGTCAGAGACTATTCTTTTAACAATTAATTTTGGTATCACCTCGCTATTAACATCAGGAGAGAGAGGGGGTATGCTTGCACACGTTATCAACTCTAGAGAGAATCCGCATATTAGAAAATTTAGAAATGTACAGTCTCCATACCCCATCTTACAAGGTCTTAATGTCTCTGGGTAGGAGCACTTAAAACTCTCATTTTCACCATCCTTAATTCTAAACTGAATATGAGATCTTTCTAATGAAGCATCACAAGGAATCCACATAAGTAGACATGCTCAGGGCCTCTTAGCACTATGAATTTCTTCCCTTCTGAATGGGTCTTCTGAGGATGATTCCTTTAACCTAGATGATTAGACAACCAGACCCAATTTGAGGCCCCTTACAAGAGGTGCCTGTTGAAAAGTGAAAGGCACATATATCTCAACATAATCCCTCCGTTTCTTCCTTATCCCTATGTACAGAATGGAATTTGGGGCAGCTCCTCAAAGACCCGGCATCCAAAGGTCCTATGTTGATGATTTAAATCTTAGAATTGCTTGATATTCAGATGACATTCCAGAAACCAGGAACCTTACAGTTTCAAAACAGCAAGTGTTACCCTGTCACATAGACCTAAAGGACTTGAAGAAACTCTTTTCAGAATAGTGTTTTGTATCCACCTAAGCTACATTTCCACTATGAAGCCCTGTCGAGAAAATGACATGAAGTCTATACTATTGCTTTCTTTCTTGAACAGGGAGACAGCACAAGAGACAATGTCACATAGGTTGCCACTGTGTTTCCTGCAACTAATGCATGTGCCCAGAAAGACCTCTAGGCCACCTTCCCAAACATGACTGTTGAGCCTAATCCATTTACACAGCACTCATGTGGGCCCTTGGAACACCTGCATAGCCGAGTGCTTTTATGAGCTTCTTACCTACAGACAACTGTCAAGGTCAAACAAACATGAGCATGGTTTAGAATGTAACAGTCAAAAGTAAACAATACAACAACTATAAAAGTCCTCCAGACCTAACACAAGCCTCTGTGAACTGCCAAGGTCAGAGTGGCCTTTGTAATCTGAATGCTTTTTCTAGACCATACATCTGCCCTTTATTTTGAAGGCTTTATTTTTAGTATTCATTATTATGGTCAGGACACAAAGTGCTGGAGTCTCTAAGTAGTTCCCAGTAAATAGCATATATCTTCTCTGTTCTAGGACCTGAGTAAATAGAGAAATAAAATTGATAAGTGAAAAATAACAAAGGTGTCCAAAATAACTACTGCTTTATGATTGATAGAATCCAACCTGGAGACTATAACCTAGCACAGGTGGTCTATCACTGTTTCTATAGCAGGATTCCAGAAATAGAGAAGATGTATCCATATGTTTACAAGAGTGAAGGTTTTCCCTGACCAAGTAAAACCAAGTGTTTCTTTACAAATGTATCAATCACCTAAGCTATTGTCTCTCTCCGAAGGCAGAATGACTAAAAAATGGAAGGAAGAGGCTCTATTTAGGAAAATTCCATTGTCATGAAAACTAGAGTAGAAAACAATAAGTATCCCTTTAACATTCAACCCAGCATGGAAAACCATTGTTTGAAATAACTCCCTGGAATGTAAGATGCCTCTGACTAGGATACTTCTCAGTGACCTTGGATCTTCAGCACTCAGCAATGTGTTTGCCATACATGGAGCTATTGACCTGTCATGTTTTAAAAGGTTAATGACAATGTTAAGGCCTGAAAGCTAACCCATAGAGATACCCAAGACTGGGAAAAGTGAGAATAAGAAAACAGGCAGTCGCTACAGAAAAGATTACTATCAAAGATAAGTCTGCCACAGTGACATGATTTTGAGATTCTGACACTTAGTTGCTACTTGGTGTGAGCAACTGTCATCACCTAAAAGCCTTGGGCACAATTTAATCATGTGCCAAAAAGGAGAGTAGTGGAAATCCTTGGAAAATAGAACTGAATGCTGTTTCAGTTTGTATGTGTCAATATATGACAAGACAGAGGCAGGAGCAAGGAGTATACAAAGTCAATGTAAAAGAGAAATTAGGAGAAAAAGAAACCAAAGGAAAGAAGAGCGTGAAATGAAGCAGGGTTCACATCACTTTGGACTTGAGCTAAAGCATAAAAGAAAACCATTAAAAGTACTTGCCGTCTTGAAGGTTGTAAATAACCCAGAAGTTCTAGTTTCATTTCTATTGCATTGATAAATTGTTCTGACCAAAGGCAATTTGAGAATGAAAAGATTTGTGTGGTTTACAGATTATAGTCTACCATTGACAGAAGCCAAGGCAGAAACTCAAGCACAATCCAAAGAAAAACATTCTTTACTAGTTTGCTTTCTGGGGCTTATTCAGCTAGCTTTCTTATACTGCACACTTGTCTGGTGATGTCACCCACAGTAGGCTGTGTCCTGTTACACCGAACAGTAGTTAAGAGAGTGCACCAGGTTGGAAATTTAGCTCAGTGGTAGAGTGCTTGCCAGGGCCCTGAGTTTGATCCTTAGCTTTGGGACTCTTATGGAAGAATTGGGGGAAGGGTTGTTGCCCCAAAGGAGATAGGATCTCCCCAGTAAGACCAACAGAGACAACTAACCAGGAACTTTGCGACTCTCTATCATGGATCATACATGGCCTGGAGCTGGGCCTAGCTACCCCACCACCCCTGCACGAATGTAACAGATGTACTGCTTGGTCTTCATGAGGGTCCAGAACAACTGGAGCAGGGGTATTCCATAAACTGTTGCCTGTCTGTGGGATATGTTTTTCTAGCTGAGCTGCCTTGTCTGGCCTCAGTGGGAGAGGATGAGCCTAACCCCACATAGACTTGATATGCCAGGGTGTGGAGATACCCATGGGGCACTCCACTCTCTAAGAGGACAAGGGGGGAGGACTTTTGGAGAGGGTGACTAGGAAGAGGGGCAATGAGTGGGAAGTAAAGTGAAAAAAAAAAAAGTAAAATGAAAAACGTGTCCCACAGGTATGCTTACAGGCCAGTCAAATGTAGGAAATAAATGCCTTTATGGTTGTTTTTTTTTTCTTCTTCCCAGGTGTGAATCAGGTGTGAATCTAGATTAACTATCACTCCAGCTGACCACTTCAGAATGCTTTGTTCTAGCCCATGTTAATGTTGGTAATGCATGGATAGAAATATTTATCTCCAGTAAGAACATTGTTGAGAGAAAAAAGGCAAACATTGTTAAAATCACTGAATGACAACAGGCAACCTGACCTTCCTTGGCAAACCAGGACTTTGTCCTCACAAATGCCCAGGTCCTGCAACCTTCAGTTCCTGTTGCCTCTGACAAGCCCTTTCACTATATCACGTTGTACAAGAGGCCATATTCTGTTTGGCCATAGTAAAGCCATAAGAGCTAGTCCAAAGATAACTCAGCTCAAGAAATTCCCTTTCACTCCATAATACCTTAGATGCATATTATAAGCCCATAAATTCAATAGCACATAAAAATAAATAGATGGATTTTGTAAAACTCCCTATAACCCCAATTTCTCAATATCAATCCACTAGTTTTATGTCACTGGAATGTTCAACTCATTCTAAACCATGTTTAATATATTGGTTTGTTTTGAATTTTTGAGAAATGTAAAACTGCCTTAGAATCACTTCTTATAACTATTTCTCTGTATCTAATATTTCAAGAGCAAGGTTATTTCATATGGATTCATCCTCTCCTTAGTGTATTTTTGGTTCATACTAGGATCAGAAATAAACGAGATTTAAAAAAAAAAAAAACATAATCTAATATTGGCCATTTTAAGTAAACTATTAAAGATAAAATGTCAAACTCTGATTTATTTGTATCACCTGTGTGTAATAAGTACCTCTACCAATAGTTGTGTACTCCACCATGGAAACATTTCCCCAATATACTCAATATTGAGTCTAAAAGGCAAGAGTTGACTGAACAAAAAGTATCATTTAAACAATACATATAGAATACAGTACGTGTATTTGCTCAAAATAATATATATAATACATAGAATTTTCTTTTCCAACTTTTATTCTCAGTATTTTAAGAACTCTATATCATAATTGGTGCTTCTCAAAATTTAGTTTACATAAAAATCAATAGTCTTATTAGATGCAAAATCTAGTTTACTAGTGGTAGGACCTGATCCTGGCACTTGTATAAAGCTCCCAAGTGACTCCAGGGACCATTCTTTGAAGGCCAAGGCTATAGAACACCGCTGTCTAATGTGACTACTCCTCAACATCATTAGAAAAGGTATAACTAACACCGTCTCTGATTCCTATTCCGCAGTTAAGCTTTTCTGGGTGTCAGAATTTTTTTAACTTTTCAGAGAATACTAGTATGTATCTAATTTTGAAAGATACTGCAACACAGTGATATTCCAAGTTTTGAATTTATTTTATACTACTTTATTGCGAATGGTTCTTGTAACTGTTAGGATGTGGGTATTGTATGAGCACAACAATAGCCTTTGAAGCATAAGTTGGTCTTGAGAATATGATTGTTGTTACAACGGTGACTTGCTCTTTAATCCCCCAAGTACGAAAGCATAGTCACATAGGGTGGTTCTAATGCTGTCCTGTTCCCCAATTGGTTCTTTCTCTCTCAGTAAAGAAAACATGGGCCAGTTGCTGGGTAAAAGGAAGAGTCAGGACTTACAGGTCCCTGGAGGAAAATAGGCAGACACAAGGGAGGAGAGACGAGTTCACTAGGTTTTGATGGAGAAAAGTTGGCCAGACATGTGAAGTCTCGGGTGGAGCAGCAGCCTGTGGCCACTCCTATAGGCAGAATGTCTGTGATGTAACTGAGCAACTAAGTTTATGGCAGGTGAAAGGTGCAGAGATATGAACATTGATAAGGCCGCACTTTTCCATTCCAGAGATAGTAGCACCCAGCAATTGTGTCAAAAGGCAAGCTGAAAAGGAACAACTGTGTGTGTATATGTGTGTGTGTGTGTGTGTGTGTGTGTGTGTGTGTGTGTGTCTTTTATCCATGGATTCAAGGAAAGCTGGATGGGGGCTGGTAGCACAGCCCATTCCCAGAACTTAGGTGGGGTATCAAAAGTTACATGCAACATAGTCACACTCAGTTCCCTGTACAAAATGGTTTCTTTTGAGTAAAATTTCCATGATATATCAGGGAGTTCACATGTTGAACAGGAACCTAGGCCAGGACGACCTGTGAAAGGCTCACATTGTTTGAGTTCCTGTGCATCACAAATACAAAGAGATCATTTAGAGATCTCAACTGATTTTTTTAGGTAAAATCAGTTATTCAGATACTCAGAAGGCAAACTGCATTTTTTTTTTTATTTGCTATGATTCAGTGTTGAGCTTAATCTTTCTGGGGTCCATTTATGAAACAAAGAGATAGCATAGACTGCTCCCTATAATCTCTACTAGTTGTAAAATTCTAAGTAGCTCTCCTTTCTTCCATTTTCCTCCTCCCATGTATCACTATTGTTAAAAATATTAATACCATTGTCCTGGTTAAATTTTTGTCTACTTGTCAAAAGCTAGAGTCATTTGAAAAGAAGTAAAACCTCAATTCAGAAAATGTTCCCATCAGATTGGCCTGTGGGCAAGCCTGTGGAACATCGTCTTTACTAATGATCAATGTGGGAGGGTCCAGCCCATTGTGGGTGATGCCGCCCCAGGGCAAATGGTACATGATGATATAAAAAAGCAGCCTGAGCATCTGAGGAGCAATCCAGTAAGCAGCATTCCTTTGTGGTCTCTGTTATCAGTTCTTACCTGTACATTACTGTTTTGAGCTCCTGTCCTGACTATCTTTAATGAAGGACCATGATTTGGAAGGATAAGTCAAATACAGCAATAGAAGGGCTAAGACAGTCTTTATGTCCAGTGTTTTCCTGAAAATCAGTAGTTATCAAAACCTAGGGTGTATCAAAATAATAAGACCTACTAAACGATTCAGAACCTTATCCTCAGACTTGGTGGTGCAGTAGTCATGTGATAGAGCTAGGAAATTTAGATTTCTAACAGGTTTCCAGCTGATCATGATGATAATAATATTCTAATTTACATGAGGGAAACCAGTACTTAAAACATTTTACAAGCAAAATTAGAATACTTTGTAGTTAAAAGTAACTAGGACTGTGGGAGGAAGAATGGGTACTTAACTCCAGGAACAGTAGATATTTGCACAGAAAGTATATTGCCTGATAAATACCATGTGGCTTTATAAGCAAGTTTCCAGAAAATTCTACCTAACCCACCTCACAGATGAATCTACTTTGATAATAATTTCCCTGTTTGCTATTTTTTCTTTTTTAATTTATTTTATTTTTTATTAGTTCTTTTATTTATCTACATTTCAAATGTTGTCCACCTTTCCTGTCTCCCCTCCACAAGTTTCCCATCCCTTCCCCCTTCCTCTTTGTCTCTATGAGGGTGCTCCTCCATCCACCCACCCACTCCCGCCTCACCACTCTAGCATCCCCCTATGCTGAGGCATCAAACAGCTACAGGACCAAGGGCCTCCTATAAGACAATCCTCTGCTACATATGTAGCTGGAGCCATAGACCTATCCATGTATACTCTTTGGTTGGTGGTTTAGTCCCAGGGAGCTCTGGAGTATCTGGTTAGTTGTTCCTCCTATGGGGTTGCAATCCCCTTCAGCTCCTTTGCTATTATGTATATTCATTTTGGAAGCAGAAACAGGGAGACAATAGGATTGCTACTTATCTTCCAAACAAAAAACAGGCTGCAAGAACCAACATTTTTCTCACCTTGATGAACTATTCATTGCAAAGCAGGCTTGAGCAGCAGAAAGCATAAGCATCTGAACAAATGGCTATATAGGCAAAATCAATCCACTAGCTCTATAGTCTAACTTTAAAAACAAACAAAAGCCTTGTCAAATGATGCAGTCATGCATTACCTTCAGAAAGCAAAGGATGGGATCCAAAATAAGGCCAACTCCTCCTTGCTGTGTATTGTACACCCTACTTAGACACATGGTATCTGACCCTAAAATCTAAAATTAAGACCCTTGTGCATTCAATTTTAAGTTTAAATTTTGCCTTTATATAGGAAAGGTAAGAGGATAAATTTTTAGCTATTGGAAAACCTGTATTCTTTGCTGCATACATTACTGAGAAGATATTTTAAGAACCAATAAGTTCATTGTCCTCAGAAAAATCATTATTTCATGCTGACTTATAAAATAGAATATATTCACACACATACATAGATATAGTCCCCATGCATTCCATTTATATGTGCATTATGAGACTACAGGTTTATATGTTCTTGTGCATGCACATACTGTCCTTCTAAGAAAGGAAAGCATGGTTTTTAAAAGTGAGATATTCAAGGGCCTTGCTCCTGTTTTCTCCAACAGAACATGTTTGTACATATTTCTAGGCTTCCCAGAAACACCCAAAGAACTGAGTCAGCACCCATCTGACAACCACAACTGTGTTTGCACAAAACTCTTCTACACCGTGTGTGGGAACTTCCACCCTATTTTAAGAGCAGTGTTGTTAACATTCCTCGTTAGACCAGTGCAATCAGCACTGTCTCTCATTGAGGGAAAAATACATGATTTGAAAAAAGAATCATGAAATCTTCGAAATGGTTTAGAAGATAGAAAAAAGTGTGTGTTGGTAGGAGATGGCATGAATCATTTCTTCTTTGTAAAGGAGGATATTAAAGGGTTCACCCTAAAGCTTCATCCATGCCTTGGAGAGTTCTTTCTGTACTCCTAGTCGATAGTTATAAATTTGAGTATTCTGTGCTTCTACTATGGGCATTTTTCAGCAACTTTATATGAAGAGGAAGGATTTTTTTAAGTTTTGTTGTCATGGTAACCCTATATTCAGGTTGAAAAGCTTTATTGAATGTTTTTGAGAATTTTTCCATCACAGCTTTCATTTAATAGATTTTGATGTTCAAATGTGTAAACATATCACTTTGTCTTTAATAGTGCTGTTTGGCACAACATAGGCACACACAAATACACATGCAGATAAATACTGTTTAAATGTTTGGGTACCTACAGTAAAGGGTTTTGTTAACTACAGCATTTTGTTCTTTTCCTCTGTCCCTTTTAGAACTTAAGATATTTATCTTATAAAAAAGAAAGGAAGTATATGGATGCAACCTCAAATATAGGAAAAATACATGGCCTCTTATTTGACCTCAAAATAGTACCACAATGTGTTTCTGGAAAGGCCGTATTTTTTCCCATATTTTCTTTTGAATCCTAAAGTACAGAGAAGAAGATACTACACAGCCAATGTGCACTGAGTACCTGAGAGGACTGGCAAGAGCAATGAGAAAATAACAAATAGGGTATCAGAGAGATACTCCTCATTGCTAGCTTTCTGTGCTCTTCCTATTGCCCAGCCAGCCTATCTGGAAGCAATTTCCTAAGGAATGTATGTGTCCCATTAAGGGTGAATTAGAGCTTCAAGATAACAAGATCTTCAAGGTTAAATATGTTTGATGCCACTGGATCGGATAAGGAGTTTAAAATGGCTCTTTGTAATGTCTTTGATGGATCAAATAGTGCTATTCAAACATTTTCTAGGAAGCCTAGGGAAAGGCTCACCACAGCACACTTTGGGAAATGATGCTTTCTAGAATATTCCTAACAGTTTTCTTCTGTTGTAAATGTGAGTGAGACGGACAAAAGATTCCCGAGTAGATCGAGAAAACTGTGCCTCAATCATATCTTGTTCTCCATACCCATTAGAAAACAGGTCTTTTAAAATATGATCAGAGCTCATCTGATGAAATTTACAGACTCCTTGACACTATACCCAACATGTGCTTGAAATCACCTGCACACAGCAGCAAAAGGTACCATGGGAAGGAAAAGGGAAGCCTGGGAAAAACAAGGGAGTGGCATGCACTGAAATTGAACCACAAGTCTGTTTGTGTCCGTAGGAGTCTATCCATGACAGAGCAGGTAATAAATGAGAAGGAAATGTAAAGTCCCCACTATCCAGCCCACAACTACCCCCATACATACACATGAGCTGTGATTTAAGCATTTTTTTCTTCAAACATAATAACAACGGTAATGATAGCTCAGAGAATGATTTCTCCTATAGTCAGAGTGAATCTTCCTTTGTCAATTAAACATGTCAAAAGCATCCTCATGGGCCATAGTTGTGTCTGCTTGGTGATTGTAAATCCAGTAAGTTGACAATAAAGATAATCTGTCAGAACATCATAGTATGTAAGTCAAGATCTATAACAAGATAGAGGCTCTGACATGAGACTAGATTCTCAAAAGTACTCAGTAATGCTTTACTTGTGGGGATGATTATTGTCTCTATGATATGTGAATTACATATACAACTCTTGTTACAATCCTAGGGTAGTGAGAAACTCAGTACCCCCAGGAAGGAAAATGACAGTCAAGTTAAAACTACAAAGAGAAAAGAATGAGTAGAGAAGAGCATAAGGAAAATTGCAACCACGTGGCTTGCGAGAAATTACTCTTTAGGGATCATACAAAATAAGCCCTGTTCCAATGAACACAGTTTGTAGATGAGCCGTTCACACTGTCTTTTACTATTGAGTTCTTGGGCTCAGTAACCTAATTCAGATTTTTTTTCACAGAAGGATGTGATAATTCTGACCCCTGCTCATCATCTACATGCAGAAGCAACAAAAGCCTTCTGTCTACAAAGCGGCTTCCTGTCCATCAACAATCTTATTGAGGATACAGAATATTTGGCATTGCAATAGGTTTTTCAGCTGCTACTCACATATAATTAATTTGAATACTAATTTATCTAAAAAAGGAACTCAAATATTCTCTTCAAAAAAATAGAAAAAAAAGGAATATTTAACTGAAATGTAGAGTTCTTAGTGTAGGTTTTTTTAACATAAAGTCTAACTTATTAATCTACAATTGACTAGTGAGGATCCTACTTTAATTGTGATTCTGCTTATGAGAAGGCCTTGGCGTCTGACAGCCTGTGACATAGTGTGGGCTTGAAAGGTAGGTATTTATACAGCTAGTGTCAATCTCCTAGTATAAGCCATTTCAACTGCCTGTGCCAATCAGTGCCAGCATCCAAAAGTATAGCAATTAGAATGAAGAGTTGAAAAGTACTCTGGATATTACAAGCAAAATCAACAACCAGGGGAAGCCATAGAGATAGCATAAAATGTCATCTTCACACAGATGGCTGTTTTAATACTGATATGGAAAACTGAACTCAGAACCATAATGTTTGAAAATCGACAGGAGTTCATTTAACAAAATCAAGAAAATTTAAATGTTTTCTAAGGAATTTAGGGATTGAATATTATATTTCATTACCATAGATGAAATAAATCTTAACTCTGAACCCAAACGTTTAATAGTACATACTAGTCAATATTTAATATAATAATCCCTGGATGCTTAGGATAGAAAATTGCTATCCATTATTATATGTAACAATGTTAAATAGCTTCATTGCTATCCTCTTAATGCTACATTTAGTGATGGGAAATAGAACCACAGTGGAGAAGGAATTGTATTTACAGTCAGAAGAAATAAATTTGCATCTTAACTCAATTTATTAGTGCTTTGAAATCTTAAAAAAAAAAAAGAAAGAAAAAGAAAGAAAAACCTCCTGATCTCATTTCTTTTCCTGTAAATTCTAACATTGAGTCATTGTACAAAAATACTTAATGCCAGGCACATATAAGCTATAAAACTATAAAACAGAAAAATACTATTCTTAAAAATTGTATCAATGTAAGCTTATGGCTACACAATGATTTGTTCAAGAATAAAATTAGTAATTCACCCCCTCAAATTATATTGATTATGTATTGCAATATAATAAATTATTCTAAAATTTAGTAGGCAGAAAAAAATCTTACATTTTGTAGAAGTCACAATTCTGAAAGTGGTCTAGATGGATGACCCTGGATCAGCATCCCCCACAAAGGCTCTGTGTTCTAGTTTAGAAGCTGAGGCTAGAAAGTCCACTGCTAAGTTTCCTTCCCTGGCTGCTGGCAGGCATCATGTGATCTGTTTCTTGGTCCATTCACAGGGACATACATAGTTGCCTCACTGAAGAAAAACTGGCATTTCAGTATCCAAAAAAAGTTCCATCTTTTTATCACCTTATGCCAGCTGTGACTTCCCAACACTTTGGGGATTCTACTTGTTAAAAATAAGTAATTAAATTAAGACTAAACTCAAAAGTAGGAGTTTTCCCAAAGTTGTATACCAGGAGAAAGCACTCACTAGAGACCAACTTACAGGTCTCCTAATATAAACTCTATTTATCAACTAAAGATACTGAAGGGATTTCCATTCAATTCAGCACAGGAATGGATAAAGATGAAAAGATATATGACTACTAGGTTCTGGCCATGATTTCTTTTTTTACCAGATTTGCGATATACAATTAATTTGTTATATCATACTTATTATGTGTTAAGCAGTTAAAATTGTGAAAATTCGTATACAATTTTTTTTTCTCCAGTCTTTGGAATGCAGCTGTATATTTAGAGGCTACTTTCTAAGGCTCATTTATCCATTTCACAGAGTACCCGCAAAGAAACCTGAGGCCCTGCTTTAACTTTCTCAGTGATTCTATTTGTCCTCAGCTAACTAATTCTGCCTCAATTTGCATTGTAAACATAAGTTGAAAAGTAAGTGGTTTAAATTCAGAGCCTGCTCCAGCTGTCAGCTTACTCACTGAAGCATCTTCAGTTATCCATATTGTAATTAGCAACCAGCAAAGTTTGATGTGGCATGTTTCAGGGAGGAGATAGTTAGCCAGCTTGCTGCTCATTGTCTTCTCACACAAAACTCCTAGATAAAGAGTTGACTTTAAATAACACTGTACACTGAGAGGCGAAAATAAAAAAAAACAGTAACAGATATCAATCTCATTTTACAGATGGAAAAATTGAGAGCCTACGATCAAAATTAAATGACTATTCCAAAAACAAAAGTAGTACATGGACAATTAATTATGTTCTGTAGCCTTTAGAGAACGTTGAGAGTTGTAAAAGTAACAGTCAATGTTCAAAGCATTTCATGGAAAAGAATACATGTAATGTGTCAGCCAAGATGGCTCAGTAGGTAAAGGCACTTGCCAGAAATATTGACTACTTAAGTTCCATCCTTGGAATTCACATGGTGGGAGAGAATTAACTCCATGAGTTATCCTCTGACTTCATATGCATGAGCATGAACACACAGACACACACATACAGACACACACACACACCCAACACACATACACACATAAATACACACACATATGTACAAACACACATGTACACAAATACCCATGACACCACACACATATACATAAACACACACACACCACATACAGACACACACACACAAAAGCCACACACATACACACAAAATTAAATGAATAAATAAATACAAGTTTTGTATAGTAATCAAATGCATTAAAAAGTAAGTCAGAGCTACTGCATACCACTCATTCTTAGTAGACTTTTTCCATGTCAAATAATATGAATATTTTCCTTTGTAAGCACTTTAAACTTTGTATTTTAATGTTGAAAATGCCTCTAAAATATTACAATAGATATATTTCAATCTATGTTTCATGTCTTTCTTATTGAAATTATTATGTGTGTATTACTACTTTCTTGGCATCAAAACCATTCATAAATCTTAACATTTTTAAATACACATAGTTACATATTTTCTCTTCTTATTAACTATTTTTTATCAGAAATAGGAGTCTGAGTCTCTAAAGACTCAGATTCCTTATCAGTTAACAAATAGAATTTTTGAATACGCAAGTTGGAAAAATTGATAAAGATGATCACAAAATATTTATCTCTTATGAAAGAAGAAAGACAACATTTAAAGATTAAAAAAAATATATAAACTTAGTCTCTAAAGAAGAGGAGAAAGATCTAATGCAGTGGAAAGTTACAATAAAATGGCTTCTAAGAATATTCTACTATACATATAGATAAGTGCCTTATTCAACCATCATTAGAGAGATGTTGGAACATACAGCTTTAAATGAGGTATCTTCATCAATCCCGTCCCTCAGAGCTCAAGGAACCTCACAGAAATAAAAACAGAAAGAGTAAGGAAAGAGTACAGAATTCAAACACCAGTAAAACAAATCCTTTGACAACAACTGAGCAAAGCTCCTTTGCACTCACACTGCCGAAAGCAACAACCCCAGAGCCTGCACAAGCCTGCACCGGTCCCCTGCATATATACTGTAGCTTTCAGTTTAGTATTTTTACGGGATTACAAGAGGTAGAATGAGTGATTCTCTGATTCCTCTGCCTGTTCTTGGGGCTCTTTTGTTTTTCTATTGGCTTGGCTTAGCCAATTTTGATGTGATGGTTTTTGTTTTATCTTGTTTTTACTTTGTTATAAAAGAAGGGGAGAGTTAGGGTGGAGCTAATGAAATTACAAAAAGACTTCTCCAAAATAATAAAGGAAAAATATCTCTTTAGAGATACAGTCTTGCTAGTTATTCCATGCTGGACCTTAAGCTCATGATCCTATGCTTCAGAATCCTCAGAGCTAGAATTGAAGATTAAGTCATGCATGCCTGGTTTCAATTTTAAAAAATCTAAACTCGCAAGAACCAGTTAAATAAGGTTTATTATTACGAATATAAGATGTACTGTGATACATCTTTGCCAAAATACTACTAAAAATCAGAAGTGAAAACTTAAAGAAAATGACACACAGCTTCCAGGGTAGCTGTAAGAAATGGTAATTGACTGCACATATCAAACAACTGAGGCCAAAAGTCAATGAAACATCAAGAAACAGACCAAACAGAAGAAACAGACAAATACGTACTGGCAAAAGTTTTCTTCTCAAAGAAGGATAAACACAGAATGTTTTCAAATGAATAAACATATAATGCATTTTAATGACCTACTATCTATCATATATTCATTATACATTATTTAAGCATCTATTAGTGATAGATAACTACTGGCTATCTAAACAGTGTCAGGCATTGGCTACCTCTTTTGTGTGAGTCTCAATTTAGACCAACAATTTGTCCTGCCTGCAATCTGTGTTGGGGTGTAGATCTTGTGGGAGTGGCCAATTAATGACTGTTTCAACTTGAGACCCATACCACTAAAGGTAGCCCACACCTGACACTGCCTGGATGTCCAATAACCAGAGGCTGGATAGCCCAGAGACCTAGAATAGAACTAAATGGGACCGGAAAAGAAGTCGATGAACTGATTCCTAGTGATATTCCAATATATTTATAGACTAGAGCCTAGTATAATCACCATCAGAGACTTAATCCAGCAACAGATAAGGGCAGATACAGAGACCCACCGTTAAACATTAGATAGAGCTCCAGCAATCCCTCAGAAGAAGGGGAGAAAATCTGTAGGACTGTAGGAACCTAAGGGTCAAATGTGCCCCCAAATCAACTAACTAGGCTTTGTAGGGCCTCGTCGTAGAGATTGATGCAACAGTTAGGGAGTATGCATGAGCCTGACCTAGGCCCTCTGTATATATGTTATGGTTGTGAAGATTGACATTAGTGTGGAACTCCTAACCCCTGAAGACTCACTGAACTTGTGCTTTCCTGAACTAGATGGCACAAAATTGAGACCATTAAAGTTTTGTCATAGAAAGGGCAAAGGATCATGAATCTCTACTCCTGTCTCAGAGATTAGTAAGAGCTAATAATGGCAGAGGAAAGAAAGTCACTGTCTTTAGCAGTGTAGTCACTGGTAAGTTGCCCATGCTCCAATAAATAACCTCCCGAACATACTTCTACAGGAAACCTTAAATAAACTCAGTTATGTCACACATGACAATAGCATGAAAGTAGGAAAGCAACTTTCTGGGAAAAGAATTGTTTTGAAGGAAAAAAAGAAAAAAAGAATAAGATGGTATAATAGAGATTGAAAAAGACATTTATATTTGTATGAATCTGTCAAAAAAACCCAAAAAATTAATTAAAACAAAAATAGGAGAAAGACCAAATACACATCCTTCTAAAGAGAACAAATGACCACTAGGCATGTGCAAAAGGTTTCAATATCACAGCTAATTATCAGAAATTTAACAGAGATTACTATAAAAGGTAAAGTATCAACTCAGGACTCCCAAGACCAAGTTCTAAGCACAAATGAGATTTACTTGCCCAGGAAGACAGAGGGCTGGGACCAAGAGACAAAGATAGAGGTGGAGGATGAAGAAGAAGGGAGGAAGCATGGAAGAGGGATGAAGGGTACTTGTCTGGGAGTGAGACACAGGATTGCCTTTGAGTAGAGAAGAGACAAATGTAGCACATAAGAAAATGGCAGTTTATAAAGGTAAAGGGGAAACCTCCATGTTAGGACCCATTGATTAATTTAAATTGGGCATGTTAATTAGGTGAGTTAAAGGGGGCTTTTGAATGCTGATAGCTGCACCTTGATAGTTAGCCTAAAGAGGAAGAAGTAATGAAATAAGGGGGTAGACCTTGGGGGCTAGCTGCAGGAATGCAATCTATAATTTTAGCAAGGCAGAAAGACTGGGAGAAAAAAGATAGGCTCGCCAGAGCTGTCTGACATGCCCAGGCTGGCTAGAGTCCCTTTAGTTATGAGTGCTGAAAACTACACTTAGATACTCTGGAAGAGCAAGAAATGATCAAACCATTCCTCCAGCCCATAGATTCTGGAGTTTTAAAGCACACCATAATGAATACAGTTAATCCTTATGTTCTAATGCTTAAAGCTTTCTAAGGAAGTATATGTATCTCACATGTTCATACTAAAACGTAATCAAACAAGAACAACAAAACAGCCATGTAACTAAAATGGGCTGATACTTAGGTAGGCTAGTTTGACTTTGGCATATAGTTCAACGTATACTTACACTATAACCAAAATATATAAAATTAGTATCTACTAGTTCTCAATATAGCTGTGTAATATAATCCATTACAATAACTATAATTTTAGGTCCACATTACTAAAATTATATATGCCGCATGTGAATCTGTGGCAAACTGTAATCAAACTCCATTGTTCCAGTTAACCTCCTGTGGAAGTCTTTGCCATGTGAGTAGCTATGCTTAGAATATACTTCTCAACTTAATTTTCAGGCTGGTCATGAAACATTCTTCAGGTAGATATAGCCAGGCATGATTTATATCACTTGCAAATAGGTTTTTATTTTGTATGAAGTGATATCATTTTTGGTCTTATTTCCTTTCTTGGACCATGAGAACAGTGTAGGCTTTATAATAGAGAAATGGGCTGATCTGGCACCCTAGATTCTAGACTAGCAAGACAATAGAAGAACAAATGATGCATATGATCCACAGAACCATGAAGCACAAATTTACATATTTACATTTAAGACTTAGAAATTATGGGGCTACTTGTTATCACAACAAAACTATGAATTAATAGTGTGGACATCCTTCCTTAGTATAAGGCCATTTGTATTACCTGCAGAGAAATAGTATTCTTTGTATGAGAATAATTCACATTTTGATAACAGGTAGCAAATCCTAAACAGTAATTTGCATAATTTAAACATAATTTAGTCTGTTCTTAACAACTAATACATTATAGCAGTCTCCAGCCCTTTAGCAAACTTTGTGAATTTCTAGACTCTTATTCAGAAGCCTTTCTACTTACCTGTTTCTCTATGTCCAAGTTTTTGTATTCAAAGTGATAGAGGGTCAAATACTCTTGTATGAGAAGATTATTTTCTTGATTGAATCTGATTTTTAAGTGGGGAGAGGCCCTCCAAATGTTTGTGTAAATCATTTAAAAAAAATGACATTCTTTAATACTATTAAAAAATCCTTCCATAGGCATACACACACACACACACACACACACACACACACACACGATGATGATGCTACTTAATAGCAGAAATGAAAGATGTACTTAATTAATTCACTCAGTTATAATCTAATTACATAGACTGACTGATTATTTTGCTTTTAGAATTCTATCAATGTTCTTTCATGGCGACAGCCATTTTTACCATGACATTAAATATCAGAAGTCTAAATAATTTAAAAACCTATAAAATGATGATAATCAGTGTTGGAGCCTTAGACTTGCTCTCCAAGGCAAAAGACACCACATTTGGATCTTCCCAAATTTAAATTTCATTTCCCAAAATATGCAATTGACACGAAGCACCTTCTTTCATTTGCCAACCTGTCATATTTAATGAACAGACACTGGTATTATATTCTAAGTACAATATTCTAAGCACAGCATCCTCATTAAATACCTGCACCACCACAGGAATAAATTTGGTTTAAATATGCCATTTAAAACGTATTTCCTGTCATCTCTTGGCACAGCCATGAAAAGGGCAAGAGCCATGATACCAGCACAGCTGTGTGATACAGCTCAGCCAAACTGAGCCAGATGCTGTTTTCACCACTGGGATGTCTTCCACTTTGGGTTTCTGATCTCTACTTGTTGCATTTGTGGGGGACATTTTACATTATGATTCATTTATGTCTTTTCTCCAGAAAAAAATTTTGCTCTCAAGGAAGTAAGTTTATTTGGCCTTACTTGACAGTCTTTCATGCCATGGAGATTATGAAAGGCACAAAAAAGGTTGGATAGCCCTGGAGTTCTCTTGGCAAACCTGCTCCTAAGCAAACTCAGAAACAATAGAGTTGGCAACTGATCAGATTATAGGCTTCCTCGTATATGTAGTCTACAGGAAATGAAAACTACCCTGAAATAAAATTCCACCCAAAAAAATAAAACCTTAATAACAAAGTTAGTTTGCCTAAAGTAACCTTTGATTATATATCACATATATATATATGATATAAAATTAATATCAAATATATAAGAATCTACCAATCATAAGAAGACTGGCTTACATTAAGTTACAGTCAGGTCTTTAACTAAAAAAAACAAAGGAGAAAACGAATGAATCAAACAAATCAGCCTGCATCAATGATTGCTGGGGGCCAGCCTGGGAGAGCTTTTAAACTAGGCTAACTCACAAGTTGTACTTCAACCACTATTCCATTGTTCAAGACTTGAGAACTTGCCTAGACTGACTCAGATATTTTTCTATCTGGTTAATGTTTCATTTTCTTGAAGAATAGAGTATCATATGTCATAAATTTTTATGTAGTCTAAAATGATTTGAAATTGTTAATACTTGTTCTCATTGTCTTTGCTCTATCAGTAACTTCAAAACACATAAATAAAAATACACAAATACATGTCACCCTTATCATATTAATAAAGTTAAAAAATTTTGAACTGTGTTGATGAGGGCTATATTGATCTGATTGTCTGAGCTGCCACCTGAGGCCATGGTGATGTTTCGGCCTAAGCAGAAGCCTCTGATGACCTTTTCTGGGTCTGTGGTCCTACTGCAGCTCAGTGTTATGTTTGTGGTCTGTGCTGACACCAGAAACCATGAAGAAGCCCACAATCTGTGCTCATGCTGACTGTAAAGAACAAGAAAGCTACTTTTGCAATAATATCAATGTTTGCAAGTGCATAGTTGAGATAGAGGGACATGGAAGACTTCTGTAACAACCACTACCCCGCCCCTCAGAGTATCAGCTTAAACAGGAAGACATCAAAAAGAAATCTTTAAAAGTGTGGTAAGGATGCTGAAGTTAGATACCCACGATTGATGGATTCTATTAGGGGTGTGAGATGGGAACAACTCTATTTAATGGGAAGGCTACTGAGAGTTTGACCATGCTCCAGTGAGTATATAGATAACACAAATTGGACTTTGTTTGTTTATTATTTTGGTAGAGGATGTCACAAGGCTGTGGGACGCAGACATAGATTAGAATATGAGTGTGATCAGTGTACCTGATGTGAAATTCCCCATTATGTGTTTGTCTTGTAGCATGGCTTATTAAAACATTTCTTAACTGGAAAACAAATCCTGAGTTAACCCAAATTCAAAGAAAAATACTGCATGTATTCTCTTAAGAGTTATGTATGAACTCTTAAACCATCAACAGTAGCACTACAATTCATATAACCACAGACACTAGTAATAAAGTAAGGGACTAGGTAGGAGTAGAGGATCTCTCAAGGAAGGGGAAATAGAACATACAATTAATGGAAGACGGGTAGGAGGGAGGGAGTAAGAGAGGGAGAGAGAAGACTGGAGTGGGAAAATTAAAATTTAAGTGAAGGGAAGTAGATGCCAAGAGAGAGAATATGGGGAGGAACAAGTAACACAAAAGGCCATTTGAAGAATCAGATGAAGACCTACTACTGTAGAAGATTCTTGTGTGTGTGTGTGTGTGTGTGTGTGTGTGTGTGTGTGTGTGTAAGATGCCAAATCACAGAGGAGACAATGCCCCACTATACTTTTACCACCAAATGAAACCAGCAGATTCAGGAATGGATTAAATTTGGTTGGATCATTAGCTAAAAGGACCCCAAGGAAACCCCCAAACTTCTCAGGCTACTGATAAGGCTATTGGTTGTTTCCCACAGACTAATGGTAAGGTCTTATTGTTGATAATAATATTTCATTGGCTATGGAGAAGCTGAGATGTGCCTGGCTAGATCACATACCCCTACTAACTACTGTCTATATTCTGAAAGGTATGCCACATACTACCAGAGCAGACATGTCACCAACCCAATTACAAACCGTGAAACCCACAGCTGTTACCTGCTTGCATAAAATCTTGGTGTAATAATGTTACAAATATCATAGGAATAACCAGCTGCTCTCTTACTGGATTTAAGACCCACTGCACTAAATAGAACCTGTGTCTGACACTGCTCATATGGCCAAAAACATGAGAATAGATAAACCGTAGGCCTAGTGGAAAACCAAATATTATTGTTCTTCTAAAGGAACACAATGACTCCAAGAACACTCTGCTGTCCCTATATATTCGTGCTTCACTCAGCCATCATCAAAGGAACTTCCCCCTACTAACCAATTAGCACAGAGATCCAAAATTGGAAAATGGGCAGAGTGGGAGATTTTGGAATACTGGGTCCTCAGGAATGTCATCATCACAGTCTTCCTCTCATGGTTTAGGGAGATACATCAGAAATATTGTGAGAGCCAAAGTGAATGGATGACAAACAACGAAACAGAGTCTTTCAGACACACAGGTCTAAAACACTCATGAACTCACTGAGACTAAGGCAACATGTACAGAGCCTATACACACAGGGTCCAAGTGCTGAAAGGAGGAAGTAGACATGGGAGTCCCTCAACTAAAAGGTTATCTTTAATTGGCATCTGCTTACAAAGGAAAAATTAGTTTCTTCTTATAGAGATATATTAGCCACATCTAAGTTAGATCCCCATGCTCATCTATTGATGACCAACACAAATTTAACTCAAAGGGTTTTTTTTTAGACTTTTCATCTCATATGACTTTGTTTAGTCATTTTTTGTCTTACCAACCTTTTTGCTTATATACTATATTGTCTGTTGGGGTCGTTTTATATACTTTGCTTAAGGGTGTATATGTGCCTAGTTTTTGTGCTTTTATTTTTTATATTTTTCCTGTTTATTCTGGTTGGTTTGATTTGTTTGCCTGTGTGCTCTCTAAAGAGAAAGAAAGAATAGTTATGGAGTTAGGTGCATATGAGTTGAGGAGAACCTAGGAGTTGGAGAAGGAAAAACTTACCCTTCTGATCAGAGTATATTGTACTAAAATTATTTTTAAAAACATTATATATAAGAACATTAAAATATAGGATACAAACTTTCTTAAGCTCTGTATTAATACTGATAACTCTCATTTTGGAAGTCAATTATTTTACTTCTCTCAACTTAATATTAGTGAACATGCCTGTATTTTTGCATGAATATCATGTCACTCTTACAGTTCCCAGAGCCCTAATTTTGACTTAGACAACTTTATATTTCGATTGTGCCTAAGACTGGAGGGTGAGAGAGATATTCAATACGTAAAATGAAGACATCTTGCCTTCAGGTTTGGGGATTTTTTTGTTGGATTTTTGGTGGTGGTGATTTGTTTTTGTTTTTGTTTTGTTTTATTTTGTTTTGTTTTTTGCCTTCAATTGTAATGCCTCTGATTTAGATGCACAATTTCCTCCTCTGCTTCATTCAGTGAGATGTGATGCTTTGTGAAGAGGCTCTTACATTCCAGATCAATAATTAGTCTGGCTGAATTGATTAGACCTTCCCACCTTACCCCAGATCCATATTAGCACAAGTCTTTAAGTACATATGAAGCAAGCAAGTCTTCAATAATGTCTAGCTTTCATCTTGTCTTTTATTTTTCAGTCCTCCTTTGAGGCATATTTAAGAGATTTTTCAAGAAAATTTTAGACTTAATAATAACAACTCCATTTAATAGTGTCTTTCAATATTTTAAGATGGAAAAGAATGTTTCAGCATTGAGATTTTTGCTTAGTAGAAGGACTATTTAACAATCATGTATCCAACCAGGTTAATTCTGAAGCACCAAATATGAGCACTGGAGCCTCAAGCATCTGGCAAGTGGTTTCTTTTTAAAATTCATGGCATCATACTCTTGTGCATCTTCTGGCTCAAAATGAAAAGTCACTTTCTTTGGATGAATTAGTAGGAATATTGGTTTTATGGGAGAAAAGAATCCCTGTAAATCTCTTTATGGGGAAATTAGTATCTTGAACATGATGTTCAGTTCTGTAAAGGAAACAACTTCTCTTGATAACGGAAATGAACTGCTTCCCCCAAATTTGTGAAAACCAGTTCAATGTGCTGTTTCCATTGTCATGCCAAATGCTAGCAAGGAAAGGATCTTCACTGGCATGAATAATCTATGAACAAATGAACACAGAATTAAGTCTGTAAACAGTGCAGTTCATGTTTTTCAAGCATGCATTTTATTTGGAAGAAAAAGGATTATTTTTCAAATATAAATAAAAAGATATAAAAGAAACCTATTGTATTGAAATACAGTAAGATTCATGGTAGAATATTACATTTTGGGAAATATCCATGTGCATGTATCTCTTTGATGTCAACAATCAAGATATCAATGAACTGCATGTGTTTATTTACAAGGTCATTAGCAGTATCATTCCATAAGTACAGTCAACATACATTCTCCTCCATCAGACATGCTACAAATCTGCCCCAAAGTAGGAAGGAATAGTTTGTAATTTGTACTCTCTGTTTATGAAACCTATAATAAAACCCATATACTTTATTACAAAGAAAATTGTATTTTCTTATGGGTTCCAGAGTAAGTACACGTTTTTAAAAAAATAAAAACCAAATACTTCTAAATGTTGAACAAGGAGGTACTCAAAGAATTCCAGCTGGTTAAATTTAGATTGCTAAACAAAGCCCAATCTAAGAATATTCTCTGGCTTTAGGCCCACAGCATTTTTATTTGATTGTAAATTGGACATATTTTCATTCACTTTAGAATTTTGCCTCTCCATGAATTGTTCCCTTAAGAGACTCCACAGGTTCTGATTACATGTGGGGACTGGTATCTACTTCCTGACTTCTGATAGCAACTATACCATTTCCAGTCAGTGAGGTAACAGTGTCTCTGCAATTTACCCTGAGATTTTCTATGGATAATTCCTACTAGGAAGGTTAACACTTTTTTTTTACTACATCAATCTTGCAGAACCATCATTTGCACATAGACAAATGCACCATTCTCAATTCAGTCAAATATCACTGTCATAGACTACAGATCTCCATGCCTGACAATGTTCTCTTCTTGAACTTATCATGAATCCTCTCTATTATTATCTTTATTATTATTATTATTATTATTATTATTATTATTAAATTTTTTATGTTTACATTTTAAATGTTGCTCCCTTCCCATTCTTCCCTCCATGAAATCCCCACCCCATCCCCCTCACCTTTGCCTCTAAGAGGCTGCTCCCCCACCCATCCACCCACTCATCCACTCCAGTCTTACTCCTCTAGCATCCTATGCTAGAGCACCAAGCCTTCACAAGACCTTCCCTCCCACTGATGCCAGATAAGGCATTCCTCTGCTACATATGTAGCTGGAGCCATGGACCCACCTATGTATACTCTTCAGTTGCTGATTTAGTCCCTGGGAGCTCTGAGGAGTCCACTTAGTTGATACTGTCGTTCCTTTTATGGGGTCTCAATCTCCTTCAGCTCCTTTAGTCCTTCCTCTAACTCTCCATTGTAGTACCAAGGCTCAGTCCGATGGATGGCTGTAAATATCTGCATCTGTCTTAATCATGTGGTAGCAGAGGCTCTTGGAGGACAGCCATACCAGGCTCCTATCTATAAGCATATCTTGGCATCAGCAATAGCGTCAGGGTTTGGTGACTGCTGATCAATGGGATGGATCCCATAGTGGAGCAGTCTCTGGATGGCTTTTCCTTCAGTTTTTGCTCCATTTTTGTCCCTGTGTTTCCTTTGGAAAAAAAAAAAATTCTGGGTTAACAATTTTGAGATGGGTGGGTGGCCCCATTCCTCAACTGAGGACCATGTCTATCTATTGGAGGAGGGCTATTCAGGTTTTATCTCCTAGCTGTTGGGCATTTTGGCTTATGTCATCGCCATTGTGTCCTGGGGAGCCTTTCACATCCCTAGCATCTGGGACTTTCTAGTGGTTTCCCCACACCCTGTTACCCACCCCACACTGCTATATATTTCTATTCATTCTCCTGGCCCTCTGGACTTCTCTCCTGCCTCTTCCCATTCATGATCCTGTCCCCACCCAAATTTTCTCCTCCCCTCCCCTCTCCTATTCAGGTCCCTCCCTCCATCTACCTCACATGATTATTTTGTTCCCCCTTCTAAGTGGGATTGAAGCGTCCACCCTTTGGCTTTCCTTCTTGTTAAGCTTCATATGGTCTTTGAGTTGTATCTTGGGTCCTTATCATGATGACTGATCTGTTCCTTGGACCTATTGGGCCAGGCAATAATGCTTTTGTGGAAAGCATGACTTCTTTTATGGAAGAGTTTCTGTGAAACCTATCCATGTTGCCTGGTGCATTCAGACCTCATTCTTCCAACTGGCTGATAGCCTGACATTGTTTGCATATGCCATGATTTGCTTACCTAATCACTTGTCGGTAAACTTCTTGGTTGTTTCTAGTTTGAGGTTATTGTGGATAAAATAGTTATAAATGTTCACATGCTAGTCATTGTTTTGAGAAACACTTTAATATCTTTTAAATAAACACATATTTTGTTGAATTTATTTAATTTGATTTCACGTCTTGGTATTATTGTAACTACTGTTTTGTTTTTTGGTTTTTTTGGTTGTTTGTTTTTGGCTTTCATTTCATAGTATATAAAGTACAATTTACTTGATATGTGTGTTTGTATCTTGTGATCTTGGTAAATTTGCAAGTTAGCTATCGTCAAGTTTTAGTTAATATTTTATCCATTAATGAATTTATTGTCCACAAAAAGAGAACATTTATTTCTTCCTTCATAATCTACGTGCCTTGTTTTTCTTCCATCATTTTATTTACTATGATATGCATTTCAGTATTCATAGAGATTATCTCAAAAGCAATGCAATACCTGTTCTATTCTTAATGATAGAGAGGTAGTCAGCAACTTACCATTAAAATGATATGATGTATGCACATGTACTTTATTTGACTAAGACACTAGTCTTTTAGATCAGGGCATACTAAATGTTTAATTTTATCATTTCTACTAAGATGAATAAATATATTTAATGTTTTCAATTTTATTATATATATTATCAAGGGATAAACACATGTGTATGTACATCATATAAAATATGGAAGTTTTTATATGCAAAATTACAATTGTGATTTAGTATTCTTATATAGTATTCAATTAATATTGAATTATATAGTATCCACAAACATACACTAATTCCACTTCTCTATTTTGATTATGTGAGGGATCAACAATAATAATAATCACAATCAATTATAAAGTAAGTACCACCATTTTTTATAGGAAAACTGAAACTCATGGACATTAAATGATTTGCACATATTCCAACTTCTTGAGTCCAAGCATAAAATTATTTTTTAATCTACAACTACAATTTCTTACTCACAAGAATAATAACAATGTCAACTCATTTTTGCTAAGTAACTCAGAATTCATATTTGGGAGTCTACATGGTACCTTTCTTCAGGAGTAGTAATATTGAAATTGAGAGTACAAAACCTGCTCTGGTGACCCAAAGAAGAATAGTTTACAGTGGTCAAGAAAATAAATCATGGTCTTCTTGATTTTCAATCCATAAACAAATATGTAAAATAAGTTTGTTTGAAAACTGGTCAATAGAAACTCTATAGACAAAAGAAGAGATGAATCAAGGCAGATCAGTGGAGAATATGTTATAGCTAGACAGGAAACATAAGCTCTAGTGTTAAATTGGACCACAAGGTAGGTAGGTAAGTAGATAGAGATATAGATATTATACATCTCAGAAAAGATAGAAAAATTACATAATTTAATTGTAAAAACATGATAAATGTATGAAATAAGGTGATATGAATAGTACATTGTTTATATGTATCAAATATCACACTTTATCTTCAAAGATTACATTTACTGTGTGACAATTAAGACCTTTTAAAGGTCTGAGTTGTTATGGTGTCTTAAGACTCCTGATAGGACATTGCTAATACTACTCAAAACCGTTTTAAAAATACTTTCCAGGTTCTTAGAACTTTCTTGGAAATGAGTGTAAAATTTGAAGATTTTTACTGTACAATGTTTATCCAAGACTTTAAAGGATACTAAATTGTGCTATTAAACTTAGGGAGAGGACAAACAAGCTCTTGAAAACAACTATGGATGTATTATTTAGGGTCAAAATTTTGTCACATTAAAATCTTCAATCTTGAGACCTCTGCCTGGGCAACCAGGGCTCCATAGTCCAACAGGGCTGGGAGAAAGCTAACCTCCCAGGAGTGTGGAAAAGCCCATTAGAGGGAGTAAGAGGAATAAGAATTCTCAGCAGGACTCCTGGAATCCTGCTACACAGGGACTGAGGAACAGCAAGGAGGTGGGGGAAAGGAGCCTTCCATTTCCATCTGTGGTTGGAAACCTCTCCCTGGGCCACCAGGGCTCCATAGCCAAAAAGCACTGGGAGAAGGCTAGCCTCCCAGGAATGTTGTCAAGCCTGTCTTCTCAGAATGACCCACCTGGAATACCCAGGACACAGGGACTCAGAAGTGGTCTTCTGGTTTCTTTTGGTGCCCTGAGAGCGGATCCTGTGACACAGGGCTCCATACTCAAACAGTGCCAGGAAAGAGCTGGTATCCCAGGAATGCTATACACCTTCAAGCACAGGCAAGACCACCACTTCTGATTAAACTCTCTGGATCAAGAGGGACCCTTGCAGAGCCATCAAATCACAGGAAACAAGGAACAGCTGGAGACAAGATCCTTCTGGTTTCTGTCAGAACCACAGAGCTAACCCTGTACCACAGCTATCCAAACCCAAATTCCTCTTAGAGAGAACTGGTCTTCAAGGAGTAGTGACATCTAGGCTTGCAAGAAAGATAAGCCACAGTCAGAAAGAGTAAAACCAGCTAACACCAGAGATAACCAGATAGTGAAAGGCAAGGGCAAGAAAATAAAGAACAGAACCGAAGGCTACTTGGCATTATCAGAACCTAGCTCTCAAACACATCAAGCCGTGGATACCACAACACACCAGAAAAGCAAGACTCAGACTTAAAAATCATATCTCAAGAGGATGATAGAAGATTTTAATAAAGAAATAAATAATTCCCTTAAAGAAAAACAAGAGAACACAGGTAAACAATTAGAAGCCCTTAAAGAGGAAACACAAAATTCCCTTAAAGAATTACAGGAAAACACAATCAGACAGATGAAGGAAATGAACAAAACCATCCAGGAACTAAAAACAGAAAAACAAACAATAAAGAAATCACAAAGGGAGACAACCCTGGAGTTAGAATGCCAAGGAAAGAGATCAGAAGTCATAGATGCAAGCATCACCAACAGAATACAAAACATGGAAGAGACAATCTAAGGTGCAGAAGATACCATAGAAAACATGGATACACCAGTCAAGAAAACACAAAATGAAAAAGCTCCTAAGCCAAAATATCCAGGATATCCAGCATACAAAGAGAACCTGAGGATAATAGGTATAGAAGAGAGTGAAGATTTCCAACTTAGAGGACCAGTAAATATCTTCAACAAAATTATAGAAGAAAACTTCCCTAACCTAAAGAAAGAGATGACCATAAATATACAAGAAGCCTACAGAACTCCAAATACATTGGAGCAGAAAAGAAATTCCTCCTGTCACATTATAGTCAAAACACCAAATACACAAAATAAGGAAAGAATATGAAAAGCAGTAAGGGAAAAAGGTCAAGTAACATAAAGGCAGACTTGTCAGAATAACACCAGACTTCTCACCAGAGATAATGAAAGCTAGAAGATCCTGGGCAGATCTCATCATACAGACTCTAAGAGAAAACAAATACCAACCCAAGCTGCTATACCCAGCAAAACTCTCAATTATCATAGATGGTGAAACGAAAATATTCTATGACAAATCCAAATGTACACAGTATGTTTCCACAAACCCAGCCCTACAAAAAATAATACATGGAAAACGCTAACTCAAGGAGGAAAACTAGACCATAGAAAAAGCAAGAAAGTAACCATTCAGCAAACTCAAAAGAAGATAGCTACACAAACATTAAAATAACATCAAAAATAACAGGAAGTAACAATCTCTATTCCTTAATATCTCTTAACATCAATGTACTCAATTCCCCAATGAAAAGACATAGTCTGAAAGACTGAATCCGTAAACAGGACAGAGCATTTTGCTGCATCTAGGAAATGCAATACCGTGTTAAAAACAAACACTACCTTAGCATAAAGGGCTGGAAAACAATTTTCCAGGAAAATGGCAACAAAAAACAGTCTGGAGTAGCCATTCTAATACCAGATATCAGACTTTTGATAACCAAAAGTCATCAGAAAGGATAAGGAAGGACACTTCATACTCATCAAAGGAAAAATCTACCAAGAAGAACTCTCAATTCTGAACATCTATGCCCCGAAAGCAAGGGCTCCTATATTCATAAAAGAAACTTTACTAAAGCTCAAAGCACCCATTGCACCTCACACAATATTAGTGGGAGACTTCAACACTGCACTACCATCAATGGACAGACCTTGGAAACTCAAACTAAATAGAGACACAGTGAAACTAACGGATGTTATGAACCAAATGGATTTAACAAATATCTATAGAACATTTCATCCTAAATCAAAAGAAAATACCTCCTTCTCATTACCCCATAGTACCTTCTTCAAAACTGATCATATAATTGGTCACAAAACAAACCTCAACAGATATAAGAAGATTGAAATAACCCCATGCCTCCTATAAGATCAATAAGGAATAAGGCTGGTCTTCAATGGCAACAACAACAGAAAGCCCACATATACATGGAATCTGAAAAACACTCTACTCAATGATAACTTTGTCAAGGCAGAAATAAAGAAAGAAATTAAAGACTTCCTAGAATTTAATGAAAATGAAAGTACAACATCCAGAAACCTATGGGACACAATGAAAACAATGTTAACAAGAAAACTCATAGCTATGAATGCCTCCAAAAAGAAACTGGAAAGAGCATATACTAGCATCTTCACAGCACACCTGAAAGCTCTAGAACAAAAAGAAGCTAATACACCCAAGAGGAGTACAAGGCAGGACATAATCAGATTAAGGGCTGAAATCAACCAAACAGAAACTAAAAGAACTATACAAAGAATCAACAAAACCAGGAGCTGGTTCTTTGAGAAAATCAACAAGATAGATAAACTCTTAGCCAGACTAACCAGAGGACACAGAGACAGTATCCAAATAACAAGAAAAGGGAGATATAACAACAGATTCTGAGGAAATTCAAAAAATCACCAGATCCTACTACAAAATCCTGTATGCAACAAAATTGGAAAATCTGGAGGAAATGGACAAGTTTCTAGACAGATACCAAATACCAAACTTAAGTCAGGATCAGATAAACCATCTAAAGAGTCCCATAACCCCTAAAGAAATAGAAGCAATCTTTAAAAGTCTCCCAAACAAAAAGAGCCCAGGACCAGAGGGGTTCAGTGCTGAATTCTATCAAACCTTCAAAGAAGACCTAATCCCAACACTCTTCAATCTATTCTACAAAATAGAAACAGAAGGAACACTACCTAATTCATTCTATGAGGCACAATTACACTGATACCAAAACCTCACAAAGACCCAAAAATAAAAGAAAATTTCAGACCAATTTCCCTTATGAATGTTGATGCAAAAATACTCAATAAAATTCTCACAAACTGAATCCAAGAACACATCAAAATGATCATTCACCATGATCAAGTAGGCTTCATCCCAGGGATGCAGGGATGGTTCAATACCAGGAAATCCAAAAATGTAATCCACTACATAAACAAACTCAAAGAAAAAAACCACATGGTCATTCATTAAATGCTGAAAAGGAATTTGACAAATTTCAACATCCCTGCATGATAAAAGTCTTGGAAAGGTCAAGAATTCAAAGACTATACCTAAACATAGTAAAAGCATTATACAGCAAAACAGTGGCCAACATCAAACTAAATGGAGAGAAACTCGAAGCAATCCCACTAAAATCAGGGACTAGGCAAGGCTGCACTCTCTCTCCCTATCTATTCAATATAGTACTTGAAGTTCTAGCTAAAGCAATTAGACAACAAAAGGAGGTCAAGGGATACATATTGGAAGGGAAGAAATCAAAATATCACTATTTGCAGATGATATGATGGTATACTTAAGTGACCCCAAAAACTCCACCATAGATCTACTACAGCTGATAAACACTTTCAGCAAAATGGCCGGATACAAAATTAACTCAAACAAATCAGTAGCCTTCCTATACTCGAAGGACAAACAGGCTGAGAAAGAAATTAGGGAAATGACACCCTTCACAAGTGTCACAAACAATATAAAGTATCTTGGTGTGACTTTAACCAAACAAGGGAAAGATCTGTATGACAAAAACTTCTGAAGAAAGAAATTGAATAAGACCTCAAAAGATGGGAAGATCTCCCATGCTCATGGATTGGCAGGATTAATATAGTTAAAATGGCCATCCTGCCAAAAGCAATCTACAGATTCAATGCAATCCCCATCAAAATTCCAAATCAATTCTTCATAGAATTAGAAAGAGCAATTCTCAAATTCATATGAAATAACAAAAACCCAGGATAGCAAAAACTATTCTCAACAATAAAAGGTCATCTGGGGGAGTCAGCATCCCTGACCTTAATCTGTTCTATAGAGCAGTAGTGATAAAAACTGCATGGTATTGATACAGCGACAGCCAGGTAGATCAATGGAATACAATTGAAGACCCAGAAATGAACCTACACACTTATGGTCACTTGATCTTTGACAATGGAGCTAAAACCATCCAGTGGAAAAAAGACAGCATTTTCTACAAATGTTGCTGGTTCAAATGGCGGTCTACATGTAGAAGAATACAAATTGATCCATTCCTATCTCCCTATTCAAAGCTCAATTCCAAATGGATCAAGGAGCTCCACATAAAACCAGATACACTGTATCTAATAGAAGAGAAAGTGGGGGAAAGTCTGGAACATATAGTCACAGGGGAAAAGTTCCTGAACAGAACACCAATGGCTTACACTCTAAGATCAAGAAACCACAAATGGGACCTCATGAAATTACAAAGCTTCTGTAAGGCAAAGGACACTGTAAATAGGACAAAAAGGCAACCAACAGATTGGGAAAATACCTTTACCAATCCTACCTCCGATAGAAGGCTAATATTCAATACATACAAAGAACTCAAGAAGTTAGACTCCATAGATCCAAATAAACCTATCAAAAAAATGGGGAACAGAGCTAAACAGAATTCTCAACTGAGGAAACTTGAATGGCTGATATGTACCTAAAGAAATGTTCAACATCCTTAGTCATCAGAGAAATGCAAATCTAAACAACCCTGAGATTCCACCTCACAGCAATCCGAATGGCTAAGATCAGAAACTCAGGTGACAGCAGATGTTGGGGAGGATATGGAGAAAGAGGAATACTCCTCCATTGCTGGTGGGATTGCAAACTGATACAACCTGTCTGGAAATCAGTTTGGTGGACTCTCAGAAAAACGAACACAATACTACCTGAGGACCCAGCTATTCCACTCCTGGGCATATACCCAGAAGATCCTCCAACATGTAATAAAGACACATGCTCCACTATGTTCATAGCAGCCGTATTTATAATAGCCAGAAACTGGAAACAACCCTCAACAGAGGAATGGATACAAAAAATGTGGTATATTTACACAATGCAATACTACTCAGCTATTAAAAATAATGACTTCATGAAATTCTTAGTTTAATGGATGCAATTTGAAAATAACATCCTGAGCGAAGTAACTCAGACACAAAAGAATGAACATGGTATATACTCACTGATAAGTGGTTATTAGCCCAAAATTTCTGAACACCCAAGAGTCACTTCACAGCAACCATTGGGCTGAGCATGAGGTCCCAGATGAAGGAGTTGGAGAAGGCACTGAAGGAACTGAAGGAGTTGGCAGCCTCATGGAAGGAGCAACAGTGTCCATGGGCCTGACCTCCTGATGCTCCCAGAGACTGGATCACCAACCAAAAAATACACGTGGAGGGACCCATGGTCTTGGCCACATATGTGGCAGAGGAGGGTCTTGTTAGAAATCAGGGGGAGGAGAGGTCTTTGGGCCTGAGAGTGTTAGATGTCCCAGTTATAGGAGAATGCCAAAGAGGGAAGACAAGAGTGTGTGGGTGGGTGGGGGAATACCCCCATTGAGGCAGGGGGAGGGGCAGGGGACAGGAGATTCCAAAGGGGAGATCTGGAAAAGGGGAAACATTTGAAATATAAATAAAGTATCAAAAAAATTATAAATATAAAAATCCTCAATTTTAGTATGATTTCATAAATATTAATACCAGAAAGAAGAATGAATTTTAAATTTTAGTCAAGTTTAGAGGACCAAACCAAGCCCAACTGAAACATTAGAAATAAAGTAGGAATGGTACATGCACCACTCAGAAAGAAGGGTTAGCAGACAGAAAAAATGTTCTCAGGTTGTGCGTTTGTGTGTGTGTGTGTGCACACGTGCCCGCGTGTGCGCACTCACGAGCGCATGCAAGCACACAGGCGTTTTAAATCTAAAATCTAAATGCACTTACTGACATTTTGAAGGTGTGGTCATATAGAAAACATGTTAAAACTGATAAAACAGGGTTTAATGTTTTGTATGAGAGAGAGAGAGAGAGAGAGAGAGAGAGAGAGAGAGAGAGAGAGAGAAGAGCTCCTGTGATTAAATATCAGAGTGTGATTTCAGGCTGATTGAATCTCCCAAAAGAAGAAAGCAAAGATATCCTCACTACAAAACATTACAAGATGAAAATATGGAGAGAAAAATACTTGGGGACATTGTTTTGTCACTTACAGAACTCCAGTTCCACTGTACTTTGAAAGAGGACTTAGTCTCTCGCTAGTACTCTGTGTCTGGAAAATGAAAATGAAAACCAATTTAGCTCTTACTTTATTTTAAGCAGTTGACACTTCACATTTTATTATGTGCTTTACAAGGCATTATCCTATTTGACCTCCATAACCAACACTAAGACAATGAGTACAAGTGCTATTTGACAAACAAAGAAACTGAAATCAATGAGGATGATAAAATCTTTGAATTATTCTTCTGTTATGACAAAAAAAGTAAGACCACCATTTATCTATTGGCTATCTGTTAGATGTGGGAGAATTATGTTAAGAACTTTAATAAACAATTCAATTCTAATTAGAATTTTTGCAGGATATATACTGTTCATCCCATGTTACCAGAGAGAGATATTTCATATTGAACTGGTTTAACAATTGGTCCAAAATCACAAGCTGATAAGTGATACATACAACCCAAAATTCAAATTCATGCCTATTTTTAGTCAATGACGTCAATTCTTTATCTTAAAAGTACATAAGTGTGCATTTTATAAACACTTATTTGTATGCATTACTTTCCCAGACATATAATTCAAGTAATAAAGGCATGATTTTTATCTATCTTTAATCTTAAAAGATTCTATTAAATCTCTAGGTAGGTTGAAAACAAAAAAGCAGATTTAGTATTTTTCACTTTTATAATCTTAGACAATTTGTCATTTGTTACATAAACGTGGGCAAGTACATTTATATTTACTAACAAATCTAATTTTTATAAACTCTGAATGTCACATCAGGGTTTCAGGATAAACAAGTTACATTATGTCCTTAAAATCTGATGAATAAAAGTGCATGCTGGGCATAGAGATACTGGGTGTTGCATGTCTATAATCCTAGCATTTAAGAGGCAGAGGTAAAAGAACCACAAGATTAAGTCGAGCTTCAGCTGTATAATGATCTCAGAAAATAAGTTCTTTGTGTGTTTATGAACACATTCCTAAATTCACAGATTGAAGCTCTAATCTTCAGCATGATAGTGTTTGGAAATGGGGCCCTTTAGAGGTAATTTGGACCTGAGGATGAATCCCTTGTGATGATATTGCCTGAAAGAGTGCTGGGGAGCTTATACCCACTATCTATTTTATCATATAGGGACCTTATGAGACGATGACTGTCTAAAATCAATCAAAAAGACCCTAAACAGTACCCAACATGCATGCAACCTTACCTTAGACTTTCCAGCTTTCAAAATTATGTGCTAAATAAACAGCATTATCACCAAACTTTACATAATGTCATGGAAACCACCCACAAGCTATTACTCAGTACAAAAATGTAACGGACAAGAAGAAATTAACTGAAAAGAAGATAAAACATGCTACTTCAGACAGACACACAGCCCAGAAAACTTCCACAGCATCTTCCCACCATCTCTAGCTGAACAAACTAGCACTATATTGAAGCTCATTCAGTTTGGAGGAAAAAAATTTACTTCTTTTGCTCATTCACTCACATTCTGTTTAAATTAACCTATTTGCTTAGCCCCCAATCCTCATGTTACCAATTCAAAATAGAGGCTACAATCATTCAATAGATTTTAGTGACTATATTGAGGACAAGTGTTATTTTTAAGTAATAGAAAAAGAGCACAAAACATCAGAAATATTTTCATGTCTTTGAGGATTTCATACAGATGTCTTGATAATAATAAAAGACCAACTTTTGGTTGTAATAAGTACTGTATCAAATTTAGATTACATTTAGACACAAAAATATATAATTGTGAATTATTTCTTACCTGTGTTTGGTAGACTGGTAGTACTAGAGGAAAAAGCAGAAGTTCTTTGAACCATTTAGTCCCTCCACTGAGAGAAACTCAGACCTAAAATGCATTTGTCTCACAACATCACAGTACTATGGTCTTGCCTGTCTTTCAAATTTTCATCAAACTCTTTCATCAGAAATAAATAACTGCATTTTTCAAAAATCAGTTGTATGAAAGGTAGAAAAACTGAAGCAACTTTTGTAAACCCAGGATGTAAGTATCTGCCTCAGATCCTTCCTCTCTGCTGGATCAGAAAATACACAGCAAGGCCAAGCTTGGGATTAAGCCTTGACTTTGAGATTTGTAATTTGTCCCAGTTATGAGAATGAACAACTTCTACATTCTCAGTCCTAAATGGGTCCAGGATCTCAACCACTTTGAGCGTCATGGAATGGAAGAAGGGATGGGAAGACTGTAGAGGCTGAGGAGGGGGAAGAGTACTGTAAAATACTGTCTCCTGATATGGTCCAGCTATTGTAATTAAGAGCATACAGAAATTATGATCATGAGCATAAGGCAGGCCTGCACACACACGTACACTAGTGCATACACATACCCACACACATTCTTCACACAGCTTCTGTAGGTCTGTGAAGGTAGGAGAAGGGCTAATGAGCCAGTTAGGAAACAAGAGGACATGAGGAGTTGGAGAATAAGAGAAAGAAATGGGGGTACTGTATAATCATATGACATGGTATACAAGTATAAAATTGTGAAAATTAAAAAATATAATTAAAAATTCAAAAGTTGGCCTTGAGGGAAGAAGAAGCCCCCTAGTTATAGTAACTCTACAATATTAGCTGTGGGACATGGTACTGGTGCAAATATGTTGCTTTGCATTTATAAATAGTGGATGCATGCCAACTCCTGAGTCTTGGTTTGGGATTCTTCAACTTCTGTTTTCTATTATGAGGAGAAGCACACACTTAAAGCAGGCCTGCCTTGTTTCTCATCTCAGCCAGGCCCTTCACTGTCATAAGAGACTGTGAGGGGTCTCCACGTAATACCAAGTGAGGTAGTAAGAAGTTTCTGTACAATGAGGTGGCTAGGAAGCATAAATGAGTAAACATTGGCAATTGAATCATGTAGGGGCAGTATGGGAGCAATGATGATGATGATGATGATGATGATGGTGATGATGACAATGCTGACGATTCTACAGATACTGGTAATAAAGTAAAAATAATACAATAACAACAGTTAGAAGGCTAGCAACAGTTATTTGCAGTTATGACTTCTGACTGAGACAGAAAAGAATTCCCATTTATCCATTTACCAAAATAAAACTTGATTCTATTATGTTCTAGAAGTTACAAAGGTATGTTATAACTTTAAAGCAGAAAGGGAAGTACCTAGAATAACTTGAAATAGGCATTTCTGACTTCTTTTGATTATCAATGTGCCTCCAATTATCTGTAGAAAAAGATGTCACCTCAAAATTATGAAAATTACTATGCTAGATTATAATATCTATGATTATAACTATAAAATAGTATAATATCTATTATCACAACTATAAAATACTAATGGTCTAATAATATTTCAGCTGAAGCCCTGGTTTTTAGAGAATCTATCTCCTGAGACACAATGGTGGTCTGCACTGGATGTTTTAAAACCGGTACATAGTATTCCCCATTATCTAAAGGTGAAGTCCTATTCAGAAGACTTCAGTACCTTGCAAGAGATTTCTTAGACACCAACCTTTATTATTTTGTGATTTTAGTTGCAATAAAAATAATGAAATTATACTACTATAATATTCATAATATGTACCATAAATATAAACTATATTTTACCCTTTCCATTTTTATCCAGCCAATGACTATAAATTATCTACTAGAAGTAAGACTTTATAATGGTCAGAAGGAACCAAAATTGAAAAATGGTCTTAAGTTCTAAACCAGGATTCCCTACTACCAGGTATATTTCTCCAAGTATTTTTTATCCATATTCCTTTTGACTACTTTCCATGCCATGGGCGTATACTATCAAGAATCATGCATGATTCTTAAAAGATGAAGAAAACCAAGAGAAATCAACCAAATAGTAATTCTTGCCACTTTGCTCTTGCTCTTACAGACAAAAATACTTTTAGTGACTAGTTCCTTATAGAGCCTATTGATCTCCTTGCTTATTCCTTTTTTATCGTACTTTGTGGCTTGGTGTCTTAATCCCTCCCTTCTAATCCTTGTAAATCCTTAAGAATCCAGACATGTGTCTATGTGACCATCCTGCTATACTAACCGTTCTTTCTCCTGCTAATCTTTGCTTGAGCCATAGCTATGTGTTTTGCACAGCCCCACACACTGGCTTCTAGCTGTGGTACTCGTCTCAGAGTGTGGTGAATCAAGTCTTCATTCAGCTTATATATCACTTAAGAATCGTAGCATAGTGAGTGTTCAAGAGCTACTTCAGTAATGGAGTAACAGCATATTCACAGAGGATTCTGTTTCAATGACAAACCCAAAGGGACTTCGGTTTCAAAAGCACACTTTTAGAAAATAAGCTCCTCTCAAACAGAAATAAGCTCATCTCAAAGCATTTCAATTGTCTTCAGATATAAAACATCTTGAAAGTCAGAGTCAAGAGCAAAAGCAATCTGACTCGACACTTCTGAAATACTGCGACCTAAAGCTGAGGTTAAGTGAAGGAAATGCAGTATACAATTAGATTACCTGGTACTATTTTGAATAAAAAGACTGAAATCAAATACCAGGACTGATGCTACCGATTGAGTCTCTCAAAGGTAAATTAATGTGGTCTTTGCCATCTCAGCTGTATGGCATGCTCTCTGCATCACTCAGATATTGGATGTTGTTTTCAATTGAATTGTTTTTCCATTTTGCTTATTCATCATTAATTTCAGTAAACGTGAGGCAAAGATGGAAGACCTTGCAGGGTTGAAAGTAGTAGATGAGAGCTCTGATTCAGATTTTCTATTTACAGTATACCCTCTACATAGTTTTTGACATATATTCTGAATATTACTAACTAGTAGCAGTAAACTGGAACCAGAAAGGGTACAACTGTTAGATGGCTTTATATCATGCCAATTCTTTCAATGAAAATGCAACTTCAGATTAAGTCTCTGATTCTTATTTGATTTTCTGTTATTTTTCCTCTTTAATTATCAGTTTCAGAGAATCTTCTTTTTGAATCTGTCTTCTTTGTGTTCCCCTGAGGCTACATAATTAGAGCTTTCAGTACTTCCTCACCAAACTAGAAATTAAGAAAACCTTGCTCAGTTTCAGTGTAAAAGTTTGAAACTTGGAACTGAGTTGATAATGAGTTTTCTTGAGGTAGACAAACCTTTCAGCAAGTTTTGTGAAAATCTGGGATGAATTCAAAGTCATCCTGAGCCAATTAATTTTTTGGCAGGGAACATTGCAGCATATGACGGTTAAGTCTGTGTGAGATGGCTTTATATAAAAATGGGTGACTTTGGATGGATTTGGCTTTTAATATGTTGGCTCCTTTTACCTAAGGCATAAAATGCGATTCAAGCTCGTAGAATCCTATCGTTCAGGCTCCTTCCAAACAGATTTGTCGGCTGCCATTTTTTTTTTCCTAAGCAGAATATTTCTTCATTCTATACTGAATGTTTTTCCAATTTTGTGTTAACACTGGCATTTATTTCCATTTTAGGAATGTGTTTCAATTAATGATATTAAACAAAAGAGAATAATTCCAAACTGTAAATGCCACAAGTGTAGGCTTTTCTTCTTCATTCTCGGCATCTAACACAATGTTTCTGAACTTATTAAGTGTGACCACTTTGGGGTTGCATATCAAATACTTACATTATGATTAATAATGGTCGCAAAATTGCAATTATGAAGTAGCAATGCAATATGTTTATTTTTGGGGGTCACCACAGCATGAGGAACTGCATTGAAGGGTCACAGCATTAGGAAGGTCAAGAACCACTACTGATTAATATAAAGTAGTGTACAAGGAGTAATATTTGCATGAATAAATAAGGTTTCATAGCTCCAAATAAATAGTGCAGCAATAAAGTTCCTGTGAGTTGATGCTGGGGTACTCCCCAGTATCGACTCAACTTCCCCAGGCTCCCTGATGCTATACTTGTTTGTGTGTCTTCCTTCCAAATATTCAATTTGTCATAAAAACCACAAGATTATGAAAGGAAGTCTATGCTACCACCAAGGAGACTTTGCTCAGACATAGTAGTGGTGGTAGTAGGACAGTACAACAGCTGAGAAAATACATAGAACAATTGTATGATTTTACTCATTTGGGGAAATAATGGCAATGTTTTTATTTTGTCTCATAAGCTGGAAAAGGACTAAAGGGAACCTTATGATATGTATGAATAATTTATTTCAAGAAGATATGACATTACCCACTAATACACAAGTGATTAGGAGAAAGTAGATATGTGATCCATGTCAGGTGACTCTAAGCCAAGTGTTATTTTTAGTCCCCCATAAGCAAAAATTGCTTTACCTGTATCCTGAAGACACAGCATTACTTTAACTAATTGTCAAATGAATATATAAAATCCCAGGAAAAGGACTAGACCACAGATATGATTTCAGTATAAAAAATCACTTGGTTTTACAAAATTTTTATTACTACTTTGTTAATTTGTTTGTTTGGAGGGACAGAGGTAGGGAAGGAGAGAGAGACAAAGAGAAGGAGGGAGGGAAGGAGGCATATACATCTTCCCATCAGAATACGTACTTGACCTATGTTCATTCAAGCACTACGAAAGGCACAAAACTTGCTGATATATAACCTGATTTTGTTCTAAAGTAAAACCACCAAGACTTCTACTCCCTACCAGCCCAGGGCTCACATGCCCCTACTTTGAAATGTCCCATGTATAAAATAATACTACTGAAAATCATACAAGTATAGTTCCCATATTTATAGATCAACCATCCATGGATCAAAACTATTAAGGGGAAATGTACATTTATCTCTTGCATTGCCTAAAGATCTATGTGTTATTGGCCTCCACTGACCACCTCTGTGAGCATCTCATTACTGGTGTCCCTTTATATACCACTCACCCAATCATTTTGAATTTTTATAAAACTAGTAGTTACAGATTTATATTTGGTTAGGTCCTATATTAGTTGCCATTTCCATTGCTGTGACCACAAATATCACAGAAACAACATAAGAGGAAAAGGGTTATTTCAGCTAAGATTTTAAGAAAATACATTCCATTAAAGCAGGGAAAGTATGGCAGCAAGAATGTGAGTGGGTCACATTGATTCTGCAGTTAGGAAACTAAGAGTGGACAAGAAGGAGACTGTCAATGTCAAGGTCTATCCACAATTCGTCACTCATTCCAGAGAGGTTCTACCTCCCAAGAGTCTCATAGCAGATTCCAAAACATCTCCACTTGCTGCAGAAAACAAGTGTCCAAATATGTCAGCTGGAGAGACATTTCATAGTAAAACCACAATGATCCAGTGGTGTGATATGTTCATCACTCTATTCTAAAAAGGTTAATAATTACCAAGTGCATGTTTGTACAATGTTTACACCAACATAGGGAGCGCTGACTGTCTGCTATATAACTTAAATTCCTTTTTTTCTGCCTAGTTCTTTCTTAGATTTACCTTTAACCAAGTTTCATGTATGCCAAGCTAGCAAGTCACTATTTGTTTGCCTTTTCTTCCTCTGTTCTTCATGCTAACACTTCATTTTAAATCACTTTTAAATATAGCTACTCTTTATTCTCCTACATATAATGTGACATAGCTTTTTATTGTAATTGTTACATATTTAAATTGCACCAGAGGTGTCCAATCCTTTGATATCATATGTGGTATTATCTACAAATGTGTTGGGCCACATTTATCCTGGAACACATGTGAGTCCCACAGCCTGCAGGGTGCACACTCCAGAGTGCAGACAATCCAATTAATTTCTATTTCTCTGATGAAATATTTTATCATCATATTCACTCTATATGTATCCTCAGTAACATCTTAAAATACTTATAAGTTCTTCTTCGTAGTTCTACTTAGATCCCGATGATTATAAAGTCAACTCATGTCCGTTTATTATTGAATATAGATCAGGTTGTTTCTTCAATTCTATGTTTATATATGAAAAATTATAAATACAATGTTATAGGAACTAAACTTTGCGGTTCTACTATAATGACTGATTTTTTTTTTCTTTTTTAGGCTAGATCATTTGACTAAATTTAAACTCCAAACCCTGCTTCTTCACAGAGGTCATCACACACATGAATCTTTCAAGTTTCAGGTCTTAGATTTTTTTTCCCTGTGTATTCTTGTTACTACCAGCACTGGCAGCCAGTTTAACAAAGCATTAAGGATTTTCATGGTTTTAACCTGCAGATTTCAGAGTAGACCTGTGTACAGTATCTTTCTTCTAATCTTACAGCTACTATTCCAGCCCAAGCAATTCTCAAATATCTCAAACCCACAAGATGGAGGCTTTCTGATTTCAGAGTCTCAGGTAGATTTGGGCATGATCTCAAGCAAAAAAGCATCAAAGTAGCAAATCTTCCTTTGTCTATCTTAACTTGCTTTTGCCTATCTTTGTCATTATCTTATGCCTGTGATGAGTTTGACAAATATAAATGACATAAATACACACATGCATATGGTTACATAGATTTCAGACTTTATCATTCCTATCTGAAAGTGATTATTCCAACCAAAATGTTTTTGTTTAATTAAATATGAATATTTTTTAAAATTAAGAAATAACTTTTTCCATCAGTAGATACCAGCTCAATTTCTCTCAGTCTGATGATATGCGTAGGAGTTCTCTTAAGCAAAAGGGACATAAAGCTGTAGAAAAAAATAAGCAATAACATTGGCAATAGTGTATATTTTGAAGGGTTTCATGAGGTCCATTTGGCCAGTGAACCAATGAGATAAAACATATTTCATGTTTTTTTTTTCTTAGTGGTATAAGATGTCCTTCAACTTGGTATTCTCAGGACAGATATTTCCTGCCATACATCCACATATTAACAAAGCCACTAGTATCTGTTGGACAAAATGTTTTATTTTGACATCTAGGTTTATGATTAATGCACACCTAATAAGTTTTTTACCGATAATAGGATATGCATTATTTGACATGTTTAAGGGTCCCACAAAAAGAAAGAAGACAAATTGAAATTTATGTAAGTTTTGAAAAACCTGAAGAAAATAGTGAGAACTTTCTTGGAAAGTACCTAATTAGGTGAAAAGTACATATTTTACAAAAGAAAATTTTCTGAAGTACATATTCCCACGCAAAAGCATAGTGAGAGGGTTTTCTCCTTTATTAAGATTCTGTTGCCTGTCAAAGATAGGCATGTGCTGAAATCAGATGAGCCTTGACCTTCAAAACAGCCTCCTAAGTCTCCACATTCTGTCTATAGCATGACACAATAAGCCTAGGGCTGAACAAGCATTTAAAGAAAATTCCAGCCCTATCCTTAGGGTACTAATCAATAGATTATCCATCAAGGCCAGATCTATCTATGCTAAGAATATAATGTCAGTTTTAATCCAAGTCACAATCACTTATAGCTGAAAAAAATTACACCAGCTCATCCTAACCATTATAATTTTCTTTAGAAGGATTTGATGTTGATAAGCAAAAGTAAAAATTCCTTGACCTTACTATATAAGAAAAACCCAACAATATTATTGGAGGAAAAGATTTTAGCAATAACTACTTGAAAATGCTACACAGAAAAATAAAATGTTTGACCTTAAGCATAACAAAGAAATTTTCTATTCTGGACAGACAGTTAAGAAGACAACCATTTTTATCATTAGAAAAAGCTTTACTTTATTTCTGTGCAGGAAAAAACAAAAAACAAAAAACAAAAAACAAACCTCCCACCTGCTGTTAAACATACTTAATTGAGATGTGGATTGCATGGCTTATACTATGTCATATCACTTGAACTTTGGACTGATTGTCACTCCCCCAACATCATCACAGAATCCTTTCTCATCACAAGATCAGGGTGCTAATCAAGAGGAATTATTTAGTAATTATATTTTATTTCTAACTCTTAAGCTTGCATTTCTATTTTGGATTTCAGTCCAATTGTAATTTACCCTTGTGTATTTGCCTAAAGACAATCAGTTAACTGTCTGTTATCTGAGCAAATCTAGATGTTTGCCCCTCATGTAACATCATTTGTTGGACAGACATGAGTTGAAATGTTTTAGAACATAGTATTGAAAACTGTAATTATGGGACACATCCATCAGAATTATACAGGGAAGAGGGATGACAAACAACTGCCATTAATGAACATTAGCTTAAAACTGTACAGTGGAGCAGAATCTGAAGAAAAGACCATCCAGAGACTGCCCCACCTAGGGATCCATCCCATCTGTAGATACCATACCCAGACACTATTACTGATACCAAGAAGAGCTTGCTGACAGGAGCCTGGTATGGCTGTCCTCTGAGAGGCTCTGCCAGAGCCTGACCAATACAAATGTGGATTCATACAGCCAACCATCAGACTGAGCATGGGGACCCCAATAGAGTAGTTAGGGCAAAGACTGAAGGACCTGAAGGGGTTTGCAACCTCATAGGAAGAACAACAATATCAACCAACCATACCCTCCAAAGCTCCCAGGGACTAAACCACCAACCACAAAGTACACATGGGGGTATCCATGGCTTCAGTTGCATATGTAGCAGAGTATTGCCTTATCTGGCATCAATGGGAGGAAATCCCCTGGGTCCTGTGGAGGCTTGATGCCCTAGAGTAGGGGAATGCTAGAGCACTGAGGCTAGAGTGGATGGGCAGGTGGGTGAGGACCCTCATAGAGGAAGGGGTTGGGGGAAGGGGAATGGGCCTTTGTGGAGGGGAAACTGGGAAGAGGGATAACATTTGAAGTGTTAATAAATAAAATAACTGATAAAAAATATGAAAAAAACTATAGAATCTCGCAACAGAGGTTTTTTCTTCAATGAAAAAAAGTTTAATGGATCATAAATGTCACCTGATTTAAATAGAAATATATGTGTGTATACATATATGTATAAATGAATGAATGAATGAATGAATATTAAGCAAAAAGCTCAATGGATTTTCAAATACTGAAAAATCTCAGAATGTTAAATCAGGCAGCTGGAGGTTCAGAGGAGCCAATGATCTAGTTCTATCTCAAGTACAAAGACTTAATAACTGAGAGAATTGATCCTGCAGTTCAACTTTAAAGTCAGGAAGAAGAAAAAAACAGTTATCTCAGTTGAAGGCAGTTAATCAAGAGTTTCCTCTTCCTCCTAGGAGGGTAAGAATTTTGTTTTCTTGATACCTAGAACTGATTGTGGAGAGCTTCCCAAGTCAAATAAAAGAATCTGCTTTACAAGTCAATCATTTTAATGCTGATCTTTTTAATGTTATCTGTATTTGTTGATTAAACTTATTTATAACTCTTCTATGTGTCAGGGTACATTGTGTGAAGGTATGTCTCTGTATATTCAGTTGTTAATTCTGCACTAGCAGAGAGCTAAATGCAGGCAGGATCTTGACATTGATATTTCAATGGCCCTTCATCAGTCTCATGGTTTATAAATATTTGTTCTTCCTCACTAGCCTAAGACAATCTAGAATTGTATCTGATTGACTGTAATATAGAGCTGACAAACAAGAGCTGGGCAGGAAATGGAAGGCAAAACAAATGTCCAGGAAGACAAAGGAACACTGGGAGAAGATTCAGAGGCTAGAGATTCAGCCAGTGGAAACAGAGGTGAATGGATAGACCAGAGTGGAGCATAAAGGCCCGTTATATGCACATACATGTATATGTATATACACATGTATATGGGTATGGGTATATACATATATATGTATGTGTGTGTGTAGAAATTTATTGTTGTTTATTGTTGGTCAGAGTCTCAGCATCAAAAATAGAGACTGTAGGATGTGTTGTAAGAGAGTAGATGCTTGTAGACAGAGCTGTAGTGTTATATTCAGATCTAGCATACAGATAAAACTGATATTAAGTGACATGAGGAACAGTAAATTAAAATAAGAAAAATATCACATTAATAAAATGTATATAATAATATAGCCTCCAAATTTCTTTACTGATGAATGTCAAAATTACAAGAAAATTTAATAAATCAAAAATTGTGTATAGATTTCAACATGCTCTTAGTATGTTAAACAGTCAAAATTAGGAGACAAAATATTATTCACACAGAATTATAGATTTCATTTCATTGACAAGTATGGAATACCCTACCCAACAGCTAAAATTAGTCATTAAAAACTAGGGGATTTAAGGATATCACATTTCTCTGAATGTCAGCATCTTCATTTTTATCACACAGATGTTAGAATGTCTGACTTAGACAAGTTTAAGAGTTACAAAACAATTGTTAAATATAAAAGAACTTGAAATATCTCAAAGCATTACATAGATATAATTGATTGTAGCAATTGAACAATTTCCATCCATTTTCAAGTTATAACCAGAAAGCATAAACATATGACCAAAATACTCATAAACTTTTCACAACTGCACTTGACAGATTACATTCTTCCATGAAGACTAGAGCAATGAAGACTTGCCCGCCCTACCTACTGTGTTCTTATGAGGCACAGCTGGCATGCCATTATGGGATGACTCTTTGAGCTAGAACCGATCTTTTATTAATTCATTTTAAATCCCTATCACAGCCCCTCTCCTACCTCTCTTCCTAGTTCTACCCTTACAAATCCCTCCCCTCATTGGCCCCTACCCTTCTCTGAACCCCCTTGGGTACTACCTCATTTGGAAACATCTAGTCCCAATAGGACTAGGCACATCTTCCACCACTGAGGCCCAACCAGGCAGTCCAGGTAGGAGAAGGGGGTCCAGTGGCAGGGAAACAGCAACTGAAACGGCCCCTGCTCCACTTGTTAGGGGGCCTATTTGAAGACCAAGCTGCACATTTGCTACAGATATGTAGGGGTTCTAGGTCCAGCTCCTACATGCTCCCTGGTTGGTAGCCCAGGTTTTGTGCACCCCCATGGTGCCATGTTAGTTGACCCTGTGGGTCTTCTTGTGGTGTCTTTGACCCCTCCAATTTGCTTACTTCTATCCCCAACTCTTCCACAGAATTCCTGGAGCTTTGCCCATTGTTTGTCAGTAGGTCTCCGCATTCATTTCTATTTGTTGCTAGAGGAAGCCTCTAATGTGACAGTCATGCTAAGTTCCTGTCTGCAAGCATAGCACAGTATCATTAATAGTATCAGGGGCTTGCTCTCTCACATGAGGGAATCTCAGCAAGGGTCACCCCATAGACTCATGGTATCCTATTCCAAGCCTCGAACCAATCACCAAAGATGCTCAAACACGGATTTCAGAGATACAAGGTGCATACATAAACATAATAAAAGCAATATATAGCAATCCAGTAGCCAACATCAAATTAAACAGAGAGAACTTTAAAGCAATTGTTCCACTAAAATCAGGGGCAAGACAAGGCTGCCTACTCTCTCTATATAAGACAACAAAAGAAGGTCAAGGGGATACAGACTGGAATGGAAGAAGTCAAAGTATCATTATTCATGGATGATACGATAATATACATAAGCAACCCCCAAAATTCTACTAGAGAACTCCTGCAGCTGATAAACATCTTCAACAAGGTGGCTGGATACAAAATTAACTCAAAGAAATTAATAGCCCTCCTTTGTACAAATGATAAATGAGCCAAGAAAGAAATTAAGGAAAGACTACCCTTTACAATAGCCACAAATAATATAAAATATCTTGGTGTAATGTTAACCAAGATGATCTTTATTACTACATTAACCAATAAAGTGCAGGAAAGTGATTCTGTACATATTCACAGTTTATAAAAATCAGTATCTCTCTTGGTACATTTGTCTTTGGAATCTAGCCTCACTGTTGTGATGAATCAAAGCCATCTAGGCCCATAGTCAAGGCAACCTCAATCCCCAGACATGTAAGGAAATGAATCTTCAAATATTCTAGTGCCCAGCCTTCAGTATTCTATCACAGACCAGACACCAAGAAGCAAGAGATATCCCCACAGCATGTCTGAATCTATACCCATAATTACTGTGAGATAATAAATATTCATTATTTTTCAGGTATTTATTTCTGGGATACATATCACAAATCATTAATCCAACTTGGTTTTCATCAAAGCTACTATGCTAAAATTAAAGCAGCCTCTATTTCCTCCCTCAGTAGAGAGAAATCTTTCACAGAACTCATAAGGCTGAGCCCACAGATTTCAATACAAAAGATACACAAAAAAAATACAGCTTCTAACAGATGTTTGCAAACTTGAGAATCTGATATGAGTGGAAATGGGGCAGAGAAGAGCAAGCTAATGAAAAACTTTGACTTGTAAACTAGCAAACTGATAACACATCCTCAAGCCAGCCTCCTGTGCCTACTTTTGTTGAAGCACATGCATGCAATATTTAGTACTGCTAGCACTCTGCTAGGAAGCCTTTCATCCCTGCAAAAGAGTCTATAGCCAGGAGCTGCCTGCTGGCATTGCACGCAGGAACACACCACTTTTCAATGTTGGAATTTACTCTTTGACTGACTGACATACTCCAAACCATCTCCAAAGGCGCCTTTGCCTTTATTACTGACACTACCCAGGAAAATGCAGTTGTAATTGCTTCTTATTTAGAAGCAGGAGGCTGGTGGAGGGTGTGTGTTTTGGAGTGCCTTGATGCTTCCACTAGGCATGGATCACAGACTCTGAGGGAGGAGTACTTCAACTCAGCAAGGGAAAGAAAGAATCAGAGAGAGCAAGACTACTATATTTCTGTCCAGTCTCCTGGTGTTGTCATTGTATTTGCCCAGCTATGGGGACTTGTTTAAAATGTGTCAAAACTGATTTCATAACACAGTTGTATTTGTTTGCTTCTTCTAAGGAATATCTGACATGCTCGTGTCTCATCCACATTCCCTCAAAGAATGTCAAAAATAGGGAGTCGGCTCTGCCACATTTTCCCTGTGTGCAAGCTCAACAGCTAACAGGAAATCATCCAGATCCCATTTCAAGGGACATGGAGGAGGGGCATAGGCATCATGTGTCACAGTGCAACAGGATCTGAGATTTTTGAAAGGTGGATACAAAAGGATATCTGAGGATTTTAAGAGAACAGACGTTCATAAAGAAAACCCCATATGTACCATTCTGTGCCACACAGAAAGAAGCACTAGTAAAACTAGCCTAGGAAGATGTTACAAAATCAAACAGAAAGTATCCAAGTTATGCACATCTCCCTTTTTTTGATGTTAATTCTCACATAATATTTACGTATTCTTTACAATAGAGAATCTGAGACCTAGAAACATACATAACTGATCTAAGGTCACATCCCTTTAAGGATGAAAAAACATCAAAACTCAAACTTCAAGGTTCTTTACTTATCATTTTCCTTCCTAAGCTAGATTTATTATTGCTGTTGTCATTGTTTCAATATAGCCATGTTCTTCTTCCCTCCATCGCTTCACAGTTACCCTCCCTCAAACTCCTCCCACGCCTCCTAGTCCTAAGTTAGTAGCCTATTTTTCTTTAATTATATTTGTTACATATGTGTATATGTATGTGTATACACAAATATATATAAATAGAACCTGCAGAGTCCATTTTTGTTGTTTGTGTGTATATAGTTTCAAGAATGACCACTGTGCACTGAACAGCCAGCTAGGGGGCTTATCTTTGGCTGAGGCCAGTTCTCTATCTCCAAGCAGTAAGTAGTTGCTTCCTTTTGTTTGTTTTTATTTTTTTAGTGTGTGTGTGTGTGTGTGTGTGTGTGTGTGTGTGTGTGTGTTTTATTTTTGTTTTTTGCTTTTTTTGTTTTTTGGCTAGAGGTGGAACCCTGTAAAACTTTTCCCTTTCATGTTAACATATCCATTGATATTTCTATTGTTCCAAACGTGTGTGTGTGCAGCCATTTCTAGGAGACACTGTTTCACAGCAGAATCCCAGATATTCTGGCTCTTACATTCTTTCTGTCTGTCCCTCTTCTGAAATATTCCCTGAGTCCTGGATGTAGGAGCTATGATGTAGATGTATCCAGTGGGACTTGGAATGCTATGATGTCTTGATCCCTGAAGTATGCCCAGTTGTGATTTTCTGTGATTCTCTCTTCTTTGATGAGGGGGTAGTAGCTATACTTATCTGTGGGAGTACGGATAAGATTTAGAATGTAGTAAGAAATTGTGTTGATATATCAATGTTGTGGAAGTGAGGTTTTTTGGTATGGTCTATGATGTCTCTGGAGCCAGAAAGCTGGCTATGTTTTCAGTACTAAAGCAGAAAGAAGAAAGATAAATTATAAGGCTGCTTTATAAAGCTTCAAGGAATTATAGTATTTTACATTTATCTAAAATTATATGCTATATATATTTATATATGGTATATACATATCTTAAAGGAAGTTCAGCCACTTGGGCTGACAGTGCTCCCCACAAGAACCATAGACTAACAAAATACTCCAGTACCAGACACAAGAAACCTCCTTTCAAAGGATTTATTAGCGTAGTTCAAGTGACTCCAAAAACAATATAGATGACTAAAATAGCTCCTGGTTCCTTCTCATGGGTTGAAGCTGGGTGCCTATTTCAGAAGATGCTATATACTTGGCACACAATATACAACCAACTTGAGTTATGTCTGCCTCTTTCCTGAAGCCTAGCTTTCATGGTTCCTAAAACTATTTTTTTTTAATTTTTCATACTTTATTTACATTTCAAATGTTTCCCCCTTTCCTAAAACTATTATATAAGCTGACAAGGGAAGGAGTTAATAAAACAGACCTGCCCAGCTGCAGCCCTTATGAACCAAGACTGCTGCCAGCATGACAAGATACGCAAAAAGGTGCAAGTGGCACCCTGTGTCACTGGCAACAAACACTGTCTCACTTAATAGGAATCACACTTAATAGGAATCTCACTTAATAGGAATCTCAAGCTCGAGTCACTCATGTGTCCTTCCCATATTACCTATCCACCAAGAATTACCAATCATCAAGAATTTCAACTTTTCTAAAGATGGAAAGAAAAACAATTTTTCTTTACATCAAACCCCTCCCTTTTCTAATTGTTTACAACTCACTCTGTACAAGGGCTACTGCTGCTTATATCAGCATTTTGATGCTGTAAAAAAAATAAAGCTAAAAGTCTGAGATAACTTTTAGAAAGCATGTTTTCATGTGGGCTCATAGTTCTGGAGGCTTCGGTCTACAGTCAGTTTAATGTTATCAATATTGAAGCCTGGGAATAAGACAGAAAGAACAACAGGGCAGAGAATGTGTGCTAAAACAAGTTGCTTGTTTCATAGTAGATAGGAAGCAATGCTAGAGAAGAGGGGGCCAGGTTCTCAATAACTCATTCAAAGGACACATTTTAGTAATCTAACTTTCTTCTACTAGACCTCATGTCCTAAAAGTTCCACTACTTCCCAGTGGCACCACAGGCTGAGGACCAAGTCTTTAACACAGGTCCTTGGGTGAGTTCAAAAGACACACTAAAACACTACTCAAAGTGTGTCCACTATGCCCCAGTCCTGCTGACAAGAATCTGAATTTTAACAACCTCCCCATACGAATCAGAGCATTTCAGCCTCCATCCATTGGAGGGAGGTCTCTGTACAGTAGTGTCATTAATGTCTTGTACCAAATAACTGATTGTGGTGGGCCTGCAATGTGTCTGAAGATACGAGGTGGCAGGTAAGGCTGTGAGAAATTTCCAAGTTGTATTTGTCAAGGAAATTTAGTCTAACATGTCCCAAGTCAGGATTTGATTGTCTTTTTATATTAAGGAGAAAGATTAAAGGAAAACTAATTTCTGAATTCATTTTCCTCCCAATTTTCCATGAGTAAAAATACAGCCATCCCCTGATGTTTCTGAAACTCATCCAGAAATCTATCTTGCTCTGTCTATCTTCTATGATCACAAATGGTTCTTCTATAGTTATTATCAGAGTCTTAGCATTGATATTAACAAATGCCCCAGTATGTCAGTTTCAAAGTTCATAAGAGCTGAATATTGTGAGGGGAACCATAGACGAGAGGAATAGCATTCAGAGCACTTGTGGTTTGGAATTTCGTAATGTGCCACAGAGAAAACTTATAGAAATCATTTAATAGCTATAAACTGGTAATGGTACCTTGTTGAACAACATAATTTAACAAATATTTTCTTACATTTTGTGTATTGTAATTCTAAGCTAACAAGGAATTTCAGTTAAATGATCCCTAGAGGTGAAAAGAATAGCAGTCTCAAAATGATATTCCTGGTGTTGATTAACACAGCACATCAGAACTGCTGTTCTTACGTTACCCTTAACTTATTTTTGGAACAGAGAGGTCCTGGGAGAGGGATTTATCACAAGCTAACTTAGTTCTAGCCACTGAAGCAATGTTGATACAAAATGGTGAGGCGGCTGACAAACATTGATTCTCTTTTAAAGAATGGTCGCAGCTATTTCTCCCTCTGCATTTTATCCTCAGAAGCATTCTGTCACAGCTGTCAAAGTTCCCCTACCTTAGCAAGTAACCCATCACAGTGATTTGTAAAAACTGACTTTAAACCCTGGCTCAGAGGGGCTGTATCTCAGGAAAGGTTCTTGGAAGATGTAAGGTTAAACTGATGGATCACTTGAACTAAAGCATGATGGTGTTCAATATCATTATTAACATCCCAAGGACAGAGAAGGAGTCTGGAGAGGGAGAAAGCAAACTGTGCCAATAATTGAAGATTAGGTCCACACCTACATGAACTGTGAAGCCTTGGGGAAGATACAAAGCAGCATGCTCTGATTTGGATAAAGGTCAAGCACTAATCCCTGACACTATTAATGATACTCTATTATGCTTACAGACAGGAGGGTGTTGTCTTCTGAGAGGCTCCACAAAGCAGTTGATGCAGATGGATACAGACACCCACAGCCAACCAGCGGAAGGAGCTTGGAGACTCTTTTGGAAGAATAGGAGGAAGGATTGTGGGCCTAAAAGGGATAGGAACTCCACAGAAAGAACAATAGAGTCAACTAACCTGGACCCTTGGGGGGCTCTCGTAGTCTAAACCACTAATCAAAGAACAAACATGGGTTGGACCCAGGACTCCCCGCATAAATGTAGCAGATGTGAAGCTTGGTCTTCATGTGGGTCCTGCACAACTGGAATGGGAGTCTCTCCCAAAAGCTGTTGCCTGCATGTGGGATATGTTCTTCTAGCTGGGCTGCCATGTCTGGCTTTAGTGAGAAAGGAAGTGCCTAGCCTCCCAAAGACTTGAGGTGCCGGGGTAGTGTGATACCCAGGGAGGCTCCCAAAGGAGAAGGAGAGGAGGGACGGAGAAGGATTGTGGAATAAGGTAACTGGGAGGGGGACAGTGAGTGGGATGTAAAATGAATAAGAAAAAATTAAATTAAATTAAAAATAAACACAGATTCTGAAGTTATGAGATGCAGGATAAAATATATGCACTTGCTATGTTTTAAATGTGAAGGAGAACATATAAATCTTATCGGTGAACAATGGTTTGAGATGTCTTAAAAAATGAATAGTCACAAAAAGAAACGCATCAGAGAAAGAAAATACAAGAATTGATATCTTTCAAATGATTTTTTTTTCTTTTACAAAAGAAAAAATAAGTGTCCTCTGACAAATGGTTCATGTGTTGAAGGCTTGGTCCCTAGCTGGTGGCTCTATGGAATGGACTATTAAGAGGCTCTAGTTAGAAAAAATATAGTTAAGGATATACCTCAATGGGTTGTATACTGTTCCAGGACTGAAAGGATGGAGAGAGAGAGAGAGAGAGAGAGAGAGAGAGAGAGAGAGAGAGAGAGAGAGAGAGAGGTGGAAGTGAAAGTCTGCCTGTGGCTTTTGTATTTTTTTCTTTTTTTTTTTTTTTTTTGTTTGTTTGTTTTATTTTTGGTTTTTTCGAGACAGGGTTTCTCTGTGTAGCCCTGGCTGGTATATTTTCCTTTCTACTGTGATAAACAGAATCAGCTTTCTTCATACACAGTAAGAAGGAAAAAAGCGAGAAGAGACACAACTATGCCTCCGAAGGAAGCATATCTTACAATGACAAATTCTAATGCTTGTTCATAGTTTCATTATGAGATAATAGAGATATTTTTCCAGCCTCTGGCTAAAACTTTAAAATTATGATTTTACAACCCAAGTACAGAGGTATTTCATAAGGATGTTTCTCTGTGTGAAGAGCTGACCTTTAAATGATGTGACTATATTTTTCTTTTTTTCTGGCCAGTTATATTAGAGAAAGCAATGCTCCCTTATTTTCCCTTCTCTGTCCCAAATAACTCAAAACTTGTGTGCCTTTGACGATAAAGGTTTATTCTTTCCCTACATAGTTCCTACAGTTGTTCAGAAATTGAAAAGACTTGAGTATGTATCAGTTCCTAAAATTCTTGTTTTTCAGTTTTTCTTCAAATTGACTGAGAATTCCATATATGTGTTTTGATCAAATCCACAATCCTACCCCCTCACATCTATTTCTTCCTTTCTCTGACACTCTCCATCCTAACTAAATGTGTTCTTTCATGAAGCCCACTGAGTGCACTTAAGTGCTAACATCATGTTAGTAAGAATAGGAACATCTGCTGGAATATGGGCAGCCTTTCTGGAGTCACATCTCTGAAGAAAACTGACACTCACCATCACAGCAGCCACCAATTGTCAATGCCTCCACAGCTAGGGCTGAGACTTCATGAGCTAGAAGTCTCAAAGAGTTGAAAGAGTACGTTTGAACAGAACTCTATACAGGTGATATTGTTCATGCTACAGTATGGATTCTGTTCTTAAATTCATAAAGAACTCACATTTTCTCCAGCTGATTCCTGCTCTTGTCTTCCCAGACTGCTTCTTAAACTTCCTTTTGAAACAAAAATAATGTACAGATCTGGAGACGAGAACTTGTGTTAAAACAGTTGTTATTATTTATGAATGTTAATGAACTTCCTGTATCAGGAAATCAGCATCCTGCTGGAGAACTTACAATGAGAAGTAGCAGAAGTTTGAAGAGCAAGTAAAAATTCAAGAATAATGAGAAAGCAGTTGGAAGACAAGGCGCATGGGAGAATAACACACTTAAATCACAGGGTGCCCAGAAGAAGTACTTTTTTTTTTTTCAGCTCTAGCCAGACACCCAAATAGGTACAGGATAAATAGAAAGCTCTTCCACAGCATGCCTATTTTTCATTCTTGGGAGTAGCAGCCTTAATGATAGGATACCTAGCTCAAAATTCTAATGCCAGATTGTAAAAGTGAATGCATTTGAGCCTTAGCAGCAAGCATCTCTCTCCCATTCCCTGGTAGCTTTGTTTCATAAACTGATTTAGTCCTTTATTAGGAAACAGAGGGGCAGAGGCATATCTTTTTGTATGATCATGGTGGGGCTGGGTTTTTTTGTGTGCTCCAAGGCAAGCATCAGGTGGAGCCTAGGCAAGCTTGTGAAATTTAGAGAGAAGTTATCCATTCTTCTTCTCCATTTTGAAGATAGGGAAGTAAATCTTAGAAATGTTGTTTTAAAAGAAACTATGTGCATAAAAGAAAAGTTAATTAATTAATTAAGAAACCTACAGGGATGTGGCATTAGAACTGGCACAATCCCAAGCAGGATGGAGTACTGAAAGCTGATGCTCCATGGAAGAACCAGGCTATCACATGACTATCATTTTTAATGTAATACTTTTATTAATTATTTGAGAATTTCATACAATGTAGCTTTCAGGTTTATTTGTTCTATTTTATGTGTATGATAGTTTTGTTGGCATGTGTGTCTGTGTGCCATGTATATGCTCGTGCCCTCAGAGGTCAGAAAAGGGTATCAGATTCCCTGGAGCTTGAATTATGGGTGTTGATGAGCTACCATACGTGTTCTTGGATCAAACCTGGGTGTTCTCTAGGAACAGAAAATGCTCTTACTGTGGATTAAAGAATTCTGTTACAACTGACAACCACCTCTCTCTCTCTCTCTCTCTCTCTCTCTCTCTCTCTCTCTCT
>JADRCH010000140.1:4768726-4832538 GCA_019843965.1 Rhynchomys soricoides
CTCTCTCTCTCTCTCTCTTTCTCTCCCTCAGAGATTCTTAACAGGTGTTGTGAAGGAAATCATTTCTGGTTTGATCCAGTTGCTGATTTACTGCACTGTACAGCGTTGAGAATTGAAATAGTCACTTCCTAATAGGTCCTCATTTTCTGGTTCCATGAAATATCCTTCCTTTTTCAGCCATTTCTGAAAATGTATTTGTTGAATCATCATCTATTCTATTATGGTGAATGATATAGATATGCTTTCTCTTTCACACATATCCTCACAGTGTTTCTATTATCAATACTCTTTGAATCTCCATTTCTAGGAAACAGGAAGTGTTGTTGATAGCTTTAAAAGAAGAACAGTAAGTACATTAGATCTGACCCATGAATATTTGCTTTTATATTAAAATGACAAGACTTAAAATATCCTGTTATTTCACACTAGTCTCTCTGAGCCATTGAACTGTTATTCAACAAAAAGCAATGTTTACTAGTTGTACTATATTCTATTGAAATCCAGGGAAGTGATGAATTGACTAAATATATTCTTCATGTGGAAAGATAGGGGAAGAGTGACCAGTATGAGAGAGTCAGAAGTCTAATCTAACTAATCCCTGCAACCTGTCACAAGACATTTAACCTTTTCTTATACCATAGAAAAGCATCAGATGGTCTACTTGCCTTGTTAGAGGTCCCCCGATGGCTACTTTAATTTTACAAAATAACTCATTAAGCAAAAAAGGTGTCTCCAAGAATAAAATAATCTAGCTACTGCTGATAACAAGGGCAACAACAACAACAACAACAACAACAACAACAAGTGATACAGAAAGGGACACTTTAGCCAAAATCAGAATGGGTCAGAAGAGAATTGAGTTTAGAAGTCATAGCAGAAGTGTGCATTATACATTTTAATATGCTTTAGTTTTAGAGCAGATTTTACATTCAATGTTAAATCAGCAAGTATGGAGTTCACATGTCTTCCACGCCCCCACAGACACACAGATTCCTACATTATCAACACCCTACACCGTAGTGACACATGCCCAGTAACTAATCTACTAGCGCTGATGCACCTTTCATTGAAAATTCATAGTTTTCAGTAGGGGTTCCCCTTGGCATTATATATCTTGTATATATCTTGTGGGCTTTGGAATATATACGTGTGTCTGTGTGTGTGTGCGTGTGTGTGTGTGTGTGTGTGTGTGTGTGTGTATTCCAAACTGGTGTCGTACATAATAGCTTCTGCCTTAAAAATACTTAAGCCCTATGTATCTCTCCTTCTCCATCCCCTAGCACCCACTGACTTTTTTACTGTCTTTATAGTCTTGACTTTTATAAAATGTCATGTAGTTGAAACAATATAGTAGAATTTCCTTCTACTAAACATGTATTTAAGATCCCTCTATGTCTTCTCATAGCTTAGCATCCCATTTTTTATATCACCAAATAATACCAATTATATAAACATTCTACAATTTATCAGTTTACCTAGTGAAGGCTACTGTGGTTCAGTCCAAGTTTTAATAATTAAGAATAAAACATCTCCAGTTACCCATTACTGGTTTTTATGTGGGCATGTGGTCTATCTCCTTCAGGCAATTACCAGGGATGATCGTTGCTGAATTGTCATTGTGTATAAACAGTCTCTAGAGTTTTGCTAAAATCTGGTCCAATAGTCTTCAAAAGTGGCTATACGCTCTATATTTCAGCATGACATAAATGCCTATCTTGCTCCACATCCTTGCTAGAATGTATTATTGTCTGTGATCTAGATTATTACCAGAATAATAACAATTATATATAATGGTATTTAAGTTTCCATAAGATGCAATTATCTGAATTATCTGGTATGCTATAACATGTAGCATTCTCCATACATTTACTTGGCATGTGTGTGTCTTCAGCTATTCAGGTCTGTTTAGTCTTTTCAAACAGGGTTGTTCATTTCCTTTTTACTGAGTTGTGTGTCTTTTGAAAATTTTGGTAGTACTTTCTTATTAGATATGTCTTGTGTAAATATTTTCTAATAGTCTAAGCCTTCAAATTTATCTTCTTGTTTTTCCAATATGTTTTACAGAGTAGAAGTTTTCAATTCTTATGAAGTCCAGCTTATTATTTCTCTCATGTGGTTGTCTTTAGTGTTATATGTAAAAGATTATTGTCAAATTCATAATATTTTCTCCTAATGTTATTTTCTAAGACTTTTCATTTATTCTATGATCTACTGTAAATTTGCCAGTCAGTATAGGGTCTTTGTCTATGTTCAGTTTTATACATGTGAAAATAAGGATTAGCTCAATGGAAGAGATGCATACAACAATGTATTGGGACTAGGGTGTGATAAAGCTTCCTGACCCTCTCAGGGCACACTGTCTCCCAGCCCTGCAGAGGATTCACCAATTCAGAAGGTCCATTTCCATCCCCAGCCTACAGCCCCTTCTCACCTCTCACTGAATGTGAGTCTAGCCTGGCCTTGAACTATAAACCCTACCCCTTACCTCTTAGTGTGGAGATTACAGGTGCATACTACCGCGCTTGGCTCTACCTTCTATTTGTGTGCAAGTATATGTGGTGTGTGTGTGTGTGTGTGTGTGTGTGTGTGTGTGTGTGTGTTGTGTGTGTGTAAGAGAGAGACAGACAAAGAGAGACAGAGAGAGGAGAGACAGAGAGAAAGACAGAGACAGAGATACATGTAATGACACAGGTCAAAAGACAGTTTTCTGGAATTGGTCTCTCCTTCAACCTTTGTGTATGTTGATGAAATAAGAAGTGCTTTCAACCGCTGAACCATCTTGTTCCATCTAATGTATTTTTTTTTGACAGACACTTTCACCATTCTGGAAGTTTCCATGTAGGCTACACTGGCTGGCCAGAAAGCCCTAGTTATCTGCCTAGCTCTTCCTCCCTACTGCTGGATTAGAAACATGTATGTACACATAGCTCTTTATGTGCGTTCTGGGAACAGACGTCATGTCCTAGTAACTGCAAGGCAAGTATTTTATCAGCTGAGCTATCTTCTCAGACCCATTCACTGTTTTCAACTATCCAACTTTAAGTGAATGTGGGATTTTTGCTTGGTTTCCAACACATATTTAAAAACCAAAAAATATTGGTTTAATTCTCCTTTTAACTGTAAACTTACAGCAGAGCATGAAAAAAGCTAGTATCTTTAGTTTGCAACAGTAATGTAAAACATAGGATTCTTTGACCTTGGTAAGACTTAAGTGGCAAAAAGAAGTGCAGAAGGAGTTAAAATATTACTTCAATACTAGTTTTTAAAATGAGGAAAAGAAAACAGAAGAGAGAACAGGAATACATTCACTATAAACATTGTGCTATATTATTCTCAGTGATGTTATGAAGTAACTATTTCCTTTATTCATGTGCATAAATGGTCATAGATGCTAGGTACCCTGCCTTTTGCTAAGTACTTAGTAGGGTTGTAATTCTGATGGTAAAATGTTAATTCAAGATATGATGGATTCTAAAAATAAAGAAAGAAAATAGGATTTATCCAGAGATGAAGAAAGGAAGTTGCCTTCTATATTAGTTAGATTGTCTGCGTCCAAAAACAAACAAATGAAGGTAAGAGAGAATATCTTGCAACACTGAGATACATGAAGGGACGGACGTTGCCAAGCAGAAAACAGAGATGGAATGAGGATCAGTGTGTGCCTAGAGCAAATAATCGAGCAGGTCAGCAAGAGCACTTGAGGTATGAAGAAGCACAAGGAACTGAGTTCAAAGTTCCAGCACCTATGTATAGCTATGTGTGTTCAGACTTACCTATAAGGCCATTAATATTGGCAGAAGAGACAAAAGTATCATTGCTCCAACCTAGCTATAAGTTTAGTGAGAGAGACTGTATCAAATGAATGAGGTGGGGAGTGACAAAGTGGACAATTGACATCATCTTCTAACTCATTACCCAAATACACACAAATACATACACTAACACACACAAATACGAAAGATGTTTTAAAAAATTAATGGTACAATGTGGATGTTTAAACATAGACTATTCTATGAGAATTCCTGCAAAACAAATTGACAAAAAGAATAGGGCTGGCCCTCTACCACCAAAGCCTTGGATTGGATTAAAGCTGTGATGGTCTCAGCTACATGTAGCACTTGTGAGTTGTGCAAGTTCTATGGTTTTATTTCTGACTGTCACTCAGTGTGGAAATAGGAAACATTCATGTAAAACAGACCTGTCTTTAATCTTGATTCATTATGTAACTTGTGTGCCTTTAGGAAACTTTGAGGGTATCTCAGACTGTGTTTTCACCCATAAAACATCTTTCTCACTGGGCTAGAATTAAGTGAGATATTGAATGTCATGTTTGGTTATGCAGTAAACTTTGGAGCTATTCACTGCATATTGATTACAGAGACTTAATCTTTGCTAAGAATAGACTGTAACAGAGAGAAGATGGAGCTGTGTTCAGAGTGTATTAACTTGAGAAACTCAAGAATTCTGGGTGATAAAACATGAGAGTTACATAAGCCTCCTCATCCAGAGAATCTAGGAATCCTCACCAGGAGGCAAAATAAGTACTGGGTAGATCCAGGTGCTCCTAAAAAGAGAAAGTGAAAGCTCTGCCTGTCTAGGAAACTGGTCCCACCTCTCCTAATCTCACACTTTCTACTTGTTCTAATAATAGCCTCAAAATGCTCACAGCAAATCAAATTTTCATTTAGAAAATCCCAGTTTCTCCCTGAAGCTCTGCTGAAATACACTTTGAGTTGCAAATATGCATTTTTTAACTAACTCTATAACATAACAGTTCACTGACATTTACAGTCTGAACTTTCTCATTTCCTTTGCTTTTCAGGAGAATAATATACAGGAACATGGTGTTTGGTTTAAATTTTTGTCAGTGAGGTAAGATGTACTCATCTCTCTCCCCTTAATCTCTTTTTCTACTTAGCTTATTCATAGATTCTCTGAGCTCAGTGAATAAATTAGCTCCTTCTCACTACACATGTTAAGGTGTCCCTGGTGTTGAGGTGTGTAGAATGGGACCTTAACTCTTTCAAGCCACTAGAGTATTCTCTAGGAACCTAAGATGTCCAATCCAATGAAAAGGGGAGTGGTTGTGAAAAATTCTTACATTGAATGTCAAAGGGTTTTTTTTTTTTAAATAAATGGATGCCCAAGAGCTCCCAGGGACTAAACCACCAACCAAAGATTATACATGGATGGGTCCGTGACTCCAGCTACACATGTAGCAGAGGATTGTCTTATCTGGCATCAATGGAAGGGGAGGCCTTTGGTCCTGTGGAGGCTCGATGCCCCAGTGTAGGAGGATGCTAAAGCAGTGAAGTGGGAGTGGGTGAGTGGACGGAGGAGCACCCTCTTAAAAACAAAGAGGAGGAAAAAACAGGAATGGGATGAGGGCTTGGAGTGAAGACCAGGAAAGGGAACAATGTTTGAAATGTAAATAAATAAAATAAGCAATAAAGAAAAGAAAAAGAAAAAAAGAGGTCAACGTTGCATTTTTGCCCCCATCATAACCCTGTTCATTGTTGCCAAATAAGACACTGTTTAGAACTTTAAGTACATGAATTCTATCTTCTATAAGCATAATTAGCAAATTAGGTTTTTTTAAACCATGGAGCTATTATCTACCATCTGCATTTTGTTCATGGAATTATGTGACCTGTAGTGGGTTTTGTTCATTTTGTTAAAGTTTGGTTCTAATTTATTTTGTGAGTTTAATGCCCACTTTACAGAAGTCTCAATGTATTTGTACTGGATGACCTAACAGTGGTATGGACATGGGATGAAAGTAGAGGATGTATTTATTATGTGACACCACTCCATCATTAAATAGGCAGCCAGTGGTCTTCCTTCTGATGGGAAATCTCATGCAAGTCCTGTCACTAGCTTATCATATGTAGTAGATAAGCATCCAAGTTTCCTCTGGCCTCAGTCACAGCTTTGTGTCAATAATGAAGAACCTATGCATTTTGACAATCTGTCATGCATTCCTTTCCCTTAACCAAGCATTTCTATTTTCTTTCTAGGTCAGCTAGCCTATAAACTCCAAAGACTTCTGTACAGTTAGGGACATGTATACAACTTCTGTTTCTTACTTAAATTCACCTTCTCCTACCAAGCGTTAGCTATGGCTTCAAACTTCCCTGTGTTTTACTGAGCTTATAAGGGATTTGAGAAATGAGACATTGTATTCCTTGCTGGCACCATCTAGCATACCTTGAAGGTGGTAGTGAGACTGACTCCTTCCCTTACATGGGTTCTGTTGGCTTTGGGTGAAATGATTCCTCTGAGTGCACAAAGACTGACAGCTCACCAGACATCAGTAAGGTTTCTTCTCTCTACTTGGCTACTTAAGAACATTCTCCAGCTGCTGAGATTCAGGGGAACCATGTGACTTTTAAGCTGTCCGCCATTGTCTACAATGTTCTTAGGCAAGGTCTTTCTCAAAATAATATTTGGCCAGTTCAACCCCCCCTTACCCTAACGAGCCTCATGATATTACTCACAGCCTGCACCAGTCTAGGAGGCAGCTTTCTTTCCTTTTGCTCTGTTCCTTCACACTAAACGCTAGGAAATACATATCAAGGTAACTCCACAGTTCCCTTCAAGTTGAAAGATAAAGTGTCTAGCCACCTGAGATGAAAAGGGTTCTCATCCCCTTTTCTCCCTGCTGAATAGAGGTGATGAATGGCATGCTCAAAGGCAATTGCAGTGGAGAAAATTCCCCAGCCAGCTAGTTTGCTTCTCTTTCAAGTTTCAGATCCCTGTCTTTGATGGCTGGTCATTGACAGAACTGCTTTCATAATGTCGTGCACATTCTGTATAGTTCTATGCCCATGCAGCTTGGGATGTTGGTAACTCGTCACCACTGTAATGATTCAGGGCTTTGGTATCTCAACCAAAAACCAAAGTGGCCTGTGAACATTTTACTATAGAAGGCTGTGGGCTCAAGCCTCTGTATTTCTCCTTGCTGTAGTAAGTTTGTGATTTCCCTGTAACTGTTACATCATTCTTAAAGACATATCTCTGATGAGTCTCCACACCCAAAAGTTTAAGGGACAAAAAAATTCTGTAGCCCTCTTATTGTCTTTGCACATTTTCTACCAATCTAATCATATATAGGAGTCTTATAATTTGATTTTTTTGTTTCTTTGCTTTGCCCAGTCTGACATGGAATTCATGGTAATCCTCCTGTTTCATCAAGCATGAAATTACAAGCATGAGTCACCATGCCCAGTTTCAATCATAAGCTACTTAAAAATTTTTTATCTCATATCTTTAAATATACATCATTTGGGTTTTTCTTTAATATCTAAGATTATCTAGTATATGGCCCATTATTATCTATATGCTCAAGAGAATGAAAAAAAGCACAGGTCCCCACAGACTTATACACAAATGTTTATAGTAATACAATTTATAGTAGCTTCAACTTGGAAATAACCAAGTGCTCATGAACTTTTCTATGGTTATCTATACTGCAGAATGCTACTTCAAAATAGAATCAAAGTGCTTGGAGCCAGGGATAAGGCTCAGAACTTTCGTTCGGTATAGAAGACCTGATTTCAGTTCCTAGCATCCGTGTGTTGATTTAAAACTGGTATAAGTCCAGTTCCAGGGGTTCTGACCCCTTCCTCAAACTTCTACAGGCTAGTGCCTGCAAGTGGTGCACTTATATACACTCAGTCATACAGACATACACATAAAAAAACTAATATTTTTGAAATATTATTTTGAAACATTTGACACATGTTAAAATACCAATAACCTCACAAACATGCCACAAGTTGTAAGAGCTAGACACAAAATGCAACATATGACAAGAATTTGTATATAATAAATGTCCAGAAAAAACAAACTTACAGAAAAGAATTAGCAATTGGCTGGCTGGGGTAGGATGAAGTGGGGTAGGTGAGATGAAGTGCAGACGGGTGCAAAGGGTCTTATAAAAAGTGCTATAACACTGGCTTATATTATAAATCATAAAAGTTAGAAAAATCATCACATCATATATTTACAATGAGTTGATTTTTATTTATTCATATTTATTCATTTATTAACATTTTACCTCAGTAAAGTATTGTTTGTTTGTCTGATAACTGCTTGCTCAGTGGAATTTGTGGGCATTTTTCATTGATGTCAGCTCCTTACAGGTGTTAATGCTATTGAAGCCTCCAAAAGTTCAAAATAGAAGTGAACAGGGCCTCTGGGCCTCTCTGCCTTGCTCACAGAGTCATAAACAAACATATTGCTTCCATATCAAAAGCCAAGATTCTTGAAATTTCTTGCGAGGTCAGATCACAGCTAGATTGAGTGCAGCTGCAACGCACCAATGGTTTTCTGGCAGTGAACAGTGTTGATGGTCTCCCCAAGTGTCTAGTTTAATAATAAAAAGTGACTTGGGCACTGAGCATTAAAATTTCCTCATAACATGAAATCCTTGCCATTGTGGGATTTTAAATCCTAAATTGGATCATGGTAGCAAAGTGATTTAGAAATCAATCAGCTTCACACGATGAAAATGAAAAACGAGAGATCAATGTTTTCTCTAGATGTTTAAGATGAAATCATACTTTAAAAATGATCTATACTCAAACTACTGGTAAATATATATTCTATGTAAGAGAATAGATACAACCCATTCATCTTTAGAGATGACATGTGAGAGTTTCGCACAAGTATTACAGCCTGCTGGTTTTTTGAAGAATACAGGTAATATTTATAATTTTTTTAATTTGTCCTGTCATAAAATATCTGGACTATTTGCATTGTGAGTCAGCTATCTCTAGAAATACATCTTAATGAATCTGAGAAAACTGTCATTTGGTTCCAAATCAGTTTTCACTAAGCATCATGTATGATCTCAGAATACAAAAGCTGTGCTTTGTATGTCAAAATTACCAGGGTATAAGTCATATGAAAACACCAACAAACACATATGATAAAGCTATTAACATTGAGAAACATATATGTGAACACACAACTGACTTTCATTGTAACAGACCCCAATGCTGTTCACTGAGTTATGATTACATATTCAGCACAAAAGTAAAACATATCGCAATCCTCCAATATCCACAGCCATTTCATTTCATGGTCAGTTATGCAGAGGTCACAGTAGCTGGTGGGTTTTGTGTTTTGTACCTTCAAAAGTCATGAAAATTTATACCTCAGGCTCAACCAATTTCAGAAAAGATTAATGTATAGTAGGAGTATCTAATAGGAAGTCAATCTTTCTACTTAACTATGCTGAGCACAAGGAAATATAGCAGCCAACCCACCTAGGCATTAGAGCAGTAGCCTAAGAATTAATCATTGAATGCCTACTATGTGCCAAGAACCATAAGAAGTAAAGAAATACTCAGTCACCATCCTCATGAGACTTCACTACAGTGAGGAAAATAAGCCAGTATGTACAAAATAATTCTGAGATCTTACAATGCTAAAAGTAACCATAAGCTGACATTTAAAAATGCAAAGATGATTATAGCAATGGGGATTGATTGTGCATAGTACAATAGTAGTGGCATTGGGGTTACAGCAGTTAGTGAGGGATAGAAGAAGACCTTTAGACCAAGAAAACAGGTTTTCAAAAAAGCAGCTTGGCATGTTCAATGAATGTAAATCAAATTTTTTCTGGAGAAAGTGGTGAAGAAATGAGAAGATAGAGGTGAACCTTGAAGAGCTTTATATAGAATCTGAATCACGTTAAGCTAAGGATTTATAATAATACAGTTCATGTTTTGAGAATATTTTTTCTTCTGAATCAAGAAGGAAATGACAGGATGAAGAATGGTAGAAAAATTATTAAGAGATTTCAGTAAAAATGTTGAAGTTGACTATAATATTTAAACTTGTTAATGAGGACAGATGAAAGTAGACAGGCTATAGAGAGACCCGTAGAGACAGACAATATTTATGCAAATGGTCATGGACATGACGTAGAGGTGACCTATGCACTGCTAAAGAGAGTAAACAGTGAATTCCACTAACATTGCCTAGATCCACCATCAGCACTATTTGCATGCTTCTACTTCCGACATGTGAATTTCTGTTGGAGGCCACATGGTAAACAGGCATAGAAAACTTGGGGTCTGGGAAAGCCTCTGCATATGGGAAAGGTTTTAACTAAGGGTCACTGAGTATGGGACATTAACTCTCTAAGACAGAGGCCAGGCAATTCTGAGTTTCCTTGGGAAATCAAGTAAAATCTACTCCATAGAGCAAGATTGCCTAAAGATGCCTTTTTCTCCTTCCTGCCTTGCTTTCCTCTGTGCCACACTAGCTCAGCTGTAATCCTCTTGTTAATAAGCCACATACAAAGAATTTTGCCATGACATCTGCTTGCATTCCTAACATAAGCCAAGGAGCCAGTTACATATGGAATTGTATTATCAACAACTTTACCAATGGGTACTGGAGATTGGGGTGAAAAGGTGGTTGTCAATATTAGTGTTTAAATGATCATACCATGCAAGGTAAAATTACTTTGCATCGGCTTTCCTTCACTGATCTTCTATCTTCAACTCTTTTGTCTCTCCTTGTTTCTATTGCCCACTAATAAACACACTAAGATATATCCTGTGCTCTTCCATTTCTATGCTTGGGCAGTGATGATACCTAAGGACACCTCATGCTACACTGTCTCGAAGATGTGGGGTAACCTTCCTGAACCTAAGATTCCATGGCCTATAATGTAGCTAAAGATCTCAGAAAAACATGTCACATTTTTGCACTTCTCAAGCCTCTAGAACTCCCTACTCCCTCCATCTCCTCATGACCTTGCTTCACACCTCACTGGGAAATCACAATAATCTCCTTTGGCCCTATCTCAGGGCCTTTGCATTTGCTCCTCTGCTCAATACTCTTTTCTGTGGCATCTGCTGCATCACTCCAATATCTCCTTCATGTCTCTGTGGTCATCACTGTTGTCCCTTATTAAAATGATTTTTTTTTTTAATCATAGTCCTATCAACTCAGGAATATTGTTTTTACATTTGTTGATTTTCTTTCTTCTGGGTTTCTGAGCTCCAGAAATTTGATTTGTTGTTTTGTTTTGTTTTGTTTTTTCATAGTTTTGCCTTCAGCATCTAGAAGTCATGACTCAATGTGGGGTTTTATTGTTGTTGTGTCTATATATGAGTGAAGATTAAAGATACTTTGCTGCCCTTGAGTCTCCAAGCATATGACTGGGTCACTGTGCAAGTATTCTTTCTTATTATTTAAGTATATTTGATTATTATTTAATTTCTTTTAGCATGAGTATTTTAACCTTATCTCTCTACTCCATTTTGAAATGTTGCATTTGGACTCTTCAATTGTAAATGCATATCTAAATTTGTTGAATTAAAAAAATCTGTAATGAATGATCAATCAGTATAATATTGGTTCATAAAGTCAGCAGCAGCAGACTCCAAACTTTCTATCAACACATTTATAACCAAATGCCTACCACACTGAAAAGAAATGGAGCTACACTCAGGAAACAATTAGTATATTCTAATTAGTACAAAATGTGAGGGTTTTTTTTAATCTATACAATACACCGAAGCCACTGTACATGATTACTTTGGATTCATTTGAAGTCAACCTTGCAAAACTTCTGATCTCACTTAAGCCTTTAACTTATACACAAAATGAGCAAATATATAAAGACTCATAAAACACATGGTAAACACAAGGTTGCATGTTTGGCAGATTGACAGAGAGAAAGAAGAATTCAAATCATTTGCCACAAATAAATAAACATATTTGGCACTTGCTATATAAAGTACACAATCTAGGTATCTCATATTAGCTCTGTGCAGAATAACAGCCTTCATTGGTTATTTGAAAAATGTTATGGATGTAGGTAAATGCATTCTCATATTGGCCTCAATTCGTCTCAAAATTCCTTCAATCTGAAACACAACTTAGATGAACTATTCCATTTAAAAAGTTTGTTGCCATAGATTTGTGTCATTGCTTTTACAAATGATAAAATTTTAGCAGTATAAGATGACCAATGAACCCTCAAACCACTCAACAGCAGATCATAAATACATAAACACACACACATGCATACATATAAAATTATATATATATTTATATATATAATTTCATGACTGACCACTTGGTATACTAATCACAGTCTCCAAGTGTTTGGTTAATCAGTGTGACAGGATCTAGAATCAAAAAAGACAAGCCTCTGGGCATACATGTGAGCAATTAACTAGACAGAGTTAATTGAGGTGAGAAGACTTATCCTAAATGTGAGTAGCACTGTCACATGGGTGAGAAGATTAAGCAAGAGAGAACTAGCTAGGCTTCACATCATCACTCTCTTTCTGCTTTATAAATGTAATCAGTTGCCTGGACTTCCTACTGGCATGACTTTCCTGTGCAATAACTGTACTGTCAAGTCATGAGCTGAAATAAAGCCACATTGTCTTAGGTTTCGTCTTAGCAGGTATTTTGTAGCAGCAATAAGTAAAGTAATTAAGACCGCAGCTCTACAAATTTTTCAATATTAATCCTTTTTTCTTGAGAAATTGAAATTTTACATTACTGTTGTGCTTGAAAATTGAAAGTTATCACTAAAAGTAATCGTTTTATCTTTAAAACCAAAATAATTCCACAGAAAAGCAATTGTCAGATATAAAGCAATCAATAAATCTCTCCTGGGTTTGAGGAAATTCCCAGTTTGGAATAACAGCCTACTTTCACCATTTTCTCACAAGTTGACAGGTACCTCTTCAATTGTTTAGGTGGGGTTTTTTTTCTTTGTTAACTTGTCACAAAAGAGTGTTACCTGGGAAGAGGAAATCCTAATTGAGAATATGCTTCCCTTGAGGCATTTTCTTGACTATGATTGACATAGAAGAGTCCATCCCACTGTGAGCAGTGCTACTTCTAAGCAGGTGACCCATGAATGGCTAAGAAAGAAAACTGAGAATGCCTGGAGAACAAACTGATAAGCATCATATCTATGCCTCTGCTTCAGTTCCTGTCTTGGCCTCACTTGATAATGAACTATAACCTTCAAGCTAAATAATTTCTATCCCCCATAAGTTGTTTTTGGTCAATATTTTATCACAGCTATAGAAAAGTGGACTGATACATTTGTCTTTAGACATTCCCTACCCTGACTCCTGCATCCCAGCTCTAAGACTCCAAACATAGACTTTCTTCTTGTCTGTTTCTTAGAATTTACATTGGGCAGGAGCTCAACACTCAGACTCACAAAGTCATAAAGTAGCAATAATTCAAGCCCAATTTTTGATGTAAAAGTTTGTATTCAATTCAATGAACATCGTATGCTTCCTGCTACGTGCAAAGTATTTTCTTGGAATGCAAAAGCTCAGAATGACAGCAATTAATAAACTCTCCTGCCATACTTCACAACGAAGAAGGCATCTAATATGACATTGTATATCGTATGTGTTGCAACTAAAATTGTGGCTTAGATGTTAGGAATTGATAGGTCATAATTCTATTTTCATTCTATTACTGTTATGAAACGTTCTGCCCAGAGGCAACTTTCAGAGAAAAGGGGTTTATTTCATCTTACATTTCAAGATCATAGTCCATCATTGATGTAAGTCAAATCAAGAACTTAAGGCAGAAACCTTAAGGCATGTGAGCTTGCTATTTCACCGCATTACCTCCAATGAAGGAAGTCACTCATAGTCAGGTGAGTACCTCAGGGACCATGGAATAGTCTGTTTGCAAACTGACTTACTTATGCTCAGGCTTAGCTAGCCCTTATCCAGAGCCCTGGACTATCTTGCCCAAGGATGGTGCCATCCATAGTAAGCTGGTTCATCTATTGATAATAAACACAGTCTCACACGAACATGCCCATGAATCAGTCTCACCTAGGTAATTCCTCAGTAGAGGCTTTCCTCTCAAATTACTCTAGGCAGTATGAAGTTAACAATTAAAACTAATAAGGACACAAATTAATATCCAAAATGTTCAGCATGCATTTGTAAGATCAATAAATTAAATAATCCATATAATAGAGAATAATAATAATTTATATCAATAAGTTAATTTCAAGTCTTCTCAAGAGTACTAGATATTAGGCATACATTCAATAATTAATGTCTTAAGGAGTAATAAAATAAAAGTCCGACCTGCCGGTTTCCACCTACGGCGGGACACCTCTGCCTGGGCCAACAGACCTCCATAGCCAAACTGCGCCAGGAGAAAGCGAGCCTCCCACATGTGTGGAAAAGCCAACAACAGGAGGAATCCAGATGCAGGGACTGAGGAACAGCTGGGAGGTAAGAGCCTTCTGGTTTCCATCTGTGGCAGGAGACCTCTATAGGGCCACCAGGGCTCCATAGACAAACAGTTGCGGGAGAAAGCAAGCCGCCCAGGAGTAGGGACAAGACTGACTGATCAGACAGTCCCACCTGGAATTCCCAGGTCACAGGGACTGAGGAAAAGGGATCTAGTTTCTTTCTGTGGCTGGAAAGATGATCCTGTGACACAGGGCTCCATACTCAAACAGTGCCAGGAGAGAGCTGATATACCAGGAATGCCTACACCTTTAAGCACAGGCAAGACCACCACTTCTTTTCAAATTCACTGGAACAATCAGACCCATCAGGACACAGGAAACAAGGGTCAGCTGGGGATTAAATCCTTCATGTTTCTGTCTGCACCCAAGAGCTGACCCTGCACCACAACTCTCCAAACCAAAATTCCTTTCAGAGAGAGCTGGTCTCCAAGGAGAATAGACACCTGGGCTTGCAGGAAAGACAAGCCACAGTCAGAGAGTCAAAGACCAGCTAACGCCAGAGATACCCAGATGGCGAAAGGCAAGGGCAAGAACATAAGGAACAGAAACCAAGACTGCTTGGCTTCATCAGAACCCTGCTCTCCTACCACAGCCAGCCCTGGAAACCCCAACACAGCAGAAAAGGAAGACTCAGACTTAAAATCACATATCAAGAAGATGATAGAAGATTTTAAGAAGGAAATAAATAACTCCCTTAAAGAAATACAAGAGAACACAAGAAAACAACTGGAAACCCTTAAAGAGGACACACGAAAATCCCTTAAAGAATTACAGGAAAACACAATCAAACAAATGAACAAAACCATTTAGGAATTAAAAACAAAAATAGAAACAATAAAGAAATCACAAAGGGAGACAACCCTGAAGTTAGAGAACATAGGAAAGAAATCAGGAGTCATAGTTGCAAGCATCACCAACAGAATACAAAAGATGGAAGAGAGAATCTCAGGTGCGGAAAATACCATAGAAAACATGGACACAACAGTCAAAGAAAACACAAAAACCAAAAAGCAAAAATCACTATTCTTTAATATCTCTTAACATCAATGGTCTCAACTCACCAATAAAAAGACATAGACTGACAGACTGGATCCAGAAACAGGACCCAGCATTTTGCTACATCCAGGAAACGCACCTCCATGTTAAAGACAAACACAACCTCAGAGTAAAGGGCTGGAAAACAATTTTCAGGCAAAAGGCCCCAAGAAATAGGCTGGAGTAGCCATTCTAATATCGGATAAAATTGACTTTCAACCAAAAGTCATCAAAAAAGATAAGGAAGGACACTTCATACTCATCAAAGGAAAAATCTACCAAGAAGAACTCTCAATTCTGAACATCTATGCCCTGAATGCAAGAGCTCCCACATTCATAAAAGAAACTTTACTAAAGCTCAAAGCACACATTGCACCTCACACAATAATAATGGGAGACTTCAACACCCCACTATCAACAATGGACAGATCTTGGAAACATAAACTAAACAGCGACACAGTGAACCTAACAGATGTTAGGAACCAAATGGGTTTAACAGATATCTATAGAGCATTTCATTCTACATCAAAGAATATACCTTCTTCTCAGCACCTTATGGTACCTTCTCCAAAACTGATCATATAATTGGTCACAAAACAAACCTCAACAGATATAAGAAGATTGAAATAATCCCATGCCTCTTATCAGATCACTACAGAATAAGGCTGGTTTTCAATGGCAGCAACAACAGCAGAAAGCCCACACACACATGGAAGCTGAACAATGCATTACTCAATGATAACTTCGTCAAGGAAGAAAGAAAGAAAGAAAGAAATTAAAGACTTCCCAGAATTTAATGAAAATGAAAGTACAACATGCCCAAACCTATGGGACACAATGAAAGCAGTGTTAGTAGGAAAACTCACATCTCTGAGTGCCTCCAAAAAGAAACTAGAAGAAGCATACACTAGCAGCTTAAAATCACACCTGAAAGCTCTAGAACAAAAAGAAGCTAATACACCCAAGAGGAGTAGAAGACAAGAAATAATCAAAGTAACGGCTATAATCAACCAAGTAGAAACTAAAAGAACTATACAAAGAATCAACAAAACCAGGAGCTGGTTCTTTGAGAAAATCAACAAGATAGATAAACCCTTAACCAGACTAACCAGAGGGCACAGAAACAGTATGCAAATTAACAAAATTAGAATTGAAAAGGGAGATATAACAACAGATTCTGAGGAAATTCAAAAAATCATCAGATCCTACTATAAAAGCCAATATGCAACAAAATTGGAAAATTTGGAGGAAATGGACAAGTTTCTAGACAGATACCAATTACCAAAGTTAAATCAAGATCAGATAAACCTTCTAAACAGTCCTATAACCCTTAAAGAAATAGAAGCAGTCTTTAAAAGTCTCCCAACCAAAAAAAAAAAGGCCAGGACCAGATGGGTTCAGTGCAGAATTCTATCAGACCTTCAAAGAAGACCTAATACCAATACTCTTCAATCTATTCTACAAAATAGAAACAGAAGGAACACTACCCAATTCATTCTGTGACGCCACAGTAACACTGATACCAAAACCCCACAAAGACCTAGCAATAAAAGACAACTTCAGACCAATTTTCCGTATGCATTTTGATGCAAAAATACACAATAAAATTCTTGCAAACCAAATCCAAGAACACATCAAAATGATCATTCACCATGATCAAGTAGGCTTCATCCCAGGGATGCAGGGATGGTTCAATACCGAGAAAACCATCAATGCAATCCACTACATAAACAAACTCAAATAAAAAAAAAAACCCACATGGTCATTTCATCATTCTGGAAAAGCATTTGACAAAGTTCAACATCCCTTCATGATAAAACACTCGCAAAGATCAGGAATTCAAGGAGCATACATGATCATAGTAAAAGCAATATACAGTAAAACAATGGCCAATATCAAATTAAGTGGAGAGAAACTCGAAGCAATCCCACTAAAATCAGAGACTAGGAAAGGCTGCCCTCTCTCTCCCTATCTGTTCAATATAGTACTGGAAGTTCTAGCTAAAGCAATCAGACAACAAAAGGAGGTCAAATGGATACAAATTGGAAAGGAAGAAATCAAAATATCCCTATTTGCAGATAATATGATGGTATACTTAAGTGACCCCAAAAACTCCCCAGAGATCTGCTACAGCTGATAAACACTTTCAGCAATGTGGCCGGATACAAAATTAACTCAAGAAAATCAGTAGCCTTCCTATACTCCAAGGATAAACAGGCTGAGAAAGAAATTAGGGAAATGACACCCTTCACAAGTGTCACAAACAATATAAAATATCTTAGTGTGACTCTAACCAAACAAGTGAAAGATTTGTATGAAAAGAACTTCAAGTCTCTGATGAAATAAATTGAAGAAGATCTCAGAAGATGGAAAGATCTCTCATGCTCATGGATTGGCAGGATTAATATAGTTAAAATGGCCATCCTACCGAAAGCAATCTACAGATTCAATGCAATCCCCATCAAAATCCCAACTCAATTCTTCATAGACTTAGAAAAAGCAATTCTCAAATTCATATGGAGTAACAAATAACCCAGGATAGCAAAAATTATTCTCAAACATAAAAGGACTTCTGGGTTCCTTCAAGCTTTATGATTTCAAGCTATAATACAGAGCAGTAGTAATAAAAATTGCATGGTATTGGTACAGTGACAGGCAGGTAGATCTATGGAATCGAATTGAAGACCCAGAAATGAACCTTATGGTCACTTATGGTCACTTGATCTTTGACAAAGGAGCTAAAACTATCCAGTGGAAAAAATACAGCATCTTCAACAAATGGTGCTGGTTCAACTGGCGGTCTACATGTAGAAGATTGTGAATTGATCCATTCCTATCTCCCTGAACAAAGCTCAAGTCCAAGTGGATCAAGGTCCTCCACATAAAACCAGAAACACTGAATCTAATAGAAGAGAAAGTGGGGAAAAGTCTAGAACACATGGGCACAGGGGAAAAGTTCCTGAACAGAACACCAATGGCTTGTGCTCTAAGATCAAGAATCGACAGATGGGACCTCATAAAATTAAAAGCTTCTGTAAGGTAAAGAACACTGTAAATAGGAGAAAACGGCAACCTACAGATTGGGAAACGATCTTTACCAATCCTACATCCGATAGAGGGCTAATATCCAATGTATACAAAGAACTCAAGAAGCTAGACTCCAGAGATACAAATAACCCTATCAAAAAATGGGGAACAGAGCTAAACAGAGAATTCTCAACTGAGAAAACTCAAATGGCTGAGAAGCACCTAAAGAAATGTTCAACATCCTTAGTCATCAGGGAAATGCAAAACAAAACAACCCTGAGATTCCACCTCACACCAGTCAGAATGGCTAAGATCAAAAACTCAGGTGACAGCAGATGTTGGCGAGGATGTGGAGAAAGAGGAACACTCCTCCATTGCTGGTGGGAATGCGAGCTGATACAACCTCTCTGGAAATCAGTTTGGCAGACCCTCAGAAAAATGAACATAATAATACTACTTGAGGAGCCAGCTATTCCACTCCTGGGCATATACCCAGAAGATGCTCCAATATGTAATAAAGACATGTTCCACTATGTTCATAGCAGCCGTATTTATAATAGCCAGAAGCTGGAAACAACCCAGATGTCCCTCCACAGAGGAATGGATACAGAAAATGTGGTACATTTACACTATGGTATACTACTCAGCTATTAAAAACAATGACTTCATGAAATTCGCAGACAAATGGATGGAACTTGAAAATATCATCCTGAGCAAGGTAACACAGTCACAAAAGAATGAACATGGTATGTACTCACTGTTAAGTGGTTATTAGCCCAAAAGTTCGAAATACTCAAGAGTCACTTCGCAGCAACAGTATGGCTGAGTGTGAGGTCCCAGATGGAGGACTTGGAGAAGGGACTGAATGAGCTGAGGGAGTTTGCAGTCCCAGGGAGACAGCAACTGTGGCAACTGGCCAGACCCCTCATACTCCTGGAATCTGATCCACCAACCAAAGAATACACATGGAGGGACCCATGGTGCTGGCCACATATGCGGCAGAGGAGGGTCTTGTTAGCCATCAGGGGGAGGAGAGGCCCTTGGGCCTGAGGGTGTTAGATCCCCCAGTAGAGGAGAATGCCAAGGAGGGAAGACGAGAGTAGGTGTGTGGGTTGGCAGAATACCCCCATAGTGACAGGGGAGGAAATGGGGAGGTTCCAAAGGGGTGATCTGGAAAGTAGGAAACATTTGAAATGTAAATAAAGTATGAAAAATAAATAAATAATAAAAAAGAAACAATAACAACAACAAAAATATTCTATTTACACCAAAACTTCTGTTTGGTTTATTTTAAAAAATTATAAGATTACACAAGTTTTAAAAACAGTAAAATAAAAAGTAAATATAGACTTTGAAAAAAAAGTGCATTTGGATGTCAAAGTAGGTTATAATTAATTAATTTAGTTTCAAACGGGCCCAAGATAACAACTGTGTACTCTCTACAAGGTTGCCTGATACCATACCCAATAACTTTGCTGTAACCCATAAGCTCATGGCTTTCCCTGTAAGCAGCAGGCTGCTTATACAAAGAGGTGAAGTAGAGCCAGGCCAGGATGGTGGGACTGATGGCCATACACCATACACTCAACTAAGAGTTGCTTGTCACTGTTCTCAGTCTTCACCCCAAAAGGAATGAAGCTTTGAATATTGATGAAGTCAAAATCCTGCTTTTATCCTTGATATATTTGATTGAGAACATATAAGTTCCTAGCTTAATAATCTTACTAATTTTAAGCAAGTGATCCAGAGGAGTTAATTAATAAATGGGGTTAGGAATTGAAAAAACAGTACTCAGTGAACTTTCAACGTTGTCGTTATTTTCCTACTGTACTTTTTACATTTGTACAAGACATTTATCACTAAACCTTTGCATTTAATGAATACCATTATATAGATAGAATTAATTTCATACATCAAGGCTGTAATAATGAAGACTATGTTTCAAACATGACTTTGAATTTACCTAGAGTAAACCCATTATTTTATTCTCCAATTACTACATAATTGACTTTTTAGCCATGTTGTAATTGATATCCTCATAAAAGACTTTCCATTAACTGATTTTGGAAATAATGCTACTGCAATAACTGTACAGAGTATGACTTTTTCATTTCAATGCCTTTTCCTCTGGCAGAAACCTTTGCTTTCTGTGTACCTCCATTTCATGAACTGTGACAAAATGAGAGAGTTTAACGTGAACAGACTCTTGGCTAACCTTTGCCAGGTACTGCTATCAGTGATTATCCTGCTGAAAAATTATATCAAATGTTTGCATTTGAGAAATCAATTTTCCCCCACAAATTGCAAGATAAGAGTGGAAAGAACTTATGGCTAAGGATTGAAGGGTAGAATAGAATTTGCTGAAAATACTGTAGAATATTATCCGTCGAAATGGAAAACAGCTTTGCAACATCATTATAAAGAAATCCTAGAGACTCTTGAAGCATCAGGAACACCAGCAAAGACTGCCATTATGGTTATGACTATAGTGATCACTGCCAGTCAGAAGAAGTAAGTCCTTTCACATTACAATTGAGAGTTTATTTTAAATGTGGGAAAGTGTACCTTCCTATCTTGATGAATGCCCATTAAGTCCTAAAAACACTATAAGCTTTGTAATGCTGTAAAGTTTGGGGTCACTATTTAAATATCAGTGGCCTAAAGAAAAGCAGCAATGTGTGAAAAGGACTTGTATCTCATGAGGTCTTCATTTGGTTTTTAAATAGGGGTAATTTATTATGAGTAACTATATCAGGCAACAGAGGCTGATGAACTACTGCATAAAGCAAAGCTAGATATATTCTGGCCATGCTACATCTTGGGTGTCACCAGGAGAGAGACACAAGTCATTTTCTAAATTCTCACTGAAAAGATGATGCCCAGCCTTCCAGTTCTAAGCCAGATCTGGACATGAAAAGGAAAACAATGTCAGGTCTCATATTAAATTTGAGTTACGATGCTACAGAGAACCTGATATTTCCAGGAAGAGTTATAACAGCTGCAAAAAAGGCCATTTGCTACCAAATTTGAAAGAGTGACGGCCCACAAGGGTCTCCATGTAGCCCACCTGCCTGCAACTCAGCTTTTTGCACAAAATACCAGCTCCTTACAATTCTGTGTCACTACAGACAAAAAGTATATTCTTAAAGAGGTTTCCTAGTAAAACATTAGCAGTTAATCAGATAATTGCTAAACTGCTTGCCAATAGCCTGCAGCCATTCACTGTTCTGAATAATAAGTGGATTATTAATTTCTTCATCATGGCCCTCAGCCCCTGAACTGGCTCCCTGCACTGCTGCTTGAGTCCCCGCTGTGTCAGCAGCTCCTCTCACAGACTTGGGCTTTCCATCCTTCACATAAACCAAGATGCAAATTCTGACTTGTAAGCCCCACAGGTAAACCCCTTCCAGAATTTAGAATACAGAGATTGTGGATGTATTTTTTTTTTTCTCCAGGAAGTCTGTTTTCAATTGTTCCCTGGTTATCAGAAAGAGACCTCAATGGAAGGGAAAAGCTGATGATGTTCATTTCCAGAAAAATCATTGCTATCTGTTGGAAACAAAATTGCCCACTGTTTATTGTATCTCCGTGTTGCAGGAAATTTGATGCTTTATTCTACCCGGGAATCTCTTAATTGACCATGTATTAATTAAAAGCGTTGCAGAAAGGGCTTCAGGGAAAAGAAAGTAGGATACAGACCCTCAATTCCTCCCTGTTAGAGAGGAAAAGATTGTTGTATAAATACTAAAGTACAAGACTAGGTGAGACACAAAGTAGGTGGATGCTTTGGAAGGACAAGCTAAGGTCATGATAAAAGGCCACAGCATCCAAGGTTGTAAACTAAAGAGGATCCCGAGGTAGAATTAGAAGGGAATCATAAAATGTTTTATTCCAGGAATCAGTTGGAAATGGGATGAGACAAAACAACAACAAACTAAAATCTAAGTAAGCTTCAAAGCTGTTCAATTTCATGAAACTAATGCCTAAACCCTTTGCTCTAAAAGCACTGACTTGGATTTTTTTGCTTCAATTAAACAAAAAGAATAGTAACTGAGGCCCTAGAAATTTTCATGAATGTGGAACTATTAAATAGCTTTACGACCTCAAACAATCCTTCTCTTTGCTGTGATTTTGATATGAGCTATCTTTCTTAAAACTTATATGTTGAAAATTTTTGGTCCCTAGATAGCATTCCAATCACTGAAGACTGACAGAATCGTGGAAGTGCTGGTGGATTCATAATCCAGGGGAATTGTTGACAGGTAATAGAGATACGTAATGAAACATTTAAGAATTGTTGAGACTATTTCCTGGGAAAACATTTGACTACATCAAGAGCCCGTTGCAGTTGTGGTTCTGTCCTGCCCTTTGACATTAAATGATGGTAGCTGCTAACCTTTCTGCATCAGAAGTGCTTCTCTTGCTTCGTTGACTCTCATCCAACTCAGCTGCTATCCAGCCATTTGCTCTCCTGGTCTCTGCATTTTTTCTTTTCCTTTCTCCTGTCCTCCTTTTTCTGCTTCTGTTTTGTCTTGATTTGCTTTGATTTTATGCTGTCTCTCTCTCTCTCTGTCTCTCTCTCTCTCTCTGTGTGTGTGTGTGTGTGTGTGTGTGTGTATGTGTGTGTGTGTGTATACCACCTGTGTGAGAGTGACATGGAAACCAGAATCAGGTGTCAAATTTGAAACTGGAGTTACAGAAACTTGTGAGACAGCAAACATGGGTACAGACGTTCACATTTAAATTACATGCTCTAAGCCATCTCTCCAGCCTCAGATTTCTGGGTGTTTGAGACAAAGTCCATAAAATCCAGATTGACATCAAATTCACCATGTAGCTGGGGATGACCTCGAAATCCTGGTGCTTCTGTATGTGCCTGCTTAGGACTGGGAGTAATTACAGGCTTTGACCACCATGTCCAGCTTCACTGCCCTTTCCAAATGTTAGTCTGACCATAATCCCACTTTAGAGAACCTTGAGCATACTTTTACCCTATACATAATCTAGTCCAAATGGCCTGGCCAATGTCCATACCTGGAAGTTACTCTTCTGTCCAACATCTTTATATACTACATTATCACCTGCTCCTGTCATACTATTCCTTTAGCTTCTCGTCCAGGCAGCCAATTTAGCTAACATTTTTGAACATCCCATTTCTTGATGCTTTCTCAGACATTAGACTGCCTTTCACAATTTGAAAACAAACCATTGTAGTCAATGTTAAAGGTAATAGTACTACATAGAGTGCATTTGGACATAACAAATGGAATAACTTTTTTTTTTTTTTTTTTTGCTATGCTTATAGAAAGCTTCATGTAGTGTTTCTTTTGGATCCTTCAATAGTTTTAATAATGAACAGGTTTGAGCACATTTTTTATCATGTGACAGATAAATTGTGATTTAGGATTAATTACTTTGTGAGTAGCACTACTATGTGACTTTTCTTGGGGGAAAATGAACATATGTCTATTCATTCCAGATAGGACACTGAAGTCTAACCTAGTGAACCAGTGATTTTATTGAACTTCTTATAAGAGTACAGGCAAAGGGCTACTTAGAAGAGCATGGGTTACTCAAAGGCAGCTGCATCAGTGAAAAGCCCACCCACCAGGCAGGATGAGTTGTGAAAGCTGCATCTCTGACACTGCATAATTTTCATGCAACTGACCTAGTGAGAGAGTCTTCTCTACCTAGCCTTTGTTATTGTTTACATGAGGAACATCCTTGAGAATCTTTAAGTTTCAGGAGCCTCTTTCTTGAGCCTGGTGAATTTCCTTTGCTTTCTAAATCTTAGCAACCCTGTCTCCTCCATCCAAGAGAAAATGTTACATTTCAGAAAAATAGCAATGCATTAGTTTTAATGATGGAATAGTTATGGCAGGAATATATGGCCCACAAAGCCAGAAACATTTGACATCTGTCCTATCACAGAAAAAGAGTACCAATGTCTTTAGGGTCCTGAGGTCAAAATCAATTTATTCTTAGCACTTAGCCATAATAGATGCTCATCAAATGTTAATTGAATGCTTGAGTTTTGAAAAATGAAACTTCACTGCATAGTTTCCAGGAAAACAATCAAGGAAGATGTGGAACAATGAAAACAAAAGCTGGTATAGAATTTATACTGAAAAATCCCAATTTTATATTAGATGGGTTAGTTCTTTTCATCATTCTAGAAGCTCATCTATCTGCAGTAATTCTTTCTACCCCAAGCTCTGTATGGCTGAAGTTTGGGTCAACGTTAAAACTGCATCTTTTGGAAGGCCTCATTGCAATGATTGCTAAATAAATTCCACTAAGATGGAGAAATACTGCATGTATTTTTATAGCCAACAATGCCAGCATTGAGTAAGAAAAGTCAAAGACATTCTAGGACCAAGGATGACAGAAGAAACCACCCACATTATGGGCAGTACTCTGCCAACATGCCTGATCATTTATCTTAATGCCCTTAATGCAATAGCTCACCCTATATGGCTGAGAGCTTGAATTCATCAAAAGGAAATTGGTTCCAAAATGTAGAATTCAATACATCAAAGTTCACCAGGCAGACCAGAGAGAGATGAGAAGTAGATCTAATATTGCATTTGGCCGTCAGAGCCTCACTACATCTGCCATCGTTTTCTCAAAGGCCTTCAGAGCAGCAGGAATGACAAGAAAAACTTCATTCCTCTGATGAATTTTTCAGGGCCACCCTCAATATTGGGACTTGTAAAATAGGAAATGATTACATTTGACTGGTCCTCAAATGAGAAGCATCCAAGGAAAGAAAGGCATAGAAAGGACGTTCAACCTGACCCACGTAATTTAGACATCAAAACAGATTAAGCCAGAGGTATAATTTAGGTATTCCAGGAGAGGAAAATGAAATGCAACAGTGGATCATTACTGTAGAATAATCTACTTAGAATGCAAAGAAACCAGCAGCAGAAGACAATTTTTGTCATTCTGCCAAAGATGAATGTGAGTGGAAGTATGTGGAGAGATAGGGTTAACAGGACTTGGAAAAAGGGTCTATGAATATTTCAACATTCTCCACAGAGGAGTGTGGATTAAAGGAACCTTTGAAAATGGAATGGGTTGGCAGGGAAGAATGCATGAGGAGTACTAAAAGTTGATGAGCCTCTTCTGAAGTCTACGGTAGGGAGTAATGAGAGATGAAAGTGGCAAGACTGGGACAGATAATTAATTGCTAGCACTCCTTGAAGCATGTGCTAAGCAGCCAGGACTTTATAATAGAAATGTCTCATAGTCAAAGCAACATTACTGTGCAAACCATTCCCACATGCATCACTCCTTTCCATGGATAGAAATCATTCTTTCTCCTTCACCTTTCCTGTTTCACCTCATCTTTAAGAATCACACACCCAACCTTCAAGTAAAACCTACTGGAAAAGATTTTGTTATGTCCTAAACAAGATCAGATCCCCATTTTCTTATGACTTTTCATCAAGACACAGGCAGATAGATAGATAGATAGATAGATAGATAGATAGGCAGGTAGCAGGCACACTGGATGAATGGTTAGAAAGACAAAATGCAATCATGTTGCCTACAAGAATCTAGTGTATTCAGCAAACAATTATTTATATCAGTCATAGTGTCTGGTAAAAAACACAAAGCAATTGCCAATAAGAAGTCGTCATTGAATGACTGATGATCAAATCTATTTGTTTTAATTGATATTTGAATTGCACATACTTGTCAGGTACAGTATGATAATTCAATACATGCTTATAATTTATAATGATAAAATCACAGTACTTAGGTTTCTTATCTCAAACAGTTTTAAATTTTTAATAGAATGTAAAAATTTAATATATGTATGAATGCATTGTGATATTTCAAAAGATTGATTAATGCATGCTGATAATGTCAGAATAATTTCCTTTTATTTTATATTTATTTAAACTTCCAATATTTCCCCCTTTTCAGATCTCCCTTTTGAAACCTCCTTATTCCCTCCCCCTTACCCCTGACTCCATGGGAATATTCCCCCACCCAACCACCCAACCACTCTCTGCTTCCCTCCTTGGCATTCTCCTATACTGGGGCATCTAACAACCTCTGGCCCAAGGGCCTCTCCTCCCCCAGATGGCTAACAAGACCCTCCTCTACCACATATGTAGCAAGCACCATGGGTCCCTCAATGTATATTCTTTGGTTGGTGATCCAGTTTCCTGGAGCATCGAGAGGTCAGGCCAGTTGACACTGTTGCTCACTCCCTAGGGCTGTCAACTCCCTTAGCTCCTTCAGTCCCTTCTCCAACTTCTCCATCTGAGACCTAACACTCAGCTCTATGGTTGCTGTGGAATGACTCTTGGGTATTCCAAACTTTTGGGCTAATAACCACTTATCAGTGAGTACATAATGTGTTCATTCTTTTGTGACTACAATACCTCCCTCAGGATGATATTTTCAGGTTCCATCAATTTGCCTGTGAATTTCATGAACTCATTGTTTTTAAGAGCTGAGTAGTACTCCATTGTGTAAATGTACCACATTTTCTGTATCCATTCCTTTGTTGAGGGACATCTGGGTTGTTTCAAGTTTCTGATTATTATAAATGTGGCTGATATGAACATAGGGGAACATGTGCCTTTATTACATGGTGGAGCATCTTCTGGGTATATGCCCAGGAGTGGAATAGCTGGGGCCTTGGGTAGTATTATGTTCATTTTTCTGAGGGCCACCAAACTGATTTACAGACAGGTTGTATCAGCTTGCATTCCCACCAGCAATGGAGGAGTATTCCTCTTTCTCCACATCCTCTCCAACATCTGCTATCACCTGAGTTTTTGATCTTAGCCATTATGACTGGTGTGAGGTGGAATCTCAGGGTTGTTAGGATTTGCATTTCCTTGATGACTAAGGATGTTGAACGTTTCTTTGGGTGCTTCTAGGATATTCGAGTTTCATCAGTTGAGAATTCTATTTAGCTCTCTTCCCATTTTTTTGATAGGGTTATTTGAATCTCTGGAGTCTAGCTTCTTGAATTCTTTGTATGCATTGGATATTAGCCCTGTATTGAACATAGGGTTGGTAAAGATCATTTTCCAATCTGTAGATTACCATTTTGTCCTATTATACTGTCCTTTGCCTTACAGCTTTGCAATTTCATGAGGTCCCATTTGTCGATTAACTGGAGAGAGCATATACTAGCAGCTTAATAGCACACCTGAAAGCTCTAGAACAAAAAGAAACTAATACACCCAAGAGGAGTAGAAGACAGGAGATAATCAAGTTAAGGGCTGAAATCAACCAAGTAGAAACTAAAAGAACTATGCAAAGAATCAACAAAACCAGGAGCTGGTTCTTTGAGAAAATCAAAAGATAGATAAACCCTTAGCCAGACTAAGTAGAAGGCACAGAGATAGTATCCAAATTAACAAAATTAGAAATGAAAAGGGAGATATAACAACAGATTCTGAAGAAATTAAAAAAATCATCAGACCCTACTACAAAAGCCTATACTCAACAAAATTGAAAAATCTGGATGAAATTGACAAGTTTTAGACAGATACCAAATACAAAAGTTAAATCAGGATCAGATAAACCATCGAAACAGTCCCATAACCTGGAAAGAAATAGAAGCAGTCGTTAAAAGTCTCCCAACCAAAAAAAGCCCAGGGCCAGATGGGTTCAGTACAGAATTCTATCAGACCTTCAAAGAAGACCTAATCTCAATACTCTTCAATCTATTCCACAAAATAGAAACAGAAGGAACACTACCCAATTCATTCTATGTGGCCACAGATACACTGATACCAAAACTTCACAAAGACCCAACACTAAAAGAAAACTTCAGACCAGTTTCCCTTATTAATATCAATGCAAAAATACTTAATAAAGTTCTCACAAACTGAATCCAAGAACACATCAAAACGATCATTCACCATGATCAAGTAGGCTTCATCCCAGGGATGCAGGGATGGTTCAATCCCCAGAAAACCATCAATGTAATCCACTACATAAATAAACTCAAAGAAAAATACCACATGGCCATTTTGTTAGATGCTAAAAAATCATTTGACAAAATTCAACATCCCTTCATGAGTAAAGTTTTAGAAAGATCAGGAATTCAAAGAGCATACATAAACATAATAAAAGCAATATATAGTAAACCAGTGGCCAACATCAAACTAAATGGAAAGAAACTTGAAGCAATCTCACTAAAATCAGGGACTAGGTAAGACTGCCCTCTCTCTCCCTATTTATTCAATATAGTACTTGAAATTCTAGCTAGAACAATTAAAAAACAAAAGGAGGTCAAAGAGATACAAATTGGAAAGGAAGAAATCAAAATATCCCTATTTGCAGATGATATACTTAAGTATACTTAAGTGACCCGAAAAATTCCACCAGAGATCTGCTACAGCTGATAAACACCTTCAGCAAAGTGGCCAGATACAAAATTAACTCAAGCAAATCAGTAGCCTTCCTATACTCCAAGGATAAGCAGGCTGAGAAAGAAATTAGGGAAATGATACCTTTCACAATTGTCACAAACAATATAAAGTATCTTGGTGTGACTCTAACCAAACAACTGAAAAATCTGTATGACAAGAACTTCAAGTCTCTGAAGAAAGAAATGGAAGAAGACCTCAGAAGATGGAAAGATCTTCCATGCTCATGGATTGGTAGGATTAATATAGTTAAAATGACCATCCTGCCAAAAGCAGTCTACATATTCAATGCAATCCCCATCAGAATTCCAACTCAATTCTTCACAGACTTAGAAAGAGCAATTCTCAAATTCATATGGAATAACAAAAAACCCAGGATAGCAAAAACTATTCTCAACAATAAAAGGACTTCTGGGGGGTATCGGCCTCCCTGACCTCAAGCTGTACTACAGACCAGTAGTGATAAAAACTGCATGATATTGGTTCAGTGACAGGCAGGTAGATCAATGGAATAGAATTGAAGACCCAGAAATGAACCCACACACTTATGGTCACTTGATCTTTGACAAAGGAGCTAAAACCATCCAGTGGAAAAAAGACAGCATTTTCAACAAATGGTGCTGGTTTAACTAGCAGTCTACATGTAGAAGATTGCGAATTGATCCATACCTATCTCCCTGTACAAAATGGATCAAGGCCCTGCACATAAAACCGTATATACTGAATCCGTTTTACTTTCTTATCATTATATTGTATTGAAAGATAATCCAGATAGAATGGCACTTTCTGTCATGTTAGTACTCAGGACATTAAAGCAGTGGTCATTAGTTTCAGGCCTTGTACTGTCTCAAAAAAATAGATAGATAGATGATAGATTGAGAGATAGATAGATAGATAGATAGATAGATAGATAGATAGATAGCAGACAAACTGGATGAATGGTTAGAAAGACAAAATGCAATCATGTTGCCTACAAGAAAATCATTTCACAAAGATATACATACACTAAAAGGATGGGAACAAGTATTCTATACCAATGAGAAGCAAAGCAAAGCAAATACAGATGTTCTCATATCAGACAAACAATCTTAAAGACAATAGACTTTACTAGTCCAATTTTACACACACACACACACACACACACACACACACACACACACATGCACTGTTTTGGGATATTCACCAAAGAAGTCTGCTTGAACATGCGTTTAAGCTAATAGAAAGTCTTTATTAGCTGGCTAGAAACTGGGTGTTCAGCATCCCAGCGGAGCCCCATGCCTTTCTCAGGCCAAAATTTAAGCATAAAACCTATGTCCTAGGCTGATATACTTCAGTTAACAAAATCAGTTAGCCAGAAGCATAACTACAAAAGCCAAAATATGAAGTTAGTATACTTAGAGACTTACTCAGAACTGTGGACTTTGATGTATTAGGCCTTTGTTTTAGTTTTGGCAGATGGTACTGACTATATGCTGAGTCTTACAGTCTGAATGGTACTGTCATCTTGAAGTAAGTTGTGCTAAGGTCTCCGTGGCCCTCTATGGTCTGAAGACCTGTTATAGCACACATGCATGCACATATGAACCCTCACTACTGAACACTCTTTATTCTTCAGATTGTATGGGGAATAATAGAAATAAAAGGATAACTGAAATAGTTATTTTTGGAGAAGCAAACACATTTGACTTTAGCTTAATGTTACCTTGTATCTAATGTATAACCCACCCCCTCCAAAAATTTATATATTAAATTCCAGATCCTCAAAGGAATAGAAAGTAATGAGTTCACAAGGACAAGTCCTTGGATAAGTGACATTAGTCATCTGATGAGACCAAACAAAGCTCTTTTGCCCATGTTGAGTATCTAATCAAAAAACAGCTGTGAACCAGAAAGCAAGCTGCTAGCAGACTGGTATCAGCCTGGGTCAAATTCTTCCTCCTTCGACTCCAGTAATGGAAGAAATAAATATTTGTGGTTTATCAGCCATTCGTTTGTGTTATTTTGTTTTAGGAATCCCTAAGATAATAGCTGAGTCATGTTTGGATTTAAGGCTTACTCCATGAGATGGAACCATACCTAACACTGATAAATGGCCAAGAACCTGAGACTAGATAGGTCATTACCTTAGTAGAAAACCTACTATAAGCATTCTGTTAAAGGAATATAACAACGAAATGACTCCTAATAATTTATTACATATTGCTATACTCATAGATCAGGCCCTCACTAAACCCTCATTAATGAAGCTTCTTATTACAGTAGATGCAGATTAACACGGAGATCCTCTCCTTGGAAATGTGCAGAGAGTAAGAGACTCAGGAGCACTCAGTCCTAAGTGGGATGCCTTCATCAAATACCTCCCTGCAAGGCATGGGGATCTATGAGAAAGAGGAGCTTCAGAAAAGGCTCTAAGAGCCAGAGATGATGATAGATGACTCCGAGTAAACAGTGCCTTCCTGGCATAGCAGGACTGATGCACATATGAAGTCACAGAAGCTATGGCAGCATAAATAGGACCTGCTCAGTTACAAGCTTAACAGGATCCCATCACTGAGACAGGAAAGTAGACACTATGTTCTATCTTTTACCAAGCAGCTATTTGCAGTTGATACCATCTGATAATGGGAAAATTGGTTTCTGTCCCAGTGGAGTATAACTACTTCTAGCAACTATACACCAGGGTAGGTCTCATGCCCAGGAGTAGCTGGCCAATAAAAAATGAAGTATGAACTCCATCTGCGTTTTGTGGACTTTTTCTTTCATTTTGTTTTGTCTTTGTTTGTTTTAGCCTTATTCATCTTTTCCTTGTTTGGTTTGATTTTCATTTTAGTGATTTGTGTGAGGGGAGAGAGAATAAAAGTTGGGTGACTGGGGAGATGGAGAGAATCTGGAAGGAACTGGACGAATGGAACAGATGATCAAATATATTGTATGAAAAAATGAATAAAAATAGGGGCTGGAGAGATGGCTCAGTAGTTTTAGAGCACTAGCTGCTCTTCCAGAGAACCTGAGATCAATTCCCAGCACACATATGCAGCTCACTCTGTCTCTAGCTTCAATGCCAAGGAGGGATCTGGCACCTTCACAGACATAGATGCAGGTAAAACCACCAATGTACATAAAGTATTTTTTAATTAATACAAACAATAATACTCAACAATAAAATAAAACTCAATAATACCTCTCACACCTCAAATAACTCCTTAACTCTATTACCAAGCTTCTTAAAATTGACTAGGAATCTCACCATTTACTCCTTTCACTGCATCTTAGAAATAGTTTAACAATCCTAGGGAAAAGTGGGTCAGAAGAGATAGAGTGGCTTTTCTGTGTGCTTACTGACTTGGTTTAGCCAGTACTGCTAGGACACAGACCAGCATATTTAGGAAAATTTTAATAACTTTCTAAACTTTAACTTTCTCACTTTCTTATCTGTAAAACTAGACATCTATAGTACATACTCAACAAGTTTGAGAATATTTGTAGAAAAAATAAGTATATATGTCATTAAAAGTATTGGTAAATACTCTTTCCCACTTTTTATATGTCAATACTATCTTCATAAAAATTGTCTGAGAAATATAGTAAAAGATTTTTAGAACTCATACAACTCATAAGGAAGCTATGAAAACAATTCTAATCACAAAAAAAGAGAATAGTTTTAAGTGAGTGACAAAAAGCTGGCTCAACAGGTAAAATCAACGTCCACTAAGCTTATGGCCTGAGTTAAATTTCTGGATTCCACGTGGTAGAAGGAGAGAACCTACCACAGAAATTTGTGCCTTTACTCCACACTTGTGACATGGCATATGCATGCCCACACATATATGTGCACATACAATAAATAAATGTAATCCATTTTTAAAGAGTAGAATGTTAGATAAACATGCAGCAATATGATTCCTGTGGCATTTCAACATCCTTAGGACTCTTTGCCATTCCTCGATTTGTACTGTCCTCCTTCCCCTACCCCAGTGAAAACCCATATGCTTACATATGTATACATAAATACATAGTTTAAAGAAGTTATTCCACTCAGGGTTATAACGCTCTCCCACCAAGTTCCAAGAGCATAGACTATCTAACAAAAACCTCAGAAACAAAATATTCTCAGAAGCTGTTGGACAGGAGAGCCCAAGAGAACCCCCAAACAAGTGCTATTGCCATTTCACTAGGTTCCCTGATACTCACAGATAAGTGTAGCTCTTGCCTCTTTGTCAATGAAGCTTCTTTTTACAGTAGATTGAGGTTGCAACCAAGATCTACAACTTAGCAAGATACAGAGAATACGTGACTTTGGTGTGCTCAACACCAACTGAGACATCTTCATTACAACCTCTAAACCTAAGATTCAAAAAATTCTGAAAGGGGGAGGCATAAAGACTGTAAAAACCAGAGATTCAGAATCCCTACTGATAAAATAAGAAAAAGGCACCCAGGAAGTCTCAAGAACATGGTTGACTGAACAAGACAAGTATGATGACAACGGTTGATATGCCAAGAAAGACAGGGGAAATTCCACATGGTCCTACCCCTAGATAAATAGCTACAGGAAATCAAGAACTGCTGAAGAAGTGAGAATCAGTCAACTTCAGGTAACTCCTACATAAGTTGTCCATTCCCAAGTGGTCAGGCATGACATACATATACACATGTGACAGGCACATAGAAGAAAAGCTAAATGGACTAATGATGTTAAATATCCATGGGTGTATGACATATGTCTATGTATATGCATGTAGCAATAATAATTAAGATAAAAGCCATGAATTTGGGAGAGAGAGGCAGGGGATGAGGAGATTTGTATTGCTATATGAAATTATCCAAATATAAAATTAATTTAAAAGAACATACTATAATCACTTAAATGAAAATGTACATGTCCTACTTAGATTTTCTGTTGTTAGGATAAAAACCATTACCAAAAGCAACTTGAGTAAGAGAAGGGTTTATCTGACTTATAGATTTCAGATCATTATTGAGGAAAGCTAAGTCAGGAACTCAGGACAAGAGTTTGATGGCTTGCTTCCAGGCTCATTTCCAGGTAATTTTTTTTTCTTTAAATTTTATTCTTTTTGATACTTTATTTACATTTCAAATGTTTTCCCCTTTCCAAATCTCCCCTTTGGAACCTCCCTATTCCCTTCCTCTACCCCTGCCTCTATGGGGGTATTCCCCCACCCACCCACCATCCACTGTCATTTTCCCTCCTTGGCATTCACTGATATTGGGGCATCTAACACACTCAGGCCCAAGGGTCTCTCCTCCCACTGATGGGTAACAAGACCCTCCTCTGCAACATATGTGGCCAGCACCATGGGTCTTTCCAAGTGTATTCTTTGGTTGGTGATCCAGTCTCTAGCACTGAGGTGTTAGGCCAGTTGACACTGTTGCTCATTCCCTGGGGCTGCAAACTCCCTCAGCTCCTTCAGTTCCTTCTCCAACTCCTTCATCTGGGATATCACACTCAGCCCTATGGTTGCTGTGATGTGACTCTTGGGTATTCAGAACTTTTGGGCTAATAACCACTTATTAGTGAGTACATACCATGTTCATTCTTTTGTGACTGTGTTACCCCATTCAGGATGATATTTTCAAGTTCCATACATTTGCATAAGAATTTCACAAAGTCATTGTTTTTAATAGCTGAGTAGTATTCCATTGTGTAAATGTACCACATTTTCTGTATCCATTCCTTTGTTGATGGACATCTGGGTTGTTTCAAGTTTTTGGTTATTATAAATGTGGCTGACATGAACATAGGGAAACATGTGTCTTTATTACATGTTGGAGCACCTTCTGGGTATATGCCCAGGAGGGGAATAGCTGGGTCCTCAGTAGTATTATGTTCATTTTTCTGAGGGCCACGAAATTGATTTCCAGACAGGTTGTATCAGCTTGCATTCTCACCAGCAATGGAGGAGTGTTCCTCTTTCTGCACATCCTCACCAACATCTGCTGTCACCTGGGTTTTTGATCTTAGCCATTCTGACTGATGTGAGGTGTAATCTCAGGGTTGTTTTGATTTGCATTTCCCTTGTGACTAAGGATGTTGAACATTTCTTTAGGTGCTTCTCAGCCCTATGACTTTCCTCAGTCAAGAATTCTCTGTTTAGCTCTGTTCCCCATTTTTTGATAGGGTTATTTGTATCTCTGGAGTCTAGCTTCTTGAGTTCTTTGTATACATTGGATATTAGCCCTCTATCGGATGTAGGATTGGTAAAGATCGTTTCCCAATCTGTAGGTTGCCATTTTGCCCTATTTACAGTGTCCTTTGCCTTACAGAAGCTTTATAATTTTATGAGGTTCCATCTGTCAATTCTTGATCTTAGAGCACAAGCAATTGGTGTTCTGTTCAAGAACATTTCCCCTGTGCCCATGTGTTTGAGACTCTTCCTCAATTTCTCTTTTGTTAGATTCAGTGTATCTGGTTTTATGTGAAGGTCCTTGATCCACTAGGACTTGAGCTTTGTACAGGGAGATAGGAATGGATCAATTCCCCAATATTCTACATGTAGACCGCCAGTTGAACCAGCACCATTTGTTTAAGATGCTGTCTTTTTTCCACTGGATGATTTTAGCTCCTTTGTCAAAGATCAAGTGACCATAAGTGTGTGGGTTCATTTCTGGGTCTTCAATTCTATTCCATTGATCTACCTGCCTGTCACTGTACCAGTACCATGCAGTTTTGATCACTACTGTTTTGTAGTACAGCTTGAGGTCAGAGAGGCTGATTCCCCCAGAAGTTCTTTTATTGTTGAGAATAGTTTTTGCTATCCTGGGTTTTTTGTTATTCCATATGAATTTGAGAATTGCTCTTTCTAAGTCTGTGAAGAATTGAGTTGGAATTCTGATGGGGATTGCATTGAATTTGTAGATTGCTTTTGGCAGGATGGCCATTTTAACTATATTAATCCTGCCAATCCATGAGCATGGAAGATCTTTCCATCTTCTGAGGTTTTCGTCAATTTCTTTCTTCAGAGATTTGAAGTTCTTGCCATACAGATCTTTCATTTGTGTGGTTAGAGTCACACCAAGATATTTTATATTGTTTGTGACAATTGTGAAGGGTGTCATTTCCCTAATTTCTTTCTCAGCCTGTTTATCCTTCAAGTATAGGAAGGCTACTGATTTGCCTGAGTTAATTTTGAATCTGGCCACTTTGCTGAAGGTGTTTATCAACTGTAGCAAATCTCTGGTGGAGATTTTTTGGGTCCAGAATAAGTATATATACTTAAGTATATCATCTGCAAATAGTGATATTTTGATTTCTACCTTTCCAATTTGTATCCTTTTGACCTCCTTTTGTTGTCTGATTGCTTTAGCTATGACTTTCAGTACTATATTGAATAGATAGGGAGTGAGAGGGTAGTTTTGCCTAGTCCCTGATATTAGTGGGATTGCTTCGAGTTTCTCTCCATTTAGGTTGATGTTGGCCACTGGATTACTCTATATTGCTTTTACTATGTTTATGTATGCTCTTTGAATTCCTCATCTTTCCAAGACTTTTATCATAAAGGGATGTTGAATTTTGTCAAATGCCTTTTCAGCATCTAATGAAATGATCAAGTGGTTTTTTTCCTTTTCCTTTTTTTTTTTTTTTTTTTAATGTAGTGGATTACATGAATGGATTTCCAGGTATTGAACCATCCCTGCATCCGTAGGATGAAGCCTACTTGATCATGGTGAATGATCGGTTTGATGTGTTCTTGAATTCGGTTTGTGAGAATTTAATTGAGTATTTTTACATTGATATTCATAAGGGAAATTGGTCTGAAGTTTTCTTTTATTGTTGGGTCTTTGTGAGGTTTTGGTATCAGTATAACTGTGGCCTCATAGAATGAATTGGGTAGTGTTCCTTCGGTTTCTATTTTGTGGAATAGATTGAAGAGTATTGGGATTAGGTCTTCCTTGAAGATCTGATAGAATTCTGCACTGAACCCATCTGGTCCTGGATTTTGTTTTTTGGTTGGGAGACATTTAATGACTGCTTCAATTTCTTTCCAGGTTATGGGACTGTTTAGATGGTTTATCTGATCCTGTCTAAACTTTGGTAGTTGGTACCATTCTAGAAACTTGTCCATTTCATCCAGATTTTCCAATTTTGTATCATATGGGCTTTTGTAGTAGGATCTGATGATTTTTTCAATTTCCTCAGAATCTGTTGTTTTATCTCCTTTTTCATTTTTAATTTTATTAATTTGCATACTGTCTATGTGCCCTCTGGTTAGTCTGGCTAAGGGTTTATCTATCTTGTTGATTTTCTCGAAGAACCAGCTCCTGGTTTTGTTGATTCTTTGTTTAGTTCTTTTAGTTTCTACTTGGTTGATTTCAGCCCTTAATTTGATTATTTCCTGCCTTCTACTCCTCTTGGGTGTATTAACTTCTTTTTGTTCTAGAGCTTTCAGGTGTGCTGTGAAGATGCTAGTAAATGTTCTCTCCAGTTTCTTTTTGGAGGCACTCTTAACACTGCTTTCATTGTGTCCCATAGGTTTGGTATGTTGTACTTTCATGTTCACTAAATTCTAGGAAGTCTTTAGTTTCTTTCTTTATTTCTTTCTTGACCAAGTTATCATTGAGTAGAGCATTGTTCAGCTTCCATGTGCATGTGGGCTTTCTGTTGTTGTTGTTGTTGCTGTTGCCATTGAAGACCAGCCTTATTCAGTAGTGATCTGATAGGAGGCATGGGATTATCTCAATCTTCTTATATCCATTGAGGTTTGTTTTGTGACCAATTATATGATCAATTTTGGAGAAGGTACCATGAATTGAAAATGAATAATAAGAAAAATGTATATTCTTTTGATTTAGGATGACATGTTCTATAGATATCTGTTAAATCCATTTGGTTCATAACATCTGTTAGTTTCACTGTGTCTCTGTTTAGTTTGTGTTTCCAAGATCTGTCCATTGAAGAGAGTGGGGTGTTGAAGTCTCCGACTATTATTGTGTGAGATGTAATGTGTGTTTTGAGCTTTAGTAAAGTTTCTTTGATGAATGTGGGAGCTCTTGCATTCGGGACATTAAGTCAATTTTATCCAATATTAGAATGGCTACTCCAGCCTATTTCTTGGTCCCATTTGCCTGGAAAATTGTTTTCCAGCCCTTTACTCTGAGGTTGTGTTTGTCTTTAACATGGAGGTGCATTTCCTGGATGTAGCAAAATGCTGGGTCCTGTTTCTGGATCCAGTCTGTCAGTCTATGTCTTTTTATTGGTGAGTTGAGACCATTGATGTTAAGAGATATTAAAGAATAGTGATTTTTGCTTCCTGTTATTTTCAATGCTGTTTATATGTTTGTGTGGCTATCTTCTTTTGAGTTTCTTGAAAGATTACTTTCTTGCTTTTTCTTGGGTATAGTTTCCCTCCTTGAGTTGGCGTTTTCCATCTATTATTCTTTGTAGGACTGGGTTTGTAGAAACATACTGTGCAAATTTGGATTTGTCATAGAATATTTTGGTTTCACCATCTATGATTATTGAGAGTTTGGTTGGGTATAGCATCTTGGGCTGGCATTTGTGTTCTCTTAGAGTCTGTATGAGATCTACCCAGGATCTTTTAGCTTTCATAGTCTCTGGTGAGAAGTCTTGTGTAATTCTGATAGGTCTGTCTTTATATATTACTTGCCCATTTTCCCTTACTGCTTTTAATATTCCTTCCTTATTTTGTGTATTTGGTGTTTTGACTATAATGTGACAGGAGGAATTTCTTTTCTGGTCCAATCCATTTGGAGTTCTGTAGGCTTCTTGTATATTTATGTTCATCTCTTTCTTTAGGTTAGGGAAGTTTTCTTCTATAATTTTGATGAAGGTATTTACTAGTCCTGTAAGTTGGGAATCTTCACTCTCTTCTATACCTATTACACTCAGGTTCTGTCTTCTCATTGTATCCTGGATATCCTGGATGTTTTGGGTTAGGAGATTTTTGCTTTTTGCGTTTTCTTTGACTGTTGTGTCAATGTTTTCTATGGTATCTTCTTCACCTGAGATTCTCTCTTCTATCTCTTGTATTCTGTTGGTGATGCTTGTATCTATGACTCCTGATTTCTTTCCTAGGTTTTCTAACTCCAGGGTTGTCTCCTTTTGGGATTTCTTTATTGTTTCTATTTCTGTTTTTATTTCCTGGGTTGTTTTGTTCATTTCCTTCATCTGTTTGGTTGTGTTTTCCTATAATTCTTTATGGGATTTTTGTGTTTCCTCTTTAAGAACTTCTAGTCATTTATCTGTGTTCGCTTGTATTTCTTTAAGAAGGTTATTTATTTCCTTCTTAAAATCTTCTATCATCCTCTTGAGATGTAATTTTAAGTCAGAGTCTTCCTTTTCTGGTGTGTTGGGATATCCAGGGTTTGCTGTGGTGGTATAGCTGGGTTCTTATCTTGCCGAGTAGCCTTGGTTTCTGTTCCTTGTGTGATTGCCCTTGCCTTTCGCCATCTGGTTATCTCTGATGTTAGCTGGTCTTACTCTCTCTGACTGTGGCTTGTCTTTCCTGCAAGCCTAGGTGTCAATACTCCTTGAAGACCAATTCTCTCTGAGAGGAATTTGGGTTTGGAGAGCCGTGGTACAGGGTCAGCTCTGGAGTGCAGACGGAAACAAGAAGGATCTAATCTGTAGCTATCCCTTGTTTCCTGTGTTCTGATGCCTCTGCATAGGTTTCTCTTGTTCTACTGAATTTGAAAAGAAGTGATGGTCTTGCCTGTGCTTGAAGCTGTGTCAGCACACCTTGTATACGAACTCTCTCCTGGCACTATTTGACTGTGGAGCCCTGTGTCACAGGATCTGCTCTCCAGCCACCAAAAGAAACCAAAAGTCTGCTCCTCAGTCTCTGTGACCTCGGTATTCCAGGTGAGTCTCTCTGAGCAGACAGGTATGCTCACACTCCTGAGAGGTTAGCTTTCTCCCAGCACTATTTGGCTATGGAGCCCTGGTGGCCCAGGCGGAGATCTCCCGCTACAGATGGAACCCGGAAGGTTCCTTCCTCCCGGCTGTTCCTCAGTCCCTGTGTACCAAGGAATCCGGGCGAGTCCCGCTGAGCAATTTTAGTCTTCATGCCTCCTCTCACGGGTTTTTCCACACTCTTGGGCAGCAAGCTTTCTCCTGGTGCTCCAGGTACTTTTCTATAAAGACCAGGCACATTTATCTAGGGATGGCACCCCTCACAGTGTGCTGTGTCATCCTACATCTATTAGCAATCAAGACAATGTCTACGAGCTGATCTGATGGAGGCAATAACTCCTCAGTTGAGATTCCCTCTTCCTAGATGTATCAAGTTGACACTCAAGATTAGCCACCACAATATATTTCGATTGTTTGACCCAAATTTTTTATCGTTCTGTTAATGTCAAATGTGATATCTACAGATATTTGTGAACTTAGCACTGACTTGTAATAGTTTTTTTTTTTCTTCAGTAATTTGCCTGCAGGCAAGTGGTAACTTTTTAAAGTTAGACAATGTAATTCTTTCTTGTCAAGAAATTATAAGACCACGCTGACAAGTTCTATGAATTTGGAGTCCCTCTCTGCTTATAATGAATTAAGACTTTAAAGGCCTAAGATCAACTATTCCTTCTTAACTTACTCAGCTTCCTGCTGTCAACCAAAAATGGGCCAGAGTTAATGATCACTTTTTTAAAGCCTCAAATATTCAACAGCTAGCTTAATAGTAACTTAAAACATCAGTGCAAGAGGATAAATTACACTCTGCTAGCTGCAGGAGTATCTATTATTCTCAGAGAACACAGCCAAGAAAAATTGTGAGATGTATTGGGCACCAAATGAAATAAAAGAACGGAGCTCCAAGATAATACCTGTCAGCTGGGAAGGAGGCAAAGGGTGTCTTTCACAAGTCTTGTAGCAATGTACCGAAACAGAAAAGGACCAAGGGTAGAGAGCACAGTGAGATTAAATATGATCCTGAGCAGCAATATCCCCAGAGATCTCAGGCTTTTGATTCTTCCAGACCTAAAAATTGTCAGGATTCTGAGTAAATCACAAAAGCAATTGTCATCGAGAACATTTGCAGTTGCTCAAACATCTATTTTAAGGTGAGGGAAACTGGCAGGCAAAGCAGGGACTCCGAGAAATAAAGAATGGAGAATATAAAACACTGTTGAAAAGTAGGAGCAGGGCTGTTTGAATCAATTCAGTCTCTGTGTTTACATTTATAGAGAAGGCTGTTTGTGTGATGGCAGTAATATGTGTTTTTACAATTTTAATGTATGATAGTATTGCCAACGAAGACAACAGGGGAAAGAGGGGGGGCGGCGAGAATAAAAGACAGACAGACTAGTTTCCAGGTATATTCCAGATTTAGCTCCCTCATCACTTTTCAAAAAGTTTGTTGAAGAAACTTCTGAATGACTACTGACCGCTAAGGCAAAAATAAATAAAAATAACAATGTAAGCACGATGATGATGCTAGCAATTGTAGAAGATGTGCACAGATCTAGTGTGGAGTTTTATCTCTACCACTGTTCAGTGTCTATTCGCCTAAACCTAAGAGAGTGAAATGAGTCTCCTTACTGATCCAATGGACATCATTTGTAATCATAAACAGTTGGCAGAGCAGAAGCTGGTAAATTCACTATTACATTAATTCACATATCCAGATGGGATTATGCACTGTGGGATTCCTTTAGAAGCTAACTTATCTCTAAATATTACAAGCAAGATGTTTAGCTGTCTCTTGATGTTTACTAACCTTTCATGGCTTTCATTTCTAACATAAATTCCTATTAAAATTGGTGGATCAACTTGAGCTTATTTTAGGTTGAATCTAGAAATGCCTTTTTAAGAAAATCATTCTTCAAGGACATTCATGTTATAGTTGGCTTTATCACAAGGGTAATATGATTCATAACAAACAGCATGGCAAAACACTCAAACAGGATCAAAGCAACTCCAAAATCTTACATAGCTCAGCAGTGATATGTATTAACTACTTTTTTTATCTACTTAAAAGGTATTTGCTTAATACTCAGTAAATTATCTAGACACTAGAGGAATAAATATCATTAGATGATGAACTCTGGGTTCTCTACTTAAATTTGTCAGATGGTAGATTATTATAATGGGGCTTATGTCTTCAATTTTATCAAGCTTAATGGGCATTTCTAACAGTCTCACGATTGGAAAACATTGATGTATATGTATGTGAATGAAAACCTTTATACACTCAATAAATAATACAGCCATCATCACAAAAGTTTCTTTGAGTTCTCTTGCAAGCCTTCCTTCTTTTTCCTTACATAATTGTTTTCTGGCAAACGCTGATCATTTCTCTGCTGCTATGATTTCTTCTGTGTGTTCTAAAATTTTATATAACTAAATAGTATACCATTTATTCTTATTTGTATGACTTCTGTTACTTGTTGAAAATATTTTGGGATTTGTCCAAATTGAGCATTTCAACATATTCTTTTTTTCTACTGATGAGCAATATTCCATACATATGAATATACCGCAATATGTTGTGTGTGTGTGTGTGTGTGTGTGTGTGTGTATATATATATATATATATATATATTTGAAGTGGGTGTTTATTGTAGGTTTCTTTCACTTTTATAAAGAAGCTATATAGTAGCTTGATTCTTAAGTACACCTTCATCATGAGCAAATATGGAGGTGAAGGATGGACTAAAGGGAATATTGGGTGGCTATGTTTTGGAAGTCAAATGATCCAAAAAGAGAAACACAGGGATTTTGCTTTTAGTTGTTCTCTTTGTGCTTGGCAGAGAGAGGGATAAGACACAAAGAAGTTTTAATAACTTCATCAAGATATCCCCTGAGGGGCTACCTCCAGTGAAATTATTGAAACACTACATAAGCGTGCAAATCGACCTTCAGTTACATGACATTTGTCTTCAATTGTAAGGCCCTCATCAGCTTTACTTAGATGTTATCAGAAACTAGAGACTGCACCTCACACATTGCTGAAAGCCCAGCTTTTCCCACTGTTTCTGTATCACAGACTCACTCAGTAGACATTAGTAGAAAGAAAAACTGGAAAGAGAAGAGATTAAAGAAAAGAGGGAGAAAAGCGGAGAGACTTTATAAGCAATAAACAAATCAACAATATTTTAGATATATTAAATAAATATTTTTATCTAAGTTATTCACTTGGGCTGGAAGCACTGACAAAGTCTGTCAGTTGCTAAGGATAGTTACAAAATGCTAAGGATTTCTCTGTCCTCTGGAAATAGGAGGAAACCCCACTCTTCCTTCACACTTCATTCACTCTTCTTTCCTGATCTTCTAATTAATACCAAGAAAATCTTACTAGATAGCTATATGCAAACTGCCACAGACTATTATACCCTTAGTCATATCACAGTGCCTCACACATTCAAGCACAGTCCAGACTAAGTCATTCACTACAGATGACCAAGGACCCAGTCTCCAAAGCCTACAAATGTAGCCACTGACATTCTCCAATCCCTGAGTGAAAACTACCTTGAACCACAGAACTTCTCTGGGCTACTTGTGACATTTCCTGTATGTGGAAAGCTTTCCCATTCATCTTCACTAGAAATACCACGCTCATTTAAATCTTCCTGACAACCTGCTTTGAGTGTCAAGAGCTCCCTTTCTCTGTAAAGCTAGACTACTTATTTTTCTCTTCCTACATGACCTTTATTCAATCAAGCCTCATAGTAAAAGTAGTCATGTACTCATAATTAGTCACTAATTTATTTTTTTTACTAAACTATGGAATTCTTAATAGAATCAGTCTCACTCATCTTTATAATTCCTCCAGTAGTCTTCAAGATGGTTTATAACTAGGGGTTTAATAAGTGTTGACTCTATAATAGATTAATAAATACAAAGTGTTCACATTGTTTGAATAGTGAGAGAGACGGTATTTCCACATCTCTCTGGCTTCTCCCATCTTCATGTGAGGGCTACATCCACATCACAAATAGTAGAAAATGCTGTGGGCAAATCACATTAAAGCAGAAATATAGTTTGATGCAGCCAATTCTGTCCGAAATGCTTTGAATTTTTGAAGTTTTTACCCAATTCCATAGAGGGAACCTAAAAGAAAAAATAATAAGCCAAGCTAGTTTTGCAACAAAGGAATGCAAGGTGGGGAGATCCTAGTGTATCTACAAAGACAAATGATACGGATCTCTGGCCAAGAGGAAAAAATAGACTCTTGAATTTAAAATATTGCAGGATATCTAAGATACTATAAAATGAAAAAAGCAGAAAACTAATTATATAAATGTACGACAGGCAAGGTTGTAGTTCTGCCCAAGGTCAAGCTGACCTACGCAAAACTACAAGCTCAGTTTATAACATTGCATACACATTGCAGACAAAAATAAGCCTGTTTCTTTTTACTTTAAAAAAGAGATACGCATTTTCACTTTTAAGAAAGAAGTTATTTGTTGTAGGCAAATGTTCTCTAATGAGGGATATAATAAATACCAAATAATTTGTATAGCAATTGTGGTTTTAAATCACAACATATAAAAATAGCAAGAAATAGGGGAAATAAATTACCTCAGACCAGTAAACCTCCAGAACTCAGTTAATGGTTAGACATTGTCTTTTCATTAGGAACATATGTTAATCTTGAGCATGGTCTTGAATTTCAGAATCTGATCTCTCAAGGCCAAGAGCCAATGCATAAAAGCAAAGAACCAAGCGTAAAATTTAATTTATAAACAGATCCAGATTAGGAGAAATGTAGACTTGAAGTCCTTCAAATACATTTTCAGGTTTTCCATAAGTTATCAGATCATGGTCTATGACTCATGGCTAAAGAGTTATGTTGGAAATATGTGAAAACTAGTGTAAATTGTAGTTGGTGTTGAGCAGTTAGGTTGGTGTTGAGCCAACAGTTAGGAACCTCGAGACAAGCAGTAATAGGACTCTTGCCAAAACCCCCACCTAGCTTAACATAGCTAGTCACAGATTGGATTGGGGTGAATAGTTTTTTCCTTTCTATGCCCTCCCCCATCTCATAAAATGAAGCATATATATATATGATGGAAATGCTTAACATCAGAGTTTTTGGAGATTTTATACTGTGTCCAACATGTAATAAAAAAATACTGAGCATGAAGTTTCCTCAAGATTTTTCATCCAAGTGGCTAAAGTTAGCAAAGAAAAACATTACTGAGTAGCTTGTCTGAGGAGAGGGGATTCTAATATGTTCATAGAGTCTTTAGAAACAAGTCCACATCAATAATGAGATTTTGAAAAAATGCGTGCCACCAGGAAGGACCATCCTAGCTGTCAGACCAGTGGCACCAATAAACATGGCAGTCCAAAAACCATTGTCATGGCTTTCTCTCCAAAGAAAAAACAATACCTCCTAACCTCTCCACCCACCAGGCCCTTCAATCCCCCAGTCTAAACAACTCATTGGACATTACCTCAAAACTAACCCACTCCCCAGACAAAAACCTCCCTTAACCCTTAACTCTGGCCCTTTGCTCAGCTGAGGTGGAGCGCCTGCTCAATTTAAAGGTGTTGGTAATTCCCCACTGGTTCAAACTCTTCCTGAGACCCACCCACAACTGTCCCTGTTGCTGCCCCAGCAGCTTTTATCTGCTTAATGTGATCCCTACCACAGGCTGCTTTACATCTGGAGAGCCCTACCAGAGAGTATTTTGAGACTGAGAGTCCCCATTACAGACCTCCATCCACAGTATGTTACTTAACTATGTGCCTGTTTACCTTCCCTATCATTCTCTACTTTTACCTTTCACAGATACTCCCCCAACTCACCTTTCCTTGACCTTCCTCTCCCAGCATTTTACCACAACCGGTTGTTTTCTACTAGGTCCTAACCACCTCTCACCTGACCCCACTTCTACATCCTCAACTTTCTAATGCCCCACCTACACCTACGTCTCATCTTTCTTCAGGCTTGGGCTGCCTTCCATGGCTTCATACAGTACAGTAGCATAATGAGGAAAATAAGGAGTGTTGGTTGTTACCTTTGTTCTTTTAACAGGAGTCTTTCTAGTCCATTCAAAGAGTAGTTCAAGTGGGTAAGCATGGAAGGTGGGGGAACTGGCTTCACTATGGTCTCCACAGAGTTTTTGTGGTCTGCTTATTTTCTTCAGCTAGTCATGACCTCTAACAGTCTTAGAACAGGTTACTTTATACTTCTGAAAATGCTAGCCAACCACAACTAATTCAATAAACCATTTCATAAAGAAGTGAATGTCATTCTAGACAGCAGCATTTGTGTTTTTTCCTGGAAACTCAATTTTCAGTTAAAATTCTTCCTGAAGTCAAGCTGTTGTCATTGTCTTCATGCAGGAGTGTTCTCAGCCATGACATTTCAGTAGGTCTGGTAAAATGCTATAGGTATACACAGGTATATCTTTAGTCTACAGGTATTTGCATTAGGATTCTTTTGAAGGTGTTTTTTGTTAGATAGCTTTATTATTTTCCTCAAATGAAGAGGCTAGAAACACCCTTGAAAAGTCATGGCTGCTAATATCCATTTGCAGGTTATTCTCTCTCTCTCTCTCTCTCTCTCTCTCTGTCTGTGTGTGTGTGTGTGTGTGTGTGTGTGTGTACATGTCAGGAATAGCAGAACATAGTAGGTCTAAAATGAAAGGTTAATAGAAAATATATAACTGAAGGTAAGAGACGTAGTAATGAAACTCACATAGACATACTATCACTGGAGTCTTACAGAGTTAGAACATAGTAATAGAATGTTATATGGAGTAGACCAATAGTCCCAAATGTTCTAAAGATTAAGAAAATATAATCCAGAGATTTAATAAAGTCTACTAAATATTTGTGTTATCTAGCCACATCATAATCAAATTGCTGAATTAAAGAATAATATACTTAAGGTGGACAAAGAAAATGAGGAAAATACTTAGTATTTTTGAAAGAACAATAATAAACCTGAAAGCTAAGTCTTTGAAAGAAACAATGCAAATTCAAAGGAGAATTAATATTATGACTAACTCAAATATGTACTCAGCAAACTTACCTTTCTAAATTCATGTTAAAACAAATATGTTGTCCAAAAATAAAAATAATGAATACATCACTAGTAGACCTAAAATGCAAGAAATGTTAAAAATAGTTTCTCAGACATAACAGAAATGACTCCAGTAAGGTGGAGAGGAATGGAAGAAACTACATGATGTTGACATCTGGCCTCTCTGCATGTGCCCACATGTCCTTAGGCACTTTCAGGCAAAGGTTCACACACATATACAAACATAAAAATATAATTAAAATGGAATAAGAAAATGAAAAGGAATTAAGATAATCAAAAATTAAAATGCACACAGCAACACAATATTCAACATACATCTAGTAGTATTTTTCTAATTTAAAACATGGACAATTTTTAAAAATTAGACCTAGTTACTTTTTACATCAGATCTTGATGCAAGTCTTTGTGGTCATAATGGAGGAAGAATACACTGAAGCTGGCCTCATAGCAATGTAGTTTTGTAGAGAACAAAGGGCCAAATTCAGACATACTAGTAAAGCCATGGATCTTGGAGGAGAATCCATAACTACAACTTAAATAAATTATCAGAATTCCTACCCACACTGTACATATCAGTCTTTATACCCACAGGTAAGGATCATCTTTTTTTCTCATGAAGAAACCTCTCTTAGGAAGCTTTCAAACATCTCTCTCAATATGTGATATAGGAAACAAACCAAAGTCCATAAAACGATTGGAGTTGTTTTGATTAAAGATCTCTAAATCCTATAGGCTGATTATAGCACATCATATTAGTATTAATGACTTCTTCATTATATTATATTATGGTTTTTGTATAAATGCCTTTTTAATATTAGCTGTACTTTGGAAAATCTCACAAAAGGAATTTATCTTATTGTATTAGGGTTTTGTACAGGAAAAAAATTGATAGGATGGTGTGCTTTAAAAGGAGTAACATATACATACTGAGCAGGTTGTACTTAGGGGTTTAAAGGAGGGAAGAAGAGAGTGCATGGGTGGGTGGATGGGGGAATACCCACATACCGGCAGGGGAGGGTGGAGGGAATAGGGAGGTTCCAAAGGGGAGATCTGGAAAGGGGAAACATTTGAAATGTAAATAAAGTAGAAAAAACTTTAAAAAAGAGTACATATATAACAACAATTAATAAACAAAGAGAACTTGAAAAAGAGCAAGAAGCAGTATCCAAGAGAATTTGAAGGAAGGAAGGGAAAGGAAAAAGATGATGTAATTCTATTACCATCTCAAAAAATACAGACATAATTTTTAAGTGGAGTCCTTTATTAGAGTGGCTTACAGATTTGGTCCAGTTACTCTAGTAATGGCTGTCTCTCAAAGGAATGACTATCTGGTAGTTAAGTCCATAAGACTGAAGGGCTCAGCAGTTCTAATCTGGTACTGGAATCTTGAAGGATTCATAGAGAGCTGCTGAACTTCAGTCTACATTGGATTACTAAAGTAGCAGGTTCTCATGCCATCAAAAGTATGGATGAACTTGTCAGTGAGAGTAAGAGCAAGCAGGCAAAAAGAAAAATATTTCTTCTTCCATGTTCTTTTATGTGGACTTCCACCAGAAGATATGGACTACGTTTGTGGCAAATCTTTCCACTTAAATGATCCAAGCAAGAAAATCTCTTACAGACCAAGCCAGATGCAAGTGTTTTCGTTACTTCTAGATGTACTCAAGTTGACAACAAAGACTAGCCATCATATTCATCTTCTTCCTCATGATAGACTTTAAAATGTTTAACAGAGCTAGTATTGGTTGTTGTGGTTAACTTTGTTAACTTGATAGAACCTAGAACACCTGTAAAGACAGTCTAAATGAGGGATTGCTGAGTTGACCTGTGAATATGTCTGTGGGGACACAGGGTTCTTAATTAGGTTAACTGCTATGCAAAGGTACTGTCCACTGTAGGTGGCACCATTCCTAGTTAGACTTTCCTGACCTGTATAAGAATCCAGAAGAGAATAAGCAAGTGAGTGTGCATGTATTAATTTCTCTCTGCTTTTAACTGTGAATGTGTACTGACTAGTTATTTGAAGTTCCTGCCTCAACTTCCAAAATGATATATTATAATCTGGAAATGTAAATGTAACTTTTATTCTCCTTGTTAATTGTTGTCTCTGAAACTTCCTGTCTTTGTCTGCTAACTTAAGCCTGGTCCTAGAAGCTTCTATCCTCTGTACAATCTAATCTAAACCTAGAATGTTTTCACCCTCTGAGACTTACTGCTGAATACACTTTCCCTTTCTAGTTCTTTCTGAACTCTGTTAGCTGGTTTAACTCAACTATTCTGGTTCAAAATCCTCTCCAAGCTGACTAATTCAAACTGGCTTCTCTCTCAGCTTCTGGATGAATTTCTCTACTTGGCCTCAAACGAACTTTAGCAATCTGTGCTAATCTTCTAGCCCATTCTCATCCTTTGGCTCATTCTGTCTTCACCTGTGTCTAGCTTGTTCTGTCTTCAACCTAGCTATAAAACTCTCCTGGAAAATGGTCTCCTCATCCTCTCTCTGTGCTGCTCTCTCCTAAATCACCTCTCTTCCCTCTTTGTTCTCATGAGAGTTGGACATATCCTTTTCTGTCCAATCTTTCCCTGATCTGTCACTTTGTCTGCCTTTCAATTAGACATCTCTTTCCAACATGGGTTTTTCCTTCTACAAACTAACTTTATCTTCATTGTTTGGGATTAAAGATATATACTAAGGGTGTGTCTTTATTCCATCCAGAGTGGCCATGTTGCTAGATTAAAAATCGCTCTACAAAGAAATTTAAGATTAAATAACCCCTTTTATCCCTTAAGTTGATTTTTGTCAGGGTTTTAAACTTTTTTATTTGTTTTATTATTTGTTCTTTTTTTTTAATCACAGCAACAGAAATGAAACTAGAATGTTAGCTGTGGTTGTTCTTATCAAGCCTCACGACAAAGTGCATTTTTTCCCAATATGATCAAATATTCCAAAGGCATTCTTGACCAGTGTTGAGTTTATCAGGATCCCTGGGCCTCCTTCTGTGTCCCAGGAAGAGTAAGAAACTTTTGTGTCCTTAGAGGATCAATCACACTATGTACTGACATTAAGTGTACTGTAAATATCTCTACATTTTGTACTGAATCTTATGAAGTTATACTTTCTCTGCTCTGTGATTGTATTTACTTTGTTTTTTGTCCCTAAGGACAGGATTCTAGACTCATCTCAGTTACATATGGATGTACTTGCTGGAAAACATCAAACTCATGTTTGGAAAAATGTAAAGCCATTCTTATTTCTATCTATTATAGATATTAAAATCATACCACGTCTACAGAAATGAACAAACTAAAAATTAGTGGATGCTAATGATTGGAAGTATTCAGCCACTATAGGAGAAAGTAGAAGAGGAAATACATTAACATCCTCTCTCTTTTGTTTCATAATTTATTAAAATCAAGTCTCTGTCTAGTTCTGCCTGTATAGTTACAGTTTGATCTAGAAATCAAATTTAAGGGAAAGAGTCTGTTTATCACATAGTTCCTTGCTCTCATTGTGTGCCATAGGCTGATGTAGCCATGTGCCAACCACAGTGCCACACCATGCTTTGATTTAGTTGGCAGCATGCAATTCAAGCTTTCCATCACTGGTATTGAATTCCTTGCAGTGATTTATTTAGTATTCTTGTTTGTCACTTCACATCATTCAGCTTTACTAATAAAATACTAAAGAAAACCAGGAATACTACAAATGAGACCCATTAGTTTTAGCACTTTATTAATAGCATTTAACTTGTACTATTAAACTATTAACATATAATAAAAAGCTAGACTATTGCATTAGCAGAGTAAATGTATTCCAGTGAATAATAATAAACCATTGGCAATTTACTAGGAGCTCAATTTAGCTTAAATTATATTGTTAACAATATGCCTGCTTTGCTCACATTAATTTAAAAGACCACTCTCAAGAATTCATATAAAATACCTTATGCCATTTATGTGTGCTGTAACACATAGGTAGAATGGGGAGTAGAGTAATTGTCTAAATTAACATTCGAGCCACTGTCTTCAGAACAGCCATCATTGTATCAGCCTTACAAAATGTACACCCATCTCTTCTTAAATTCAATATTCTTATATTGAATATATTTAATATGCTAATTTTGATGTAGTATCGGTGGTTAGGTAGTATATATAGTTTTGCCTGCATGTATGTATGTGCACCATGTGTGTTCCTGATGTGCAAGAAAGCCAAAGGGGATTGTAAGATCCTCAGTAACTAGAATTGAGTTCTAGAATTGAGAATTGTGGCTGTATAAGCCACAGTGTGGGTTCTGGTAACCAAACTAGGATTCTGTAAAGTACCAATGAGTGCTCCTAATTGCTGAACCTTTTCTCTAGCCCCTCTTTTCTTGAATTTGAATGAATCCATTTGTACTTGATTTTACAGTGACTGAGTAATATATATCATATTGGCCTCTTGGAACTATGTGGTGATTTATGGGCCTAATGGTCCCTCATAAAGTTAACAATATGATCAAGTCTTCCATTACAACAGTCTTAGCATGGGAAAAAATGTTAACCAACCCTGTTATTCTGTAGCAATCTTGTCTACAGCGTTTTTTAAGAATTATAAGAAATGCTATCTGCCTGAAAACTCACCTTGCTATTTTATATCCATGAACATCCATAGATTTATGAGACAGGTGCTGAGACCTAGGGCTGCAACTATACTTGATGTCCTAGCATGTGAGTGTCAGAGACAGGCCAGAAGGGCATCCAGGCATTCCTGTGGCAGATTTCCTATGTTCAGGCATTACTTTTGATGTAGTATCTGAGATTAGGTAGTCTGTGCTGAAGCAATTCAGAAGAAAGGACACTCGTTTTCTCTCTAGGCCACTCATGGAATTTTTGGACACTTTCCATTCAGCACTGATATTTATATCTCCCAGTCTTGAAAAGAATCCCTTGGAGTAGCACAAAATAAATCAAATGCCTCTACCGTGACATATCTTCAAGTATGTAAAAAGATCAACCTCTTCCCCAGAAACCTCTTTTTCTCAACTTAACACTTCTCAGTTCTTTCAAGTTGCCCTCTCATGACACACCATTTTAAACCTTGTCACAAACACCAAAGAGCAATATCCTAGGTGTGAACTGGCCGTTAGGCATTATGTTGGGATGCATCTTTTCTCATCCTTGTCTGGTAAACCAGAGATACTTAGAATTTTTGGTGCTATGTTAATTTCTGATGTAAACACCAGCAACCTATGAAATGAACACAATATAAGAAAAAGAATAGGGTGTGATGGTTTTTTTGTTGTTGCTGTAAGTTAACTGTTTTTGTAGTAGAAAAATCCTAAAATCCTTGTAAAATGGCATTCTTTCTAACAATAATGTTTTTAGGAGTTTCAGACGTTCCTATCTGCTTCTCACCTTTGAAGTTTGATTCATTAACAGTGCCACAAATGAATGGAAAACCCTAAATTTTTTCTTTTAAAAGGTTTATTTATTTTATGTGCATGAATATTTTACTTAAATGTGTCTGTAAACTACTTATGTGTCTGGTGCCTGTAGCTATCACAAGATGTTATTGGATTCCCCGGAACCATAGTTACAGAAATTGTGAGATGCTGAGAACCAAATCTTGGTCCTCTGAAAGAACGACCAATACTCTTAACTACCAAGCAATTTCTCTAGTCCCCAAAATTTTTCTTTCTAAATGGCAGCTTTTATATTTCTATTTAAATGCTTTCATTTAGTTCAAAGTGAATTTTCAATTTAGTAGTTAGAGTGAAAGCGAGTTGAAATGGAGAAATGTTGCAGAAAGAAAGAGAGGTTTTAGCTCAGTCTAATTTTGCCTTAATTGTTTAGTGTGAGCATTCATTTTATTAGATTTGTCTGAACATACCATTTTGTGATTAGTTTTCAAATAAATAAATAAATAAATATCTTGCCTAGGGGTTCTGCTTTCCTATTGTTTTAGAAGTTTTCAGCATTTTTTTGGAAGCTAAAATTCAAAGGCTACGGCAAATTGATCGGAGTTTATACTTGAGGGACACAAGACTCTCACTGATGATTTGCAATAGTTACAACTCTGTCCATAATAGTCACCAGTTATGTACCTGAAACAACAGAACAGAGGTATGTCTGTGGCTAAGTCAGGCAAAAGAAATAATGTAATCCATGGTCATTCTATTTGAAAAGTCCCATTTTCTGGAAGTTGGGAGAGCTGACAAGCTGACACTGGCACCATCATCTGCTATGAGCAGTGAGAGTAGAGGTCCACACAGGAAGGACTGGTGTGGAGTGAATATAAAACCAGGATAAAAAGGAGAGAGAAAGATCATCCTGTATGAAAGATACACTTTTCATTTTGTCTTGTAATAAACAAACCCAGCATTTTGTCTGGACACGAGAACACGTGTAATGGTAAATTCATTCTTCATCAGTTTTCCACAGAGAATTCCACATTTCTGTGCCTCAGGCAGTATTGGTGTCAGCAGACTGAAGAAAGTGTGAGCATAACTTATGGAACCACCATCTGGTGCAATAATAGGAATATTTCCCATGATCTCCGACACTTCAGTTTTCAAGGGTCTGCACAAGATTGGTGTCTTAGGTGCTCTCATGCTTGTTTTAATCAATCAAAGGCTATTGGACGACCAAAATGTGTTAGAAAACACATTTTTAAAATAAGGCACTAGTCACATTGGTCATCTACCTGGGATAGGGCTGATGTTCTCAAATTCTTGCATAATGATGAGTCACATATCTTAGTCTGGAACATCTCAAAGGCAAATAATTGTCCTGTTCTCATTGTTTCCATCTCTCTCTCTCTCTCTCTCTCTCTCTCTCTCTCTCTCTCTGTCTCTCTCTCTGTCTCTCTCTCTTTCCTTCTAGTATTCATATTCCTTCACTAATTTTTACAGTGGTTCTGCATGCCTATCTTTAGTTTGGAGACATATAATTTACTGACTTTACCCTTTTAGAAATACAGGTAACTTGCAATCCTGATGTTTGTGGTAACTCAAAAAGATCATGTTGTATTGTGTTGTTGTTGTCGTTGTTGTTGTTAGGGTAGTTTTTTGTTTGATTGTTTGTCTTGATGCTTTTTGCTTTTTTGTTTGTTTATTTGTTTGTTTTTGTTTTTGAGCTGAAGATTGAATCCAGGGCCTTGTTTGTTAGGCATGTGCTCTACCACTGAACACTGAACTAAATCCCCAACCCCAGTATTCTCATTGTAAAGAACCAAAACCTGTTCAGTGTTACCTTCTTTGTAGTAAATAGTAAATGGATTCCATCTGACCAATCGCACTTCCAGAGATGAACTACTGAAAGGATGAGTTACCTTCATTTAACTCAGCTGTACTCCCAAGCTAGGAGAGAATTTTAGTTTAGTTTTGGGGTGGGATGTTCTTATTTCCATTATCAGACATCAGAAACATGGTCCTGACTAAGATCTCTAGCTACAAAAAAATACCACAACTCTCTTGGGAGGAATCTGTGGTTTAGCAGCACCATCCTGTTTAAAGATGACTATGTACTGACCTATGCTAATAAAAAGCCACATCATTATGGATTTACTGAAGGCCAAATCCTTCATGTGGATTACTTCTTTCTACCTTGCATACAGCCTTCAGAGGCAGATATTATTACGCCTGTTTTACAAAACAGGACCTTGAGCTACTTGTCAAAGATCATGTAGACAAAAAAGAACAATCTCTGGATTCCAGTGCAGCCACCTTCGTCTATAGTCTGTACTCTATAACATTTTCCACCACTCTAGGCTACTGTTCTATCTTTTAATACAAGAGACAAATTCTAGTCTCCAGTTTTTAACTACTTTATCCACAGAGTAGTTTTTAATATAAATTATAAGTGTTCTATCAAAACCATGAAATTGGGTTACTGTGAATTGTGTATTGACCTCTCGATCTATGTATAGATATGTAATATTTAAATTAGGTTAACTATATCTACATTCCCTGGTTATCATTACTTAATGGTGAGAACACTCAGAAACCTTCTAGTTTATTATTGCTATTGATGGTCACTCTGCCATGTGTTATCATACTGACCATCTTTCTTCTATCAACCCATAATGTAGTATCCACTGACAACCTCTCCTTTTTCCTTGCTCCCTCTCTCCCTCCTGTCCACTCTCTTCCCCTTCTATTCTTCCTACCCTAAGGAAACCATAATCCTCTCTTAATTTCTATGAGAACCACTATGCTGGATTCTACATATGAATGAGATTTTAAGATTATTCTCCTTTCTTTCTACCTGGCTGCTTTCACTTAAGGTATTTCATTTCCTTCCATAATCTAACTAACTATCACATTTCCTATGTCTCTACTGACTTGTATACTGCTCACATCTTAAGTTTCATAATACTTCTTTATTAAACTTAATAACCTGTTATTTCCTTACTGAGGTTCAGCCTTATTTATTTGTCAGGATATTCAGCACACAAAACACTCACAATATTGGGCTAAGACCATGTATAACATTTCTCAATGTAAAATGTATTTTGATTTTATATCAAAGATCCCAACTTTATGTTCAACATTGTGTGAACCATATAAACAAAGTTGTTCTTAAAAATATAACCATCTGATCTTTATATATTAAAAGAGCCAATTCACAAGCATAAATGTATTAATAAGTCTGAAGTCATTTTATAGATATAAGTAAGATGGATTACATGTATTCTGTAAGGATGCTGTTCTTTAAAATGATCTAAAGTACACGGAAATGTTCACAAGAGGAAAGAACAAAAATAATTTAATTCTATTATAGGTTTATAGGTTTGGTGAACAGCTTCAATCCAGTTCCTTTAACAGTCAAACAAATATGCCCAAAACTCACATATATAGGAAACTTTGCGCAGAAAATGCTTTAAAACATAATTGTGTAACCTATGCCATCCAAGTCTCACTAGTCATGGCTGGTTCCAATATACTTCGGGGACTTTCTTGTTGAAACAAATATTCCCTGATCACCAAAACTTCTGTTCTTCAACCTGAAACTCATGAGGATATTGGCAGCCTGAGAATCATTCTGAGCCTCACTTGACTGCCTATCATTCTCGAGGCTCTTTTGATGTTGATGCAAGGGGGAGAGAACTGAAAGCAAGCCCAGACCCAGCATGTCTTGCACTCTGTAGGCAACAGAGCAGCTCTGGTGTCCTAATGTTCCTGGAGACGTTCCCAAGAAATATATACACGAGAAGGAAGAAGGAAGGGGTGAAAGTTGGCATTAATCAACATTCTATGTTTTGCCTTAAAAAACATAGCAGAGAAACGCCATGTCTCTACATGTGCCACAGAGTGAAATCACAATTAGCATCCTTTTATCCTAGATGGCAAGGATGGTGTCCCTTCCCAGATTACTCTTTTCTGCTTTACTCTTTTTTTTACCCCTGATGGGCACTGGTGAGATGAAAAAAACCTGGAAGGGTCTTTCTTGAGCACTAAACTCAATGTCCTACCAACAGGTTTTCAAGGGAGTTGTAGATGATTTATATTCAGGAAAGGAAGGGCAAGCAGTGCCATCTTGTTTCATCAGTGGACATTTTATTCATTGTATTTTCACCAATCTGATGCCTATGTGGAAGAATAACTAGACTATTACAACTACTTATAAGAATATTTAATAAGTGGTAGATTAATGCTTAATATTCATTTCATCTTGTTGATTCTCTTAGCCAAGTCATGAGGTCAGTTGTATCATGAACCTGTTTCTAGTAACAACAAACTTAAGGATGGTAAAAAAAAAAAAAAAAAAAAAAGTTCCTCTTAACCAAAGTTTTCCTCAATTCTCTGAAAATTTCATATATGTATACAATGTGGTTTGATAACATTCACCTCTCTAACTTCTCCCAGACCTGCCCTGACCTCACTCAGTCCAAGTATTGCTGTGAATATACAGGAAGATCAGGCTATCCACTAGAATGTGGTTGGTATACCAGGCAACATGTTCTTTAAAAAGTTCACTCTCTTTTCCCCAGCAGCCCTCAGCCATCATTTGATCTTCAGCTAGGAAGTGGGAGCTCCCAAGACCTCTACCCCCCAAAGTAGGTGTCTTAGTTAGGGTTTTACTGCTGTGAACAGACACCATAACCAAGGCAACTCATTATATTGGTTATTTTATTTATTTACATTTCAAATATTGTCCTCATTCCAGGTTTCCCCTCTGTAAACCCCCCATTCCATCCCCCTTCCCCTTTGAGGGTGCTCCTCCACCAACCTACCCACTCCCACCTCACCACTCTAGCATCCCCCTATGCTGGGGCATCAAACCTCCACAGATCCAAGGGCCTCCCCTCCCATTGATGCCAGATAGGTCATCTGCTACGTATGTAGCTGGAGTCATGGGTCCCTCCATATACACTCTTTGGTTGGTGGTTTAATCCCTGAGAGCTCTGGGTGATCCAGTTAGTTGATATTGTTGTTCTTCCTATGGGGTTGAAATCTCCCTCAACTCATTCAGTTCTTCCTCTAGAGACAGGAGAAGAAGTACAGAGGGCCAGGAAATTGAATTGAAATATGTAGTAGTCGGGGATGGGGAACTGGGGGTAGCCACTAGAAAATCCCAGATGCTAGGAAGCAAGAGGTTCGCAGGACCAATGGGGATGACATTAGCTGAAATACCCAACAAAGGGAAGATAGAACCTGTAGAGATCATATCCAATAGACAGGCACAGCCCCCAGTTGAGGAATGGGGCCACCTACCCATCTCAAAAATTTTAACCCAGAATTGCTCCTGTCTAAAGGTACAAAAATGGAGCAGAGATTGAAGGAAAGGCCATCCAGAGACTGCCCCACATAGGGATCCATCCCATCTGCAGTCACCAAACCTTGATACTATTGCTGATGCCAAGAAGTACTTGCTGACAGGTATAGGTGTCTCCTGAGAGATTCTGCTAGCACCTGACTACTACAGATGTGGATACTCACAGACATCCATCAGACTGAATCCAGGGAGCCCGAGGCAACTCTTAATTGGGGCTGGCTTGCAGGTTCAGAGGTTCAGTCCATTATCATCAAGGCAACGTCTAGACAGACATGCATGGTGCAGAAGGAATTGAGAATTGTACATCTTCATCTGAAGGGTACTAGAAGAAGACTGGCCTCCAGGAAGCTAGGATGAGGGTCTTAAAGCTCATGCCCACAGTGACATACCTACTCCAACAAGGCTACACCTCCAAATAATGCCACTTCCTAGGCCAAGCATATTCAAACTACCAAATTAGGAGTGTTGACTAGCTTGATCCTACACAGGTCTTGTACTGGAAACCATAAGTTCTGTGAGTACAAAATACAGAGGTTTTTAAGGTCACAGTTTCTAAGAGAATGGACTAAACATTTTTATTATTTTTTATTAATCATTCCATTCATTTACGTCTCAAATAATATCCCCCTTCTCAGTTATCCCTCCACAATACCCCCATCTTATCTGCCCTCTCCCCCTCCCCTTTGCCTCTATGAGGGTGCTTCCCACCCGTTCACCCACTCCCACCCCTCTGCTCCAGCATCTCCCCTACTCTGGGACATAAAACTTTCAGAGGACCAAGGGCTACCCCTCCCATTTATGTCAGACATGGACTAAACTTTTTACTAGACTTCCTTAGTGGCCAAACTATATAACTTCAGGAAAAATGCCTTCAATTTCCAATTTAATGGGATAAATGCTTAGATACTTCAAATCCAAATTGAATAGCCTTTCCAATGATAACTTTTAACATTTTTTTCTTGTTGGTAACACAAAAAGAAAATATATACAGTATAAAAATGCCTCTAAACCAACATTTTCATAAATATTTTTGGCTTTGGCAATTTCTCAAATCTAACTTACTTCAGCGACATATTTTAGTCTGTTTATTGTCTACAAAAAAGACAGTTAGGAAAACATTTGAGCACCCCACCACAAAGCATGTGTGACCTAGTTAGGAAAACATTTGAGCACCCCACCACAAAGCATGTGTGACCTCTTCTTCAGACAAGAAACCTGGGTTAGGACTTTGAATACTGATTTGGAAACAAGTTTTTAAAGAATTCACTCAGAGCAGCAGGTTTTCAGCTTCTATGACATGAGATGATCAATGACCACATTAGCCACTAATCTAAGGCATAAAACATGCATGAGGCATTAGCATGGAAATCTAACACGTTCCCCACCCCAGGTGGTACTAGATTTCGAATCTGTTGTCCCATCTAATAGGAATAAACTTAAATAGCTTATTTAGAGGTTCATTTACAAAGTTAATAATTAGAGTGATTTACTCAATAGGCAGGGGAGGAGGAAGAGAGACAGATGGGTGGTGATTAAAATGAGAAAAACAGTAAAAGTCATCTCACAAAAGTCAACCTTAACTTCTGGTATGATTTTTTTGTTTATAGTTATAGTCTTTTGAGAGAGAATCATGTTAAGGGGAGAAAATGAGAGAGAGAGAGAGAGAGAGAGGTGGACCTTTAGAAATTCAATACTAATTAGAGGCCAAAGGCAACACTGTTTTAGGACACTGTACTGTGGGTTCAATTTCCCAAACAAATATTTTTACTTCTTTAACTCTAGAATGATGCCACCTGCTCCACATGTATTTAAATGAGGAAATCAAAGAGTTAAACAGTGCCTGGACATGGAGGGTATCTAATTATCCGTGATTCTGTTCCTTAATGGATTCACTAGAAAGTACTGAGATACAAACAAGTATTTCTCCTCCAAAGTCTACGTGGCAGCAATTGAGCTGGTTACAAATTTTAACGGTGTTTCATTTGCCCTTACACCCAGTGGGAAAGCAATTGAATGAGTTGTATAATTTAGTACAAGGCACTATACCAAACAAAAGGTGGCCTGCTAATTAGCAGTCAACAAATGTATGGTCTGTCAATCTTCTCTCCAATGACTCAACCTCTCTCTGTCCTATTCATGACACCTGGCTCCAAGTCTATCTTTAAATTTGAAATACTTAGGCCAATCGTCCAAAAGGCTAGGCCTTTGAACAGTGTTTTCAATTTTAATGTGGTTAATACATTTTTATTTTTAAGAAAATAAGTTGTACCTCCTAATAATAACAAATTTATCTCCATAATGATCTGAAAGACTAGCTTCAAATGTTCAATTCTGAAATGCCTTGGATTGAGTGCTAGGGCAAAGCATCATGGAAAGATTCAGCTCTTCTTTTAGTCACCAAGCTTTCCCTTACACTATAAAGGGCCATGAATAATCATGTGTGTTTCAGTTAAATTAATGATCACATGTGTGAATCATGTACATAACAATGCTACACACAACCATTCCCCTAAACAGCCACCCTAAGACTACCTATCAAACCCATTGACATGTCTAATAGATGGTTTTGCTCAAAAGAAAAGCCCTAAGGAAAGGCCTGTGTCACCACTGAAAACAGGCCCAGGGCTCCAGACTGGAATTCTAGGGTCTTAAGAACAAACACGAAAGACAAGAGTGGGTGGGTGGATGGGTGGGGAATACCCCCATAGAGGCAGGGGGAGGGAGGAGGGAATAGGGAGCTTCCAAAGGGGAGATATGGAAAGGGGGAAACATTTGAAATGTAAATAAAGTATCAAAAAAAAAAAAAAAAGAACAAACACAAAGTATCTTCTAGAATTGCAGATGATAAATTCTGTGCACCAAGTGTGGATATTTTTTTTAATTCTTTGAACATGTCATTAGACATGGCTATTATTATGTTACATCTTCTAAAATTTAGCAAGACTGAAAAATTAAGGACAGAAAATGCTAATTAAAATTAGTTCCCTTCCTATGGATCTGAAGAGTGTGTGTGTGTGTGTGTGTGCGTGTGTGTGTGTGTGTGTGTGTTGTGTTGCTGTAGAGAATTGTTTGATAGAAACATTGTTTTAGATATTTCTATGTCCATCTTTATTAAGTAAGATATGACCTTTCTCATGTCAAGATATGACCCTTGATAAACACGGCACAGCTGAAGCATTTTCTGGGATGAGAAAGTCATCTTATAAGAGAAATTAAGACCAAAATATTTGGTTTTTAGAGAGTGTTGAACAGAAGGTATAAGTTCCTTGACCCACAGTGATTCATCAACTCTTGTTTCTGTCCTAACAGGAAGGAAGTGGGAGTGAAAGGGTTTCACTAAGCACCTCCTCTGCAGAAAGCACTCCTTGACTGAAGGACACAGTGGTACCTTTAATTGCTGCCACATTCCTCCATGAGCTGGCTCTTGCCTAGTCTCCTTCTTCTGGCCACTCATTATCTCCTACACTTTCTTCTACTTAAAATATCTCTCTTCTACCTACCAAACTGCATCTCACTTCTAAGACAGCCAAGTGAAGCACTACCTGAGAAAGTTGAGGCTTCCTATTTTAAGCTCCCCAAATGCCTCGTGCCTTCCATAAATACTGCTGAGACCATATAATTTATCATCCAAATCAACACACTGTTTAACATAAAAGACAACACTAATAATAACCCTGCCGTGTGGCAGGCATCATGTAGTACTATCTCAAGCAAACTGGGACAGAAGATCCTCCTAATTACATTCTCTACTATATAGATCAGACTTGTACTAACCTGTCTGTCTTCTATGCTACACTTTGAAAGCCATTGAGACAGAGACTGTACTTACCCATCTCTCTAGATTTAAAATTTTGCTTATATTTTATGTGTAATAGCTTCTTCTAAAATATACCTTCTTTTTCATTGTCCTTAAAAACATGGACTCTATAACAAAGAATCATAGATTATAATTCATTATCTGTGGCCCTGACAATCTATGTGTCTTAACAATTCACCTTTTGAGATGATGGTGACTTCAAAAACAACTGATGTTTCAAATGAGTTGATATTGTAAACTATCTACAATGCACATGCATATAAGTGTTTTCATTGGAGAGATTATTAAGGAAAATAGATAAATCAATTGAATAAGCTCCAACTACTTTTTGATCTTCAGAGTTCCCTCAAGTGATTGTACCATGTTGAATATCCACAATAACCTCCATTAACCTTTGATAATGACTCAGCTTGAACCAGCCTCTGTTATATTCTTTACATATTTAGTCTTGCTGCACATGTATCAAAAAACTTATCTGGATAATTTTCTATTCACTCACTTCTGGAAACCTTCATTTTTGGAGCTGCTGTTTCTTTGTCTATAAACATAGGGAGGTTAGCCAGTTTTTCTGTGGCTCTAGAATGTGTTGAAAGCTTGGCCATTATCTTATATCACCAATAGAACTGGTGAGACACTTAATAGGTGGGACTGTGCCGAAGAGGAGGGAGTTAAATCATTAGAACTTTAAAAGCACAACTTCTTTTCCTCATCCTCTTCCTTTTCTCTTCCTCTTCCTCCTCATCCTCATCATTATCATCATCATCCTGCTCCTCCTCTTCCTCCTCTTTTTCTCTTTCTCTCCCTCACTTTCGTACAGTTTCCCTCCCTCTCTTCTTTCTTCCTATATACCAAGAGATGAGCGGCCTTGTTATACCATGAGTCTTTGCTATTAAACTCTGCTTTGCTACAGGGCCAAAGCATCAGGACCAAATGACTATGGACTGAAATTGTGAGTCGAAAAAAAAATTTAAAAAACAAAACAAAAAACCCTTTACATCCTGTAAGTTGCTTGGCTTAGGTATTTTGTCATAGCAGTGAAAAGCTGACTAACACATGAATGACTTCATGCCAGAAGACTGAGGTCCCAAATTTCACACTTTTACAGTCATTCTATTTTATCTTTCTATAAAAAAAAAAAAAAAATACAGTCTCTAAATCCTTGCTCCCTGTGAGTTTCTTAAGATTCCTCTGAGAAATAAAAGTTTCTCTGAAGTCTTCCTATTACACAATGTTCCTAATGTGCGAGGAAATGGAGAGTGGAAGGCAACGGCAGTGAAATCTGTGCTCTGGGGGAGTTCTCACTCACTGCTGTTTAAAGAGTCTGAACGACTCACGAACCAACATTATTAAGCCAGCATTTGAGTTTACCAAAGCATCATTTGAGGTACTCCAAGGACAACCAAACTTATGCATTCTCTCTCTTACCTCTAAGGAGTTCAAATTCTAGATGAAATCATGAACTAAGCATTGAATAGCATGATAAGATTTAAATAGCAGGAATGTAAGAGACACTCTCTGAACAACCTAGGATTAATTTTTACATAATTGGGGTAGTTTTTACCTGCTGTAGGAGGTCAGGAAAGAAATAAGCTCTAAAGAGTAAACATGGAGAAGGCAGGGAATCTGAGTCTTTAATAACTGTCATATACTCTGCTGCGCACTGGTATCTTATGGGTTAGAAACACAAAGTGTTATACCCATCTAGCCCAGAGTCAACAATATAGAACAAGAACAAGAACAAGAATATAGAACAAGAATTTAGCTAGCATAAAAGCCACCACAGAGAAATGCCCAGGAACTTGGAATCCAGATGGGGGCATCCAGCAACCTGCTTTATTGGAGTAACCCCATACAAGCACATTCGGCAAGGAGATTGCCCAGACTGAGATTGTATAAAAAATAAATTAAAAGATTTGACCATTTTAGTACCCTCCTCACTGCTGTGACAAAGTTTCTGGCTTGAACAGTTTAAGTGATGGAAGGCTTCTTGTGGCTCATGGTTTCAGAGAGCCTCTACTGGCACAGAAACCTTAGTAGTAGACATGTAGCAGACCAGGAGGCATAGAGCATAGGCCAGATGAGACACAACAATCTACTGTCCTCAGCAAGGCTCCAAATCCTAGATGCCCCTATAACTCTCCACAATAGGAACACCATCTAGGAAATCAAGTGTTCAAAACACTCAAGCCAATGGGAAGACATTGCAGACTCAAACGATAATACTCATACAGAGAAAAGAAGGGAGGGAAGACTCCAAAAGGAACATTTTGCATAGGGAAAGAATAAGATAGCAATTAAATAAACACAAATGAAGTTTAAATCAATCAACATTTTAGAAGAGCTGGCAAAATAAGGATCATATTGAAAACAAAACAAAACAAAAAAACCTCTAAAAAGGATTTATTTAGATATTAGGCTGAAAAGAGAAAGAATTCTTTGAGTTGATGTCTTGCAACAGAATCCCTAGAAAAGAACAAAGTAAATATGGCTCCATGAATGTATTGGGCAAAGGAACAGTGTGT
>JADRCH010000140.1:4832548-4902046 GCA_019843965.1 Rhynchomys soricoides
TGTGTGTGTGTGTGTGTGTGTGTGTGTGTGTGTGTGTGTGAGTGTATACATCAAGCCAAGAAAATATTTTAAAAAATTGCTATGTAAAATTATATATACGCAGATGCACATATGCACATGAGCAAAACACCATGTTCCAGAGTACAATCTAACCCTAATTCATATTAAACAGTGATTTCAAAATTAAAGTTATTTTTGTGTCTGTTTGCCTCTATCACAGCCTTCTTTCCAGGCTCTGACAGAGGTAGGATAGGCCACTGAGAAATATGAAGGGTATATAGGAAAGATAAAATGATTCTTCTTCTTAGACCTAAACTAAGCTCGTAAAATGCACTTGTCAGAGGGAGCTTTAGAAAACATTTATTTGTCTAGTTTCATTTAAGTGTACATGGTCACTCACTAAGGAAAAGAGCATGTGTTGTAAGAAGACATAAGTTTTGATAGGAAACATCTGGAACAAATTGATGAACTATTAACACATGCACACGTTTATAAAGATATACGAAAGGTGACTGAACTTTCCCTGTCTTCATCAGTGGGCCAATAAAATTCCTTATCAGGAGACAATGATTACATACATGGCCTCTGAGGTCCTCCTGCCTGGCATTTAGTCCTAGTTCTTCGGCCCGACTGAGTGCCATCTAATCTCTATGACAAGCACCTTCACCTCCCCAAACCACAGTTATCTCTTCTATAAGGTTAAAAGAAAAAATGGTATAGGAAAATGCCAAGGAGGGAAGACAAGGGGGGGAGGGGGATACCCTCATAGAGGAAGGGGGAGGGGGAGGGGATAGGGGGTTCCAAAGGGGAGATCTGAAAAGGGGGAAACATTTGAAATGTAAATAAAGTAAAACAAAAGAAAAATGGGCCTACTATGTGATGGCTACCCTGCTAACTCCGGGAAGTGCTTAGCTTCTGAGCTGATGTTTCATGAGAGCTCACCAGTGGTCTCAGGGCTCTTACACATGCACCAGAACCCATGTCAAGATACAAAAGAAGACATTTGAAGGCATATAAGTGATTACATAGGCTGACTTGTCCTTTTGATCCCAGTCAATTTGACTTGCTGCATCTATATAAGTAAATCGAAAAAAAAAAAAAAAATTCCAAACCCTTTAGATTTGCGAAAAATAAAGAGTCCTAATTTACTTGTAGAATTGGATAAAATGGCCATGGCTTATAAGAACTAATCTCTAACATACAACCAAGTAGTGGTTTAAAGTTTCAAACTTCTCTTTCTTAGATTTGACCTTCATCTAATTCTCTTCCATCTTCCTCTCTTCTCTCTTTTGTACCTTATTTTTGGAAAAAAAAATCATTTTAAGAGAGAATGTGTGCTAAGCTTCTGAGTGCTTGTACTAAATGCCTATATGTACCCATGCATGTATGTACTTATATACACATTCATTTGGTTGTTTCAAAAAAATGAATGTAAACAAATCTAAACACAAAAGCAGTAAATCCAAAGTCTGTAGCATTTGAAGCTGGACTGAAAAATGTCAGAAATTTCAGAGGGAAGAGAAAGCCCCAATGATCAAACTGCAGAAATGTGCAAACGCATCAGAGACTTCTGTTTGAAGCCTTTTTCTTTTTTGCTCATCTGCAGTATGCAGCTTTCTTTCAACCCCAGGAAGCACAGGTTTGGAACAATAGGGGTACACACACTTACATTTCCATGCCTGACCTTTTTCTTTCTTATCCTGAAAAGGCAAACTACTCTTCCATTGTGGATGACTAAGATGGAGTGGGATTTGAATCTTCTGGGACAAGGAAATGTTTTTTAAATCCTAAAATGAACGATAATTCTTTTAAGCTGAGATTACATTTAAAAATAATTGTGGCTTTTGTTCTCCAGATGAAGCCCTTCACCCCACCCCCATAGCCAGTCTCACTGTCTTTATTTTTGCTTTCAAATAAAACCTTGCAGACCTAAGAGTCTCTTTTCTGGCTTGGGTTTATTAAACCCTGGTATGATTCCTCCAGGGTTGAAGAGCCTCATGCTAAACTGCTTACCAAAGGTTTACAAATAGAAATGGCTCTCAGGGGAATTTTTTTCTGCCCAGTTAGTTCTGTTACTGCTGTCTCTGAAGTCCGAGATTATTGAGATAAAACTGATTAGAAACACCAAGCCTTTCTAACTTCTAACACCAAGTGGGTCGGAAATCAGAAACCGGAGGGCTTGTAGTGCTTTCTGCTTTTATGTTATTAAAAGCCTTACTCTGGTAAGTGAAAGCCTTGTTTACCCAATACCAGTGCTCAGAGAACATGGGCTCCGAGCAACTTTTCCTTCTTTCCCCACCACAACACTCAAAGCACAAATTATTCATCAAATTCTGGATTAAACTGTGGTAGGTTACTCATTGACTCAACAGCAAAGTGCTCCTGGCAATTGCAAAGAGAATTAATGACAAATAAAGACACTGATCTAACAAGGGCAATAAAGCAAAAATAAAATTTGAAAAAAAGAAAAGTAATATGCTGTTTCACAGAGCCTATTTGCTCAAAATACCAGTTTAAGGTTCTCCAGGCTACTGATGAAGCACTGCATTCAACTAGTCCAAAATGTTTATTCGTGGGCTGATGGTTCGCACATAAGGAATCATACTGTTCTTCCAGAAGACCTCAGTTTGGTTTCCAGAACCCATGTGAGACAGTCAAAATGGCCCCTAACTCTAACTTCAGGGGATATTACACCCTCTTCTGACATCCCTAGGCACCTGCACAGACCCACACCCATTCACAAAATTAAAATTAAAATCAATCTTTAAAAACACTTATTCAGGGTCAGCCTTACAAATCACTGTGTCCATATTGCATCTCTAACCTCCCTGAGTGGTACCATCTTTCAGGCTTTAAACAAATTCTACTAACAGAAATCACGACTTCTGAGGCAGGCCATTTCTTTTGTTGGATAACTCTTTTTGTGCATTGGCCAAAGCCTGCTCACACTGAGCCACAATCTGCCTGTACCTACTACCTGGCAGGCCTTTTCACCATGTCCCAGGGAGCCATGCTGCTCCTTTGTCCTCATAGTAAACATGCCCACTTCCTTGAATTATCTCTGCTAATGTGGATTATAGCCCCAGACCCCCTGAATATGCTCCATTTCATTTTAATGTCATTTGTGTAATGTGATGTACACAGCTGGAGAAGATCAGACATGTGAGCCTTGCACAGTAGGTAGCTGATTACCCATGGCCTGGACAGTGTGACTTTATTTCGTTTTGCTGGATACTAAGTCATTGGAAGCCACAAACAGCTGTCCATGGAACTTATTTGGGTTAGAAAAGAGTCTCATCGTTTATGATATGTGGCAATGTGCCTAATGAGGGGAATGATTTTATTTTTTTAACCAGAAAAGGTGAGAACTAAATATATCAGCCACTTCTATATCTAGAAATGGAACTAAGCAAACAACCTCTGAGTGGTATGTATTTTCAGGAAGAATTATTATATAGCACAATACCAAATTGTATCGCTGCTTGTCATCCTAGAGAAGATGATAAAAGATTATCTTTTCTATAACAAGACCAAAGCTGCTTTTTACCAACATCCATCAGGGTTCCAATCTCTGAATGGAGAAAGGGATGGACAGTGGGAAATCTGCAAAAAGAACTTTCTGGAAGGGAAAGAACCAAAGTTCCAAAAGACCATAGAGAACAAGAATTAGGCAGACATTATAAAAATAGTCACCCAGTCTCTGATAAATAACCATCAAGTTCAAAGCAATGCCACAAGAAGACTGGTTTCTCCTTAGATACACAGAGGCAAAAAAGAAATAGACCATTTCATTCATTGAGACCTAACAACCCAATACACATATACTAGGAACATGTGCTAAAGAGGGTAGATTTTAGAATCATCATTTAGTTTATTACAGAAGTTTCTTCACTTGGCTAATCGTGACAAGGAATATCATCTTCAAGAGGCATGAGCTTTAGCAGCTAAAGTGGGGGCTCAGGGACAACCATATCAACATGAGCAGGAACCTCAGAAATGATTCCTCTTTGCTAGAACTTTTTACACATCTGCACCAGAGACAAAAGCATGAGGTAAGGCAAGTCCCATGTACATGTATGAGCCAGCTCTAGTTTCCCAGCTATGAGCCCTTAAAGCCTTCTTAGCTGTCTGATTATCCTATGTATGGTAAATTACTTTTTAACTCATAAGCTTACTAAGACACTGTAACTATGATAAGGAAAACCAAATTTTAGTCTAATTTTTGGAATTTAAAAAGAATATGTTATTTCTTACATTTCTTGTTCTTTTTATTGTTAAAAATGGCACACTACATAGAAAAGTACATAAAATATATAGTTAAAAATTCTAAAGTAAATATCACCAAATGATTAAATATCAGATTTAATCATTTAATTTTATAATTGTTACTTTTTTTTATTGCTTAGAGTTCTGCCTTTGACTTTCTTGAGTATATTAGGCTTGGTTACTTTAACTTTTTGATAATTCTATGTGGTTTAATTTTTATCAGTTTCTTTCTGGTACCAGGTCATTTGTGATGGGCATGGTACTTTTTAGAAATAATCTTACGCCTCTTTCCACATGTAGAAAATATTTCCATTGCTTAACCTAGGTATCTTGAGCCACAAGAAATCATCTTTTTCCCTGTGAACAGGGGAATGAGCTTGCAAGGGCTTCCCACATGTTCTAAGGCTTGCCGACTGACTTCCCAGTCATCCTTACTCTTGAGGTATGGCCTTTCCAAAGCATGGAACCTGGTCCTACTCTTAACAGACCATGCAATATTGTTATCTTTGCCCCACAAGGATGTTAAAATTAATACTCAGAGCTAAAGAGACTGTTCAGCAGTTAAAAGTGCTTTCTAATCTAGGAGTGGAATCAGATTCTGTTCCAGGCACCCATACCAGGTATTTCGTAACCACCTGTAACTGTAGCTTTAGGCATCTGAAGCCCTATTCCAGCAAGAATCCCTGTATGAATGTGTGCATAACCTCATGCAAGCATACATATAAATATAAAATTAAATAAAATATGTTTAAAGTATTAAACAATGGTAAGCATTTTAATCAATAATGAGAAAATACCTGAATGTGGGGTGGACCTTATCTGTCTCATTGCGTCTTGGTTCCATAATCCCTCAGTACATATTTGGCTCTTCTATATATTCAGATTCACTCATATCCAAATAGCCATGCTTCCATAAGCAATGGAATACCTATACAATGGGATATACCATATAGCCTAGATGCTCAGTAGCTTATAGTTTCTAGGCTTCTATACATACACTTTATGATAATCATACAAACCCTATCATAGCATTAAGTCATATATGCCTGTACATGCTTAATTTAATGTTGCCCAGTTATTTCTGTTATCTTTGCTTAGAATGTTGGTTAGAATTACATACATATTACTCTTCTCTTACTAGTGTATATTTAATTATTCATAATAAATTAACCCAGAAATAAGTAGAATTACTGCTGCATCTATGCTTCTCATGATATTCATCTCTTCCAGCTTACATTATAATTTTTTAAAGATATCTCATTTGTGCTTTATTGGACTTTAAAGCTCTTCTGTGACAATTCCTCACTATGTCTGATCTATCCATGAATTATGCTCATTTCCTGTATCTTAGTCACATGGTTTAGCTTTGCAGAAACCATTAGGAGACAGAGTAAACCTAAATGGCTCCTGTTTGCACAAGCTAAATGCTTTTGAAATAGAACCTCTAAATTATCCTACATCATGTAATGGGTCATCTCAACAGAAACAGGACTGCAGCTCCAAACATTAATTGTGATTAGCATTAACAAGTTTCTCCAGAGCTTGTGTGATAAGCAACACCATACCTTCAGAGGAAAAAATAGTATTAAGATAGAATAAATGAAAGCTTGAGCATCCCAGGCTGCAGCATCAAAATTGATATGCATATTTCATTCAGTATTAGCACACGTGACTTAAACTGTGTAGTCATTGCTCTCATTAAATTTACAAACTCCCTCTGGAGTTTGTGGCAGCCATCTGGCCAAATATTGGCTTCTTCCATTTGAAACTCAATTGCACTGAAGTCACTGAATCTCTCGATCAATTACAAAGGATTTGAGCTCTTAAGGTTTACATTGATTGGCCACCATTCTCCTAATGGAGTCATAGCCTCTGTAATGACCTATTTGACAGCAGAGGTGCTGGCTTTGGATGGCTATATATCCCAGCTCTTCATTTACCTAAAATGCTATTTGGCAGCTCTCATGAGAGCATCAGCTACAAAATGTGATTAGAGTTAATGTAAGTGTAACAGAATGATGTTCTCATCTCATCTCTTCTTATTGCATATGGTTGCTACGTATTATTCAATAACATGGATTGCATTTTCAAAGTAACTTCAGTGTACATTTTTATTTTAGAATTCATCAAGAGCCAAAATTTATGCACTAGCACACAGACCTCCAAATCTACAGGCGTGCTCCAAAAGGGCAGCTCATTTTGCAAGGCTAACATATATCCTTCAAAATACACTCTGGCCTTCACAACATAAAGAATATTTAGTCATAGCTTTTAGAGAGCCTTGGGGAAAGGTAACTAAGGGCTCCTTCCTTAGTTTATAGAAGTATATGCAGTTGAATTCAGACACAAAATTTAGATTCCAGTGTCTGTTAGACCACCAATAACCTTCATGTTAGAAGAAAGGCTTTTTTAATATTTATCTTTACTCTTTTTTACAGTCCAGTTAATCCAAGGTTTCTCTCTGTTTATAACATTGAGATATCAATACCACTTTTCCTCAGCACTCATAGTATTTTTACAATGCTAACTTACTATAATGCTTTTCTTAAGATCTGAATAACAAAAACAATGCACCCAGCATATAACAAAGGAGAGCTAGAACATTTAAGAAATGGACATTCACATGGGTCAAGATTCACCTTAGTGAATAAAGCACAGGCACTTCAAAATCTCAGTAGTTTCCAGCACTTGTGTCTCGGGAATCTTCAGCAGACTTGTGGCTCAGCTGCACAGGTTGAACTCACCTGGCCAGGAGAGCTGGTCCTCGCCCCAGTATCCATCTTAGACTCAGTTCTCCTCCAGGTGACTCTTTCTCTGTCCCTTCTTTAGACATGTTCTTCTTATTGAGGATAGTAAAAGTGCAAGACTGGTGGAACAAACTTTATTTGGATCTCATACACCATAACTTTGGCTCACTTTATATGGGCAATACCTAAGTTAATGTGTCAGGGGAATATATTCTACTCACCCAGAGCAGGACACAAGGAACAGATGAATGAATGCATGCAGCCTCCCATATAATTTGGCTAATGGTAACCATAATTAGCTACTGTGGTGGTTCTAACTGATAATATATTGAAATTACCATAGGTCATCACAGAAAAAAATTCCCAGACACTTTCAAGAAATCAATCATTCGTAGGGTTCCTTAGGTGGTTAAATCCAAGTTTGTTTAATTGGCATGTCTAATAGCAGATTGTATCACTCATCACAGTGAGTGAACACAGCCATGTACTCCACAGTACCTGTGTGGAAGTCAGGAGACAACTTTAGGTAGTCAGTTCTCTCTTCCACCTTTATGGCTTCCAAGGAGCAAACTCAAATGGCCAGGCTTGTAGGACAGATGCTTTTCCCTGCGGAGCCAGCCTGTGGGCCCTCAACATACATTCTTGAACTCAACTTTCACTTTTAGTTAAAAAATGATTATCAGCTGTTTTTTAGGTTTGGGGGGTTGTTTGCTTTGTTTTATTTTGTTGTTTGGGTTTAGGAGGATGGATTTTCAATACAGGGTTTATCTGGGTAGCCCTTGGCTACCCTGGATCTCACTCCATAGACCAGGCTGTGCTCGAGTCACAGAGCTCCACCTGCCTCTGCCTCCAAAGAGCTGAGTTTACAGCATTTGCCACCATGCCCAGCTATCCGCAGTTTTAATACCCACCAGGAACACAACATTTCAAGAATTCTCAGCAAGACATTTAATGAACTCAATTCAATTCAATTCAATTCAATTATTTTCAGTGGAGAGAAATCAAAATTTCTGAGTTTCTTTCCTTTTTTCTTTTAAGAGATTCTACACTAGCTTAGTAATGAGCAACCTAAAATAGCTCACTTTTTCTATCCTACCTACAAACAAGTACCCCAAGCACAAGAATTTGGAGGAGCAGGTAAGAATTCTGATTACCTCATTACTTTCAAAAACATTATTACAGACAAGAGGTATTATGGCACAATATATGTTTTAATCACAAAAAATTGTATTTGTAGCTTCACAATTAATAAGAACCTCAACAATGATCAAGATCATCTACCTAAACATTCAGTATCCACCTTCAGTATCCATACTGATGACAGACTCATTGCTTCTGAATGAGTATATTTCAATTAAAAGGTCTATAGTAAATAGAAAACATATTTAAAATATTTCTTTAACTTTCTATTTTAGGTAGTTCTTTTTTTAAAAAAAGTAGGAATAAGCTCTTCTCATAAAAGACACTAAGATATTAAATGCCCACTATTGTCTTGTAAAGGGTTTAATTTTGGTTTTCTCATCTCTAGGTAAATGTCCTTGTTTTCCTCTTATGTCAACTCTTTGCCTTCCACAACCTTAGTCACTACTTGATTAATTTACTCCCATTTGGTAAAAGCCCACATGAAATGCACTTCTTAACTCTTGGTTAAATAATATTAGATTGTCAATATTAATTTGGAGTACATTCATTCTCTGATATGATAAAAGAATTGACTTAAGATACCCAACAATACTGAAACATGTAGATACTTAAGACCATATATGTAGTGTTGGTGTTACACTGCTATATATTTTAAATCATCTCAGGATTACTTACCTTATCCAATACACTGCAAATGTTACATAAATAATTGGTATACTGTATTATGTGGGTCTGTAGATAGTCAGTACAGATGCAGACATCAAAGGCCTAACTAGAAAAACAAGATAGAAGACTAAAAATGTTCAAGCAATGAGATCTGGAAAGAGACTGAGTATCTGTGAATGGCAGATCACAGGATCACAGACAGGCTACAGGAAGGTATTCCTACATATCACCTCATTCCTACAGTTGTGTCTAAGGCATAGGAAATTCAAGTTTACTCTCTAGAATAATTTTTCAAAAATTCTTGAATTGCAGTTGAATCTATGAAAGCAGAAACTAAAAAACCAACCTTATAAAACAGGTAGCACACTAGGAAAGCTCTCACTCTAATATACAGCATTAATTAGCTATTTAAAAAATGTAATTATTTCAATAAATACAAAAAAAAAACTTTCCTAACTTTTACCATTTTTATATTTACTATCTAGTAAATAAAGTGCTTGCACATAAACATAACTCCAGCCCACATGCAAAAAGCCAGACATAGTCATGCATCCTTGTGATCTAAGCACTGAGGAGGCAGAGACAGCATGCCTGCACTTGCTGATTAGCCTGTTTAACCAAAGAGATAAACTGTATGGTCAGTGAAAGACATCTTTCAAAAAGTAAGGTGGAAAACAATGGAGGGAGACACCCAACATTGACTTGTGGTTTGTGACTTCTAACAGCACATGAATGTGCGAGCACACACACACACACACACACACACACACGAGTGCAATAATAATAATAATAATGATAATAATAATAATTAATTTTACTTTTACTTTCAGTAAATAATTTTAAAACAAGTAGAATATAAGCATGTTAACGTTACTTGTCTATTATTTGGAATGTCTTAGAAAATTCAATGATAAAAGAAAGCTAATATTTCCAAGAATTAGAGAATTTCAAAAGCACTAGTTGTGACATCATTATACTTTATCTAAAAATTATCAGAAACGTGCATTGGTTGGCTTTCCTTTCTTGTGGGAAAGAAGTATTTTTAAGATAGAGTTGGTCTTAATCCCTTTCAGACACTACATCAATCTTTGATCCTCCTGCCTCAGCCTCCCACATGCCTAGATTCCTGGACTATACCACCATAGTTAGATAAAAATTTTGATATAAAATGAAATAAATGCATAAGTTTAGTATAGTTTTATTAAAACTTGTATCCTATGCATTGTAAAAGCAGAAATAAAACAAAATAGAAATGTTACATCTACTATAAGAATAGTAAATCAAGAAGTAATTTTATTTTTTTTTTTTATTTTTTTTTTTATTTTTTTTGGTTTTTCGAGACAGGGTTTCTCTGTACAGCCCTGGCTGTCTTGGAACTCACTCTATAGACCAGGCTGGCCTTGAACTCAGAAATCCGCCTGTCTCTGCCTCCCAAGTGCTGGGATTAAAGGCGTGCACCACTACTGCCCGGAAAGAAGTAATTTTTAAAGACACATATAAAATACCATATTTTTTTAAAGTTGATATTTTCTTTATTTACATTTTAAATATTTTCTCCTTTCCAGGTCTCCCTTTCTGAAACCCCCAACCCATCCTCCCTCCCTGTACCTCTATGAGGGTATTCCCCACCCACCCACCCACCCACTCCTGTCTTCCCTCCCTGGCATTTCCATACACTAGGACACCAAACACCCTCAGGTCCAAGGGCCTCTCCTCTCACTGTATGTCCAACAAGGCAGTCCTCTGCCACATACAATGCCAGCACCAAGAGTCCCTCCATGTGTATTAAACTAAGTAAATGGGGTCACGTGTATTCTTGGGACTGAGATAGAATCATTTCCATAAGTGGTTTTAAGTGACAATTATTACTTTGTTGGTTATTATTACATGCTTTAAGGCACAGAACAAAAGAAAGCTTTGTAGGAAGAACAGCAAGGGCAAGGATAAGGAACTGTATGGGGATGATGCTGTGCTGAGTCCACAGGATCAGGTTACTAAAAAAAAATATCAATCTATCTCCTTTCCTTGAGGAAACCACACAGGACAATGCAGCCGGAACCTTCCCATACTACCATACACCAAGGAAGCTTTATCTCAGCACAAGCAACTGATCTTAGAGGGGGCTGAGAGGCTTTCCTGAAACTGGTTCTTCATCTGGTTTTACACAGAAGGGAGGCAGCACATGGGTCCAATTTCTCTTGTGAGAAAGCAGAACTGAGATTCAGAGGGTGGCTGAACTGAAAAAGCAGTGTGTGATATTCTTTGCCATGTGAATAATTAATATCTATTAACCATGACAATAACTTTTACTCTTGTTATATATAGTTCTCTCGGCCTTTCACCTACCCCTGGAGGAGGTAGCGTTTAACCCGGGCCTTTTAAAAGGAACATCTTTTCAGTAGTTTAATTTGTAAAGGAACAGGCACATCCGAGATGAATTTGTACAAGCAGAAATGGCCTAACGTGACCAGTGTGGAGTGTGGGGAGACTGTTGAGAGGTGAGTGTAGGTGTGGCACCAAAGAATGTAGTCAGGCAGAGGGAGTTCTCCAAAGCCTCTCAGCAAAGAAATAACATTACCAGAACAAGGCTTTATTTCCTACTCTTAAAACAACAATGAGAGCCTGTGAGATGTCTCGGTGAGAGATTCCTGCTGCCAAGCCTGATTATCTGCATTCAGTCCCTGGGACCCACAAGGTGGCAAGAGGATCAACTCCCATTACATTGTCCTCTGACCTCCACACGTGCAGCATGACACACGGAGATATGATGCACTTATGCACACACACACACACACACACACACACACACACTGATTAAATGAAAAGAGGAGTTTGAAGGATGAGAAAACAGAGACTAAAGCGTCCTGTCTTCTGACAGCTGTGGAAGTCACTGTCCTACTCACTGAGCACGTTGTATATTTAAAATTTGCTAAGATCATCAGTCAAGTTTCTCTAATTCTTCCCTTGAACCTGGTGATGTTGTATGAGATGCCTAATAAAATTACCTGAGTTCTAAACTTATCTTCACCACCTACAAGCTGGGTAAATTGCGGTCAGTTATTTGAGCTCTCAGGTTTTATAAGCACTTAGAAATATGCTCACTCTTGGAGTTGTGGGGCCTTACACAGGAGATGACACTAGAAAATGTCAAAGTACCTCAGACCTAGACTGTGATGAACATTACCTATTGTTAAATGAAAGATGGATACCAATTACAAGTTCATTCAAATCACTTTGGCCAGAATTTATAGCATATCATTATATCTTTACATCTTTGACTAATACTGTCTCTTCCAAATTTGTACCTTAATGAATATAAGCATTATGTGGCTCCCAAGGTGGTACCAATCAATGAACAAGAACACTTTGTCTGCAATTAAAATGTAAGTTCATGGCAAATCCTGTACACACACATACACACACACACACACACACAAAATGCCATGAAATTACTTGCCAAGTGCTTTGTCATTAAGAATACAGGAAAAAGGATAGCCAAGATGGCTCAGTAGGTAAAGGCACTTGTTACCAAGCCTGACATGCTGAGCATTCTGAGTTTGATCCCTGGAACCCTCACGATAGAACATGAGAACCAAACTTCAGGTTGTCCTCTGGCTTAGATAGCCACACACAAACACACACACACATACACACACACACACACACGCACGCATGCACTCGTGCATGTACCCTATCACACCGAGTCGCACATGCATACTAAACAAACAAATAAATGTAATTTAAGAAAAATTTTAAACATAGAGAAATTTTATATTTAGATACCAGAAAATAAAATCAACTCATGAGATGTGGCATGTTCAAGTGAATCCTCAATCAATATCTAGAGTTAGCATTTTACTTTTAAGTCTCCCACAATGTCTTTAATTTTCTCTTTGAAAGTCTTATTAGAGCTCAGTTAAAAATCCAACACACCGTATTTCTCCTGCCCAACTTCCCCAGAGCAGAAGTGCATTAATATTCTATGCAGTACACTTACTCAACAATATGTAGTAATTGTTTCTATGCTAAAGACAGAGGCCAACAGGGGAAAACTTGAAGGGATTAAAGTTAGCTCATTATAATACTGGTATACTGAGGGAGTAAACGCCAGCTCTCCTGGAATTTACTTACGATGGATTTTGTTTAGTTTTGTTTGTTTGCCGAGATCAGGGACTTACCTGGTTAATACTAGTATCTGGTCAAGACATGAAATGTGATTTTCAGTATGGGGTACTTATGCTGGCCTATCAGTAATGTTGATGCTTTAAGCCATCAGAGAAAAATGAGACTGGCTCCTATGTGTCCTACGGTAAGGTGTAGTTATGGTCTGAATGTGAGTGCCCCATATAGGCATTTGGTACCCAATTAGCATACTATTTAGGAGGACAGGCCTATCTGGGGGACTTTCATCATTAGGATAAAAGCCTCAAGGGTTATCTCACAACACAACTTCTAGTATTGGTCTCCATGATTCCTAACCCACTGAGGTGTGAGGAAGTGTCTCACAGCCATGATATATGACATCACCATGCCTTCCTGGCCCTGGTGAACTGAATCCTGTTAAAATAGAGTCTTCCTCAAGTTGCTGTTTGTGAGGTATTTCTTTACAATGAGGAGAAGGCAACTAAACCAGGTAAGTACCTACATGCTTGGAGGGCATTGATGGTTCACATGAGACTTCATTCTACTTTCTATGTCTATGTCTTTCTAAGTGTATGTTCCCAATTAGAAAAAAACCAAGAACACCCAGGATATCCAGGAAACCTTGACAGTGAGAGCCTACTACTGATTTATCTGGCCCTTATGCACTCTAGTGCTGAAATAAACAGCTTTATTGCCTATTATAATGGTGGTAGACCTTCTTGCTAGTAAGTGGCTTTCTGAGTAGTTAATTGTGAACTCAGAAATATTGTCACTTTGGACCTAATAAATATATCAACTGAAACCAAGCAGTCCAGCCTTAAAACAAAAGAGGCAAAATTAAATATCCCATGTTGTTTTAATTATGTGTTTTACATATTTAATAATTCCTTGAAGTAATATAATTTCTATTATGTTCATCTGTGGACAGACCAGTTGTGAGGTCAACCAATTGTAATTAGGATAAAATAAAATAAAGCATTATTTTATTTTATAAAATAAAATACTGGTTATTGATGCGACCTTCACCTTGGGTATAGCCCATGGCATTGGTGAATTTGGTAGTAAGTGATCCAATCCACACAGAGACCATTATATTCTAAGTGATTTGTCAATACTCAAAGGAGAAACCTATAGAGAAAATGTAGCCCATAGGAACATAAAGGATACTTTCCTACAATGTAAGTGCATGGCACACACAGAATTGTTTTCACGTTTTGGAGTTGTCCACATCTTTATACAAAACTACTTACAATTCTGAGATTTTTTGATGCGAAGAAAAGATTTTACATTTCTTTACATTTTGCTTTGCTCAATTATAAAATGAAAATTCAGTTAAGAATTTCAATTTCAGTATTAGGAATTATGAGCATTGTTTTATTTTCTTCATGCTGTTTATTACTACCAAAATTCTCTTATTTGCCTCATTGTCCTACCATGTTTTACCACACTCATGGAATTTCTGTTGGCAACAAGGTTTTCTACCATGACCACTAGCATGTCCATAGTGCCTAGAATAAACTATTGTACACAGTAAATGGATTAAGGGCTTTAAAATCATTTACTGTTAACAATGCTATAAATACTATTTTGCATGTATTGATTAATAAACAAATACCTCACCCTTATGAAATACCTAAATCTTAAGCTTCATTTTGTAAGAAAAAATTAAAGCACAGCATTTAAGTAAATTGTACAAGGCCATAAAGATATTTCAGCTCAAGCAATCTGGCTCCAGAATTCAGGCACTTGTTAATTATTTAAGATGAAGGCTAATTAATCAGGTGATCTTACAATATTTTTATTAATCATCGAGTTACATGCTTTAATGAAAATTATAGTGTGCACCCATTTTATTTAACTGTTTTCCTTAAACTGTTAGAATTCATGGACTAAATTTCTTGAATGCAAAATCTGTTTGAAAAAAAGCTGACCCAGAATGTCTTGCATGCTTCTGACACTGCTGCAAAGGTGTGGCAATGTCACTTCTGAAAGGATCCCACTGTTTCACATAAACAGGAGCAGGTGTCATGTTTCAGGAGATTTCATAAGAATGTAAGAATTTGCTGGGGGAAAAAAATAATTAAAATGAGGTGTTTTCTTCCCTATATTTCAGAATTATCCCAAGAAACTACAGAGAAGAAACTGAACTCTCCTAAGTTGAAAAGAATATTTTTCCACAATGATTCCCCCTCCCCCACCCTTTACCTCCCATAAAAGAAAGTGGAGAGTGCAGAGGCCTTGGGATGTATGATGCCAATTCTCTAAGAGACCCGAACACCCCATGGAGTCCTGCATCTATTTTTTTCACGCTACTGAACAGCCTTATCTTGCAAATAAAGAATGGAAGGACTGTGTAATGGAATTATTTTTCCAATTCAATTTCTTCTTTTATTAAAAATAGGGTTTTTTCTCCTCACATATTCTATTCTTATTGTAGTTTTCATTCCATGTATTCCACCCAGTTCTACCAGTCCCTGCCCTTCTCCCTTCTGTGATTCAGATCTACCACCTACCCTTCTGTCTCTGATTAGAGAACAAACAAGCTTCTAATGTCTAACAATAAAACAAAACTAACACATTAAAATTGGCAAAAACAAACAAACAGAAGGAAAAGAGCCCAAGAAAAAATACATGATACAGAGAGACTCACTCCATCAAACATGCAGGAATCCAATGAAAACACTAAACTGGAAGCCAATTATATATATATATATATATATATATATATATATATATATATATGCAAAGGACAAAAGGATCTGTTAGGTAAAAGAGAGGAACAGAAGAGTAGATAGATAGATAGATAGATAGATAGATAGATAGATATAGATATTTTAATCCCTGACATGACCTTATGACACAGTAACTGCCAATGCTGCCATTAAGTTCCTTTTCTGTTGGCCATCTTATGTTGGGCATGCAACCTACAGTTAAGAAAGTTTGTTTCCCCAGTGAGAATTTCTTGGGGAAAATTAAATTTACACTTGTAAGTGGTTATGAATTTGGGATAGCTTCTAGGTTAGAGATAGGGGCATGTGTCATGCCTTTCAGCTCTAAGACTTCAATTGGTACAGACCCATGCTTGCCCTGTGCATGCTGCCTCAGTCTCTGTGAGTTGCACAGCCTCTTCCATGGGGCTCCCTGAACCCTGAGGAAAAGAAATAGACGGTGGTGATCCCTTCAGAAGTTCTTTTATTTTTCAAGATTATTTTTGCTATCCTGGATTTTTGTTTCCATACGAAGCTGAAAATTGTCCTTTCAAGTTCTGTGAAGAATTGCATTGCAATTTTGATGGGATTGCATTGAGCTCTTAGATTGCTTTTGGTAATGTGGTCATTTTTACTATATTAATCTTACTGATCCATGAGAATGGGAGATCTATCTTCTGATTTCTTCTTCAACATCTTAAAGATTTTTTTTTTTATCATATATATCCTTTACTTGTTTGGTTAGATTTACTAAAATATATTTTATTTATATCATTTGAAGCTATCATGAAAAGTATAGTTTCCTTGATTTCTTTCTCAGTCTATTTGTCATTTGTATATAGGAAAGCTACTGATTTTCATAAGTGATTTTTTTATCCACCTGGAGTAGCCATTCTAATATCAAATAAAATTGACTTTCAACCTAAAGTTATCAAAAAAGATAAGGAAGGATACTTCATACTTCATCAAAGGAAAAATCTATCAATATGAACTCTGAATTCTGAACATCTATGCTCCAAATGCAAGGGTACCCACATTCATAAAAGAAATTTTACTAAAGCTCAAAGCACACAATGCACCTCACACAATAACAGTGGGAGACTTCCACACCTCATTTTCATCAATGAACAGATCATGACAAAAGAAAATAAACAGAGACACAGTAAAACTAACAGAAGTTATGGACCAAATGGATTTAACAGATATCTATAGAACATTTCACCCTAAAACAAAAGAATATACCTTCTTTTCAGCACCTCATAGTATCGTCTCCAAAATTGACTATATAATCTGTCACAAAACAGGCCTCAACAGATACAAAATAACCCCAGGCATCCTATCAGATCACCACAGACTAAGGCTGGTCTTCAATAACAACAAAAACAATAAAAAACCCACATACACATGGAAGCTGAACTCTCTACTCAATGATAACTTGGTCGGGAAGAAATAAAGAAATTAAAGACTTTTTAGAATTTAATGAAAATGAACGCACAACATACCCAAACCTATGGGTCACAATGAAAGCAGTGTTAAGAGGAAAACTCAAAACTCTGAGTGCCTCCAGAAAAAAAAAAAAAAAACTAGAAGGAGCATACACTAGCATCTTCACAGCATACCTGAAAGCTCTAGAACAAAAAGAAGCAAATACACCCAAGAGGAATAGACAGCAGGAAATAATCAAACTCAGGGCTTAAATCAACCAAGTAGAAACAAAGAGAACTATACAAAGAATCAACAAAACCAGGAGCTAGTTGAGAAAATCAACAAGACAGATAAACCCTCAGCCAGACTAACCAGTGGGTACAGAGACAGTATCCAAATTAACAAAATCAGAAATGAAAAGGAAGACATAACAACAGAAACTGAGGAAATTCAAATAATCATCAGATCCTACTACAAAAGCCTATACTCAACAAAATGGGAAAATCTGGATGAAATGGACAACTTTCTAGACAGATACCAAATACCAAAATTAAATCAGGATCAGATAAACCATCTAAACAGTCCCATAACTCCTAAAGAAATAGAAGCAGATATTAAAAGTCTCCCAGCCAAAAAAGCCCAGGACCAGGTGTGTTCCACGCAGAATCCTATCAGGTCCTCCTCTTTCTGATTTGTGAAATAATTTGAGGAGTATTGTGGTTAAATATTCTGTTAATGTCTGATAAAAATCTGATCCTGGGCTTTGTTGTTGTTGTTGTTATTGTTGTTGGAAGCTTTTTAATTTCTCCATCTATTGCAACAGAGATTATAGGTCTTTTTAAATTGTTTATCTGATCTTGACAACTTTGGTAAGCAGTAGGTATCAAGAATATTATCCATTTCTTTTAGATTTTCCTGTAGTTAAAAAAAAAAAAAAAAAAAGTAAAAATTCTTGGTGCTGGGTGTCTGCCTGGATGAAAGACACACAGCCTTTATATTTTTAAATATGCCTTAGGCAGCACAAGAGCTGGGTAGCTGCCCACCCTCCATGCTGTTAGAATCTACCTCCTAGCCATAACCCAAGTTATTACTTACTCTGTTTTATCTGAACCTCTCTTAGCTCCAACCAGGCAGTCCTCTGGGCCATGCTCTCTTAGCCCCAAGTCCATGGTGGCTCTCCTTTCCCCTCTCCCACACACTCTTCTAGCCCATGGCAGCTCTCCCTTCTCCTCCCTCTCCTCATTGAGGTCTCAAGCTCAGAAAACCTAAACCCCACCTGTCTCTCTTCTCCCCAGTTATTTTCTGCTGGCATCTTTATTCACCAATCAGAATTAACTTGGGGACAGGGTCCCAGAGTCTACTTGTGGACTGTAGATCTTAGAGGCCAGCTTTTAGCATTAGAATAAACAGCAAAAGACAAAACCTCAACATTTTCCAATTTGTTGAAGTACAGCCTTTTAAAATAGGCCCTTATGATTCTCTGAATTTCCTCAGTTTATGCTGTTATATCCCCTTTTCATCTCTAATTTTGTTATTTTGGTTCTTCCCTCTGCTTCTTAGTTAAGTTGGATAAGAGTTTATCAATTTCATTAATTTTCTTAAAGAACTAACTCTTGATTTCATTGATTCTTTGTATTGTTTTTGTTGTTGTTTCTATTTTACTGATTTCAACCTTAACTTCGATTGTTCTTTGCCATGTACGCTTTTGGATGTGATTTCTTCTTTTTATCTACACTTTTCAGATGTGCTATTAAGTTACTAGAATGGGATTAATCTAACTAGCTAGCCATCCATCCATCCATCCATCCATCCATCCATCTATCCATCCATCCATCTATCTCATAGGAATTTAGTGCTATGAACTTGCCTCTTAAAACTGCCTTCATTGTGTTACATGTTTAGGTACATTGCGAATTCATTTTCACCCAATCCTTGAAATTCTGGAATTTATTTCTTGACCTATTTTTCATTTGGTAATGAGTTGTTCAGTTTCTATGAGTTTGTAAGCTTTCTGTTGTTTCTGTTGTTTTTGCTATTCAGCTTTAATCCGTGATGATCAGATAGGGTGTGGGGTGTTATTTCAATTTTCTTTTATCTGTTGAGACTTGGTGTGTGTTCAGTTTTAGAGAAAATTCCATGAAGTGCTGAGAAGAAGATATATACTTTTGTTTTGGTGACATGTTAGTTCCATTTGGTTTATTATGTCAGTTAACTCCAGCATATATCTGCTTAGTTCGGGTTTAGATGATGTGTCTATTGACAAGAGTGGGCATTGAAGTCTTTCTCTATTGTGTGTGTGAAGCATGTGAAGCCCATTATGTGACTTTAGCTGCAGTTGTGGGGGTGGGGTGGGGTGTGTGTATGGGGTGTGGTTTGTTGATGGTGGTGGCGGTGGTAGTGTTTGTTTCCATGAACTTGAATACCCATGGGTTTAGTACATAGATGTTAAGAATTGCAATGTCCTCTCCTTAGATTTTTCCTTTTGATGAGTATGTAGTTCCCTTCCCTGTCGCTTCTGATTAGTTTTGGCTTGAGTTCCATTTTGTCAGATATTAAAATGATTACACCAGCTTTCGTTTTATGTCCATTGTCTTGAAATATCTTTTTTCATTTTATTTACTCAGTGGTGATGTCTATCCTTGATGTTAAAGTATACTTTTATTGGATGCAGCAGAAGAATGGACCCTGCTTTTACTTCTACACTGCTAGTAAGTGTATTTTTAATTGAGACCATTGATGTTGAGAGATATAAGTGAGCGATCTCTATTAGCTCCTGTTACTTTGCTGTTGGGGTGTGTGTGTGTGTGTGTGTGTGTCCTCTTTTGATTTGCTTGTTTATGGTTATTTATTTTTTTGTGTGTTTTCTTAGATGTAGTTAACTTTTTTAGACAGGAGCTTTCATTCTAGAGTCTTCTGTAGGCCTGTATTTGTAGACAGATGTTGCTTAAACTTGTTTTTGTTTGCCTATTTCATGGAATGTCTTATTTTTTGCATTTTTTAAAGTTTTGCTGGGTACAGTTGTCTGTACATCTGTGCTCTCTTAGAATCTTAGAATCTTAGAATCTGTAAAGCATCTATCCAGATCCTTCTAACTTTTAGAGTCTCCCTTGACAGGTCAGATGTTATTCTGATAGGTCTGCCTTTATATGTAACTTTATCTTTTTCCCTTGCAGCTTTTTATATTTTTGTAGTGCACTTTTGGTGTTTTGATTGTTATATGCGGTTTCCTTTCTGGCAGTCTATTTGACATTCAGTATGCTTCTTGTGCCTTGATATGCATTTCCTTCTTTAGGTTACAGAACCTCTCTTTATGATGTTGTTAAAAATAGTTTCTATGCCTTTGGCCTGGATTTCTGCTCCTTCCTCTATTCCTATTACTCTTAACTTTGGTCTTTTTATAGTTCCCCCAATCTCCTAGATGTTTCTTCCAAGGATTTTGTTTTGTTTTGGTTTGGTTGTTTGTTTTATATTTAACATTTTCTTTGACAGAGGTGTCCATTTCTTCTTCTGTGTCCTCAATGTCTGAGATTCTTTCTTCTATCTTCCCTCTGAGGTTCCTCTTCTTTTTTTTTTTTTTACTTTTAATTTTCATTTCCAGATCTCCCTTGGTTTGGGTTTTCTTTATTGGTTAAATTTTTACTTTTGGATCTTGAACTGTTTTATTCATTTCCTTTCGCCATTTGCTTGTGTTTTCACTGATCTCTTTAAGGGATTTATTTTCTCTTTAAGAACCTCTGTCATATCCATAAAGGCTATTTTATCTTGTGTTTTAGCTATATTGCAATCTTCCAGGCCTGCTATGGGAGGGTTGCCGGGATCTACTAGAGATATATTGTCCTGGCTGTTATTGATTGTGTTTTTATGCTGATATCTAGACACCTGTGTTTGGTAAAATTTTAATTCTAGGACTAGTATCTGGTCTTCTCTTTGTTGAGTGTTTTGCTCCCTAATTTCTGTTCTCCTGTTCTTCAGTTGTTCTTAGAAAGTGTGGTGGCTATGTGTTGTCTGGGATCCTGCTAGGTATGGACATGGTGTGTTACAGGTAAAATGTGTTTCTAGGTATTTGGGGGCTGACATTTAGGAATTGACATAGAAAAAGGAGGGTCTAGGGTGGTTCACAGATGTGAGGAAAGCACAGTATCCCACTAGGATCTACTGAGTACACTGGAAATGGGGTCAGAGAATGTGGAGAGGCCACAGCAGATAGCCTGCTACAAATCGGTGGATGACCCGGGAAAATCCAGTTGGTTGGTGGACTGTCTGGTTTTGTGTCAACTTGACACAAGCTTGAGTTATGATAGAGAAAGGAGTTTCAGTTGAAAAAATGCCTCCATGAGATTCAGCTGTAAGGCATTTTCTCAATTAGTGATCAAGGGGGTAGGGCCCCTTGTGGATAGTACCATCTGTGGGCTGGTAGCCTTGGGCTCTATAAGAAAGCCAGCTGAACAAGCCAGGAGAAGCAAGCAAGCCAGTAAGTAACATCCCTCCATGGCCTCTGCATCAACTCATGCTTCCTGACCTGCTTGAGTTCCAGTCCTGACTTTGTTTAGTGATGACCAGCAACATGGAAGAATAAGCTCAATAAACCCTTTCTTCCCCAACTTGCATCTTGGTAATGATGTTTGTGCAGGAATAGAAACCCTAACTAAGACAAATTGGTACCAGCATAGTAGGGTATTCCTGTGACAACCTGACCATGTTTGGGGGAGGACTGTGGAAGGACTTTGGAACTTTGTGCTAGAAGATCCATTCCGTGTTAAGAGTCTGTGGGATGTTGTGTAGGAGCTTGGAAGATAATGTTGAGAACAGTGTAGAAGATGAAGGCCTGGCTTGTGAAATTTTGGAGGGAAGATTAAAGACTCTTATCAAGGCCTTTGCTATTTTGACTGTGAAGGTTCTGTGGTTTTGGTTAGCTGTGGCTGAAGGATCACCTGTGATTAAAAAGATACCAGAACTACTAAAGCAAACCATTGCATTACTGGGACTATTGATGCTCGTTAGCTGGAGTTGGGAAATTGGCAGTGATTGGGAAGAGATTAGCATCATATAAGTGAAATCTTCTGAGAAGTGTTTTCTGAGAGCACAGAGGCTGCTTTCAGAGATAGCCAAAGTTGTACCTTGTACTGTGGCTGGACTTGGTAATGTGTAAGAGTCACCCAGGTGGTACTGGTTTTGAAGGCATGAAGGAGGCATGAAGAGCAGCTGAGGCCTGGGCACTGTGAGAGGCCACAGAAGGCCATTGGTGAAGGTGCAACCTCAGTTGCAATTGACAGCCCAGGATTGAAGGGGTCATGCAAAGGAGTTGAGGTTTGGCACCATGGTAAAGCCTAGTTGCAGCAGAAGACAGCAGTGTTTTGGAGATGCCAGTACCATGAGATGACAGGCATCTGGAGCCTAGAAGACAAGGTGTGTGCTACAAAGGATAGAACTGGAGAAGTGACTCAATCCCTTGGAAGAATCCAGAAGATCGTGAGTGGATCCCAGACATTGGATGGTTGGACTTATTGCTTTCGATTGTGACTGTGCCCTGATATATTTTCCTTCCTGAAGGAAGAAGGTATTTTAGTGGAGCCCACAGTTAAGAGACATCTAATGGTAAAAAGACTTTGAATTTTAAGAGATTGGATATTTTTAAAGGGATTGAAATTTTTAAATGGATTGAAATTTTGATATGTAAGAATTTGCAAAGACTGTGGGACTTTTAAAGTTATTTAGATCTTGGGGATGAATAAGAAAGTAAGGGTTGAGGTTTAATAGTAATGTATTTGTGTGTCAAGTTGACAAGGGGTCAATTGTACTGGCTGGTTTTGTGTCAACTTGACACAAGTTGAATTATCACAGAGAAAGGAGTTTTAGTTGAGAAAATGCCTCCATGAGATTCAGCTGTAAGGCATTTTCTCAATTAGTGATCAAGGGGGTAGGGCCCCTTGTGGATGTTACCATCTGTGGGCTGGTAGTCTTGGGCTTTATAAGAAAGCCAGCTGAACAAGCCAGGAGAAGCAAGCAAGCCAGTAAGTAACATCCCTCCATGGCCTCTGCATCAGCTTCTGCTTCCTGACCCGCTTGAGTTCCAGTCCTGACTTCCTTTAGTGATGACCAGCAACATGGAAGAGTAAGCTCAATAACCCCTTTCCTCCTCAACCTGCTTCTTGGTCATGATGTTTGTGCAGGAATAGAAACCCTGACTAAGACAGTTGGAAAGGAGGAGATGTGAAGCTCTGAAGCTTGCCTACCTGCTTTATTGTCCACATGCTTCCCTGGCAGACTTGCCTGGCTGGTTCCCTTGGAATGCCTGCTGGAGTTGGAGCTAGGTAAAGTAATTTGGAGGGAAATATCTGTGTGCCCCCCTGGAGGTGAGGGTAATGGAGAGGGAGGCTCCAACTCACTAGAGATGAGGATAATGGGAAGGAGGCTATAGCCTCCTGGGTGTGAGAGTAATGGGGGAATGAGACTGCAGCACATGCTCTGCTACAGAGCACAAAATGGGTTTGGCGGGGAGGAGGAAGAGTTGAACATCTGCACTTACACCATCTGCTTCCCTGGCTGGAGTGTCCAATTCAGCTTTAAATATAAAATAAACTTTAAAAATATTATCAGTCATCCTACAGGATAGATCATCCCTGATCAATAATTGATTTTATTTTTTCCTCCTTAAACTCTCATATGAAACAGAAAATTTATATGGAGTTGGAGGAAAGATGATGCACATCTGTAACATAAATAATCTTTGGAATTAAAGTGCATTCCACCCACATTTTAGTGCCTCTTTGTTTCTTATTTTTTTATTATGTAAAAAGAATAAAATCATTTGTCATTAATGTTTTGGGGGTAAAAGAAAGTAGACTATATTATTCTATATTTGTTTTTTGAGCTTCCAAAACAAAAATTGAAAAAATATTCAAAATTAAATTTAAATATAAGACATACTTAGCCCTCTATATAAAATATAGTATATTCACAAAAGTAGAATTCAGTGGTGGGTTGGCTGAAGCCAGGGACCTGTGGAGCCCGAAGTGTGCAGGTGGACAAAGTTACTGAACACTTAACTAGTACACTGTAACAGGAAACAGCAGCACCCTTTACATACAGGGAAAAGCAATAGGAATCACTGGCTGTATTCAAGGCTAGAGCAGGCTTCCTCCTAAAGAAAGAGCTTACAATATAAGGTAGAAAATTGAAAATTTCCCCAAGCTAAAAACAACAAAACAAATAAACACACATAAAACACTAACTTTGGCTTCTGGTCCAGAACTGTATCTTCCTTAAGATTCAAATGAAAACAAAATACAGGCAATCATTGTGAAACTGGAACTGAAAATCAGGGGTGGGAGGATAGGTATAAAAGCTTCCCCACATGGGAGGTAAAGGATTTGGAGTTAAGAATAGGAAAAAAATAGGAAAGGCCATTGAGAGCATATAAACAGCATTGAACTAAACAAGAAGGAAGATAAATACAGCCTAAATAAAGTGGGAATAATGGAGAAGTCTTAGAATAACTTTAGCTTAATTGCATTTAGAATCTTTGAATAAATAAAGGGATAAAACCAATGCATCAAGCACATAAAAGTGATGAAGGGAAAAGGCAGGTTTCCTAATGGTGAACTGAAGAAACAAGAATGAGAACAATGAAAAAACTAGATCATTTAGAACCCCACTAATTAATACAGCCATTTTAATAACCTAAGAACAAAAGCACATGAAGTGGTTTATCACTTCAAGGTAAACTGTGAAAAATTTAAGGCGAGTAATAAAAGTCCTAAATCAACTTAGCAAAAGAACAAAATGGTATACTTTACCCAGAAAAACGTACCAGACAGACAGATTGAATGAAATTGCTAATAATCCAAAACGGCAGAGAAAGAGCAAAGGGGAAACAAAATACAAGTCAGAACAAGATTCAAATGGTACAATTAAATTCAACTATTTTAATATTCATATCAAATGTAAATGGGCTAAAGATTCCACTCAGACAGAGATTATCAGATTTGATAGACATGTAAGGCACACTTATATGATACCAGGAAGCACATCACAGCAATTGTAGTGTATTAAAATGGTCACTCAAAGTAAATACAATTAGCATCACAGTACATAGAAAGCCTAATTCAAAGTTTTTTGAATGGTCAAAGGGTTTCAATAGATATTTCTTAGAAGAGGAAGTAAAAAGTGCAATAAAATAAAAATAAATTGGAGAGCATCACTAATCAGGGAATGCAAGTTAACATACAAAAAAGTATTACCTTGTACCTGTCAGAATAGCTATTGTCCAAATAAGACTGATGAGAGTGTGGAGAAAAGAGAAACTATTTTATTAGTAGGGATAAAGATTAAAGCAGCCATTAGGAAAACAATGTGGAACTTTCTCAAAAAAAATTAAAAATAGAATTAACATGTATTCTAGCAATTCCCATTAATTAACACACACACGCACGCACACACACACACACGCACACACACACACACGCACACACACACACACGCACACACACACACACGCACACACACACACAGAGTAAATGAAATTATGCCAGAAAGATGAATGCACAACCATGCTTATGGCAGTACTACTCACAGTAGCCAGGAAACAGACAAATTAAGTCTTCATCCATGACTAGACACACAAAGAAAATGTGGTAGATATGTATATAGGGATGCTTTTTTGGCCTTATAAAACAAGAATATCTTGCCATTCACAGCATGGACAAATCTAAAGACATTAGGTTAAGTGAAATAAACCAATAACGAAAGGTACACATTCACTTATATGTGAAACACAGAGAAGTCTAGCTCAGATAAAAGAGAGAAAGATGTTGCCAGGAACAGGTAAGAACAGAATAAAGAAATGGTGAGTAAGGCACCTCTTGTATTTACTGATGTTGAAACTATCAACAATGTGTCATATTCTAGAAAATTATGTCAGTAATTTTAAACTAATCTCATGTATTAATTAGCTTCATTTTACTATTCTACATATTTCAAGATGTCGCATTGTACCACATAAATGCATGTATTTTTTTATTTTCCAATTTAAAATTAAAGTTTTAAATAATGTAATCTGATAAACTTAGAAAATACACATAAGCAAAATTCACACACAAAAAAAGAAAACAATATGGATAGTGTCACTATTTTAAAGCAACGGTTATGAATACATCCTTTAACTGGATTCAAAATTGAGCCAAAAAGAAAGAAGAGAATGAAATTCTTCAAATAAGAGTGAAGAAAATTCAAGGGGTGAGCAAAATAGCAGGCCTCTAAAACCACAGTAAAAGATGTGAAAATCCAAGGAAATAATTTAAAAACAGAGAAGTGAAAACGTCACAGGTCACCTGTGACAGGATTTCCATTTATGTCTACTTAATCCTAATAATGGAGGCTGAAATCCAACATTCAATTTTCTATGAAAAAGATATTGTTGATGTGTACTGTATGAAGGTTGTCTTTGTATTATTCAAATGTAATTCTGTGCCAGCATATAACTAAGTACTGGCCAGCTTTTGCTATTAGTTTTAGGGTTCATCATCTACTTATTATTTTATAAACATATACCTTCCTCATTCACTGATTGGTTTAATAAAGATCTGACAGTCAATAGTTGGGCAGGAAAGGAAAAGCTGGATTTCCTGTCTGAGAGAGGTTCTCTGAGAGAAGAATCAGATACAGGGGATTTGCCAATGGAACACAGAGGTGGACAGATATGAGCAGGTGCAGAGAAGTAAGGAACTAGCCAAGTGTCTGGTCATGGGCCAGAATAGTTGGATTAATTTAGATTGAGCTAGGTGAGATTGACTTTAGCTAAGACCTAAGCTATAATAAAAATTAATATCTGTGTGTCATTATTTAACCACTGGTAGGTCCAGAAAGTCCCACAATAAACTATAATTATTTAAGTGCCTCCAAATAGAATTGTCATTAAATTTGTGTATATTTCAGGAATGAAATGCAATATAGAAATGAGCTACTGAAATGTTAATAGCTAATTCACTGAAATATATTTGTGTAACTATTTAAAAATAAACAGTGCCATCCATTATATGTGTGTGTGTATGTGTATAAATTACATACATACATACATACATACATATATATGTTAAATTATGGATTCAATATTCAAACTTTTGGGGGTAGTAATATCAAATAGAGAAAAAGAAGGAAGGATAGGATGACTTATAGAGTGAACAAGGCTAATTTGTCTGCAGTGATTTATTTCTTTAAAAATTAATCTGCAGCAAATATCTGCTATACAGTGCTTGGAATAGGAATTGAGTACATAATGTTATTATATCTTTTATGTCTTGATGCTGCTTTCTCACAGTAAAGACAGATTTCAAAAGCCAGCTTGCCAGCTGAGCCCATTAATAGCCACAGATGCCAAGAATTCTGGAACAAAGTGACCCATGGCTCTGTAATTAAGCAATTTGTATGTCTTTCCCATCTCATGGCAATAAGTGCAGAAGCATCACCTTGGCTACTAATGATCAGCATTTTGCATGCATGTCCTCTTGCTAGGATCTCATGCCTCTGATAGCATAAGACCAAGGTACCAAAAATAATAATAAACATTTCTAAACATTTCACAAGCCTTAACAGACTTTACTCATACTGAATGAATCCCGTGCCATGAAATGTGGAATACTTTACATCCTTTGCCTTATAGTAATATTCCTCAAAATCTTATGACAATGCAGTAGAAATAGCATGTGCTTCTGAACAGGAAGAACTAAGTCTGAAACAGGGTCCATCTCTTACAGTCTTTGTATCTTACAGCTACAAAATGTATCTGAACCAGTTTATTCATACATACAATAGAGGAATGGCCTTCACTGCAAATAACTGAGGGGTGAATGACATCATAGCTAACCTGGCATGTGGGTAGAAACTTAGTAAGCATTTACTCCCCCATTTTATGGAGGAAGAAACCAAAGTGTTGATGGGTCTATTGATATGAACCTGGTCACACTCAAATAAGAAAACAAAGTATGCATAGCAGTCAAATGTATGATCCCTGGAACAAGATGACATAATATTAGTTCTTTCAGCTGGATAGCTTGCATAGGTTGTTTAATTGCTCTATCCTTTAGTTTCCTCACAAACAAAATGAAGAGAGTAAGAAATATCTGGAAATGGTTATTATTAAATAATGCAAGCACTTGGCACAAAGCCTAGCTCATAAAATGCACAGTGCAATTTAATAACAAGTAGCATATGAATTGTTGTCTCAATACACACAGTGTATATGCATAGACTGAATTGTGACACTACCCATTATGAGGCACTATAGCTACCCTGATGAAGGGTGAGGTACAAAGACATTCTGGTTTAGGGGTGGTTTGATTTTGCTATATTAATGTTCTGATGAGGAAGAGAAATAAGCTTGTCAACAACATCATTAATCCTTTGCCTTTCCATATAAAGGTTGTCTTACAGCCCGCTGGGCTACTTTTCATTTTCATTTGATTACAGGAATTTTAACACTTCTCCCACCCATTCCTTCAAAGACCACTGCTCATTGAAGAGAACATTATTCATTCTCCAAGCTTCTTTGCTTATCTTCCTATTGATTCCTGGTTTAATTCTGTGACAAGATCAAAGATTTTGTTTCAATTTCTTGGTATTTGTTAAGATTTATTTTATAGTCTATAATGTGGTCTATTTCAGAGATATTCCAGGAGCTGATAATGTAAATGTTGTATCTTCTAGACAGAATATTCTGCATGAATCTTATAAATCTATTTGTTCTGTTATATAATTTAATTCTCAAGTTTTCAGTTTGAATGATCTACCTCAAAATGTGTATAAGTTACTGAAGTCACCCACCATTATGGAAAAGAATTTTTAAGATTTTTGTTATTCCCATTAGTATTTATTTTATGAAATTGGTAGCACCAATACTTGATGCATATACATTTATAGTTATTATATTGATGAATTACTCTCTTTATTAAAACCTAGGGGCCTGCTTTGTCTGATCTTCTCTGAGTTTTTATCTTTTTGACATGCTCTATTCTTTTCCACCAGTAGAAATGAGGACTAGCTGGCATGGATTTCCCATTATCCTCCTCCTGAAGGGCATGCACAACTCGCTTAATCACTTCACACTACAGTACAATATTTAGACCCAGACTGTTTCCGTCCATTGTAACAGCATGGAAATAACTAAGAAATTTTCATACATTAGGAAGTATAAGCAAGCTAGAATCCAATTCAGACTTGTGTGATTAATAAAGCAGAGAAGTTGGATGAAATACATTTCACAACACAAACACTATTCTATCAGACAGTTGATTGGGTGTGAGACATCACCCACAGTTGTCTCACTGTGGGGCCTCATAAGACAGCCCCAGTATGAAAACTTCTATAATTTCCTTAGGGTGAAAGTTCTCCTTTAGTTTGAAAAATGAAGGATGAGCAATGGAGAGCCAACTGTTCGGCTGTTGTAAGTTGTATTGGCTTTCTGTGAGCTATGAGCAGTCTGTACAACTCACAGCAAATGTATTTTCTGTGTCTTGTTTATTAATGGACAGAAAAGCTAGCCTGAAATGAAATTGATTTTATTCACTTAGGATTTTATACTCCATTGCACAACCACAACCCAGCAAATTCTTCATTAAGAGAGATAATTGCTTTAATGAAGATTAAATATAATTCAAAATTCACATTTATCTTTATCTACCTAATGCAGGTCAGAATTAACTAAAAGTTGTTGAAGAAAGGGAAAAACAGGTTTCCTTACAAATATCCCATCCCTTTAAGCTGAAATGAGTCTCATCTGAAAATCATTTTTTTCTTTCTATTTCTCCTCTTTTTCTCATGTCATCTATATCAGACCCAAATAAAACCTTCAGTTACTTAATAATCCTAGTTTTGTGATATTTGACAGAAACTTCAGTACAGCAGCAATTAATATAAGGGTTGCTTAGTGAACTATAAAAAGATGCATCTGTGATGGACAGGCAAGTGAGAAATATTAAAATCCAAAAAGTATCCAGTTGGTTTTAGAAATATCCTCCTTCCTTACTACAAAGTACGTCTACTCTGAGACCTATCAATGAAAGAAAGCTAAGAGTAATGTTGAACGTACTGGTTTATTCATGTCATGTGCTATTAAAATTGTTCATCTCAAAAGACACATAGTCATTGTTATAAGGAAGTATTCACCTAAGAGAAAGGAAAAAAATACAACTTTGACTCCTGAAATATCATCTAGTCATATGTATGCTCTTAAAAAATTCTTCTTGACTTCTGACTCCAAGGCACCTCATTTTAAGATGTGGCTAAGAATGTCTCTTTGGTCCTAGCAACATAGAGCACCTAGCACCAAGCAGGCATTCATCAAATATACTGCAATCTTGTGTTAAATATTTTCTTTGGAACTCTCTAAAACATATGCCAATGGTTCAGCCTTACCACCCTCAAGGGAGGTGACACTTGTTTCTTCAAATGTGGCCAGAAGTTTTGCCCTGAGTTCTTGCCATTACTAATTTATAAGGTTTCTAATGAGGGTACAACAACAGAGAGGGTACACAGAGACATAGGCTTTTTAGACATTGTAGCAAATACAAGCAGAGTCCTGAATGTTTGGGCTTTCATCTTCTATGAAAAAAATCTACTGAGTTTATATAATATATGATTTATTTGTAATTATAATTTATCATTCAAATTAGGACTCAGAGTAAAAGAGAATTGTACAAATAATTACACCAGGACAATAGGTTTAAACCCAGGTGATCATACATAAACTGAATTTATGGTGATTTTATATTTAACCTATACAACAACTCTAGGAGCTATAAAGCACTCTCCCTATTTTACAAAGGGAAATTTAAATTTAGAAAGGCTAAGTATGGGTCCAACCACATACAAAATAGCAAATAACAGACCCAAAGTTGAAAACCTCTCTGTAAGGTGCCAAAGGTTCTCCCTCACACATACTCCTTCCTTGAAATCCTTTATTCAATGTTTCAAGTACACCGTGCCATTATTAATTTTGGTATGAATTTCAGTCTTGACTGAGTGAGTAACATATGTCAAGCTCTAGGTCATGACTTCCTTACACTATCAAAAAGAGAAGATGAGAAAACTGAAATGAAAGCTAAATAATGCCAGTAAAAGCAATTATATACTAATGAGCATCTAACTCTTAAGTGCTAAATGCAGGCTGAATAGCAAAGGCCTGAGCTAATGCTTATTCAAGGATACAGAATGGCAGTCAATAGGGCCAAAGAGCAATAAGCCTATTTCCTCAGGTGCTAATCTACATTTCCATGAATACAGTGAATTCCTTGAGCTAGGTCAATTCACTACTAATTTCACTGCCAGCATAAATAAATGTGATTTACTTTTATAACATGCCATGCAAGATCCCTTCCTTCCCTGAGAACTCAGTAGAAGATAAGATGTTAACAGAGAATTGACATTCAGTCCTCTCCATTTCTTCTACACATAAAATAGATGCCATACCCCCTTCTTCTTCTTCTGGTGCACATGTTGGTCACTGTGTTTGTTTTCCTTGTCTCTTCACACATTAAAAAGAGACCCATTATAACTCAACCATGCTAGTAAGCACCATATCAGAGCAAAAGAAAAATCGCTTAACTCCCACTCTCATGACTTCTAAGCAGTTTCAATCACAATCCCTAACAAGACATCATTTTCAGACTCTTCATAAGCTCCATTCCCTACAAAGAATATGGTATGTCAATGATCCTAAGAAAATATAAGTTTGGAACATGGTTAAAATAATTATAACGATAACTCTGTTCTGTTTCAATGATGTGGTTGTGATTTCCACACAGCACTCAAACACTGTGAGCCCAGACTTATCAACTATAAAAACATTATTTCTCCAATTTTGTGAGCATAAAAACTGCCTGTAGTCCTACTATTCACTAAAATGTTTTCCTAGGTCCCAGCCTTGGAGATTCTGCTTTATGTGGCTAGGGATAAAGCCAGAGAATTTGTATTTATGGGTATCCAGATAATGCTGGTGGTGATCATGTACCACACTTTGAACATCATTGAATGGTACCAATAGCACAAACCTCACAGCTCCTACTAAGATCTGAAGAGATGGGATGATCCTGACCAAACCTGTGGAATCACAATGCTTCAAAGCCAGCATAGAGCAGAGGATCAACAAAAGCATTAGTAGTAATAAAACCTAGGATCATCTAATCACTTCCATTATGCAAGGTACAAGATTTAATCATACACCAATCCTTTTAGTTATAATTCTTTATATTAGGCAGTAAACACTAGGGCTCTGCTCTTCTATTGTACACATACCCAAAGGGTTCCTCCTTCGCTCTTTCTTTTATCAGTAAATAGAGTTTTCAGTTCGCAGATTTGTCCCCCAGGCCTAGCTGCATCTCCATGGCATCCAACCTCTGTTTAAAGTAATCTTGATTACTATTGTGAAAATAAAACACAAAATTTCCTATTAAAACTGTACTGGGGAAACAAAGTAATATATACTCTGCGAAGAGCAGGACTCTCCCCTTATAGCAATTTGATCCTATGATCAACCTGAGTCCTTCAGCGTGTCCTTGTCTAACTCAGTTCTGTGATCAGGGAGCTGCCTCCCTCCTCCCTTGTCCCTCCCCCCCTCCCCTCCTTTCATTCCAGCTTCCTCTCTTTGCGACATTATTTAATCTCTCAGTCGCAGCTTCTTGGGATTAGCTACAGCATCTATTAATAGTTTTACTTCTGTTTACAGTTCCAAGGGGAGAAAAGTGGCTCATTCCTTTTTTCTACAATCTTGAAGATATGTCTTATTGCAGCAGGAGCAAGATGCACAAGCCCCATGAATAACCTATTTCCACAATCCGTTCCACTGTAAAGATGCTAATGTGCTTCCATGCCGAATGGATCCATTTAATAGGCAGAACAAGTTGGATATAAACTCTTTAATTGCTTTCAGTACACCAATTATCTTCCTGTGTCACCTATTGTATAATGCAAAAATGTTAACAAAAGCACTTACTGAAGACATTATTGGGAATTAAAAAACAAAGAGCCATCAGTTGTCGCTAAATATGCCTTTCATGTTCCCAAATGAAATGCATTTGTGCACTCAAGAAGCAGGATAGAAGTGTGCAGGCCTGCCATTGTCAGATGCAAACATCTTCATTAGATTTTGATCCAGCTGCTGCAAGATCTATAAAAAGAGCTATCTAAGCCGGCAACTCATTACTGGTTATTTCAGGAAAATTCAGGAAACTATCCCTAAACCTGCACTAGTCTTTACTGATAATTTCTCTGTTTGGGCAGCTTGTTTGAGAAGAACGGCATTGAAAATCTCTGCCAAGCTGGCCTGTAAGTAGTACTTCAAAGGATGCACTGGTACCTGAAAACATGCTGTGGTACCTCAAAGGCTGCAATATTACCTTTAAGAATACAGTGGTACTGAAAAGATGCAGTAGCACCTCAAAGAATACAACCTTGTCTGTGTCTTAAGGCAAAGTTCCAATGGCCGAGCAAACCTTTACTCATGGATGTATGAGCCATAAATCTTGCTCTATCAACCCTCATATCTCCTATTCTAATCTAACTGCTTTTCTTTAAAGTATATAAATAAAAGTCCCCAAGAACCCAAACCTGGGTCTTGATAGACCAAAACAAAAAAAAAAAAAGATTACTATACACAGTGTCTCATAACTTCCTTTCTCTGTTGCAATAAATCTTCTTATGCATATTGGCAGTCAACTGGTTTCTAGCATGTTGTTTTCTACAGCCACACACTGTTTAAAAAGAAGAGGAGAAGCTAATCAAGGGTATAAGCAAGAAAGAATTGAAGAAAGATGACAAAAGGGAAGTTGGAAGGGCAAGAGCCAAAGCTCAAGTATCAGGCACTCTGAGGAGAGTATTGAAAGGAGACTGTAGGAAGCAAACTATAAATATCAACAATACCTTCTTCAGCTTTCCTCTGAATTCTGTTGAAAAAAAAAAAAAAAGGCCCCACTGAAGCCTGAATCACATCCATATTAATCACAGCCTCTGCCATGTTGACTTGGGGACCTTTTCAGTCAGGTCTTAGTCTCCAGAGACCTCTGATGGACAGAAGACAAACAATTGTCAGAAATGTCATTGTCATTTATGAAGCGCTCTTTCCCCTCTTGGTCAATAGGTGACCCTATTTATGATGAAGAAAAACACAAATCACAATCGCTGTTATTTAGGCTCAGTAAACAAAAAGAAAAAGATGCAGAGGCCACCAGCTGGATCTGCTTCAAAGATCTTTGGCTTTGTCTCTAATTTACCCAGTATATTATCTATATTAGAGTCAAAAGCAAATTGAAATGCTCAAAATAATGATGCAATAGCATATTGTTTGTTTGAATTAGATATAAGAGTTCATTTGGGGATCATTTTATTACACTTACATTATTGTTAAAACTACTACCAAATCTTAATAATCCTGAGACCCACAATTGTTATTTCCTCACCTCTTCCCTTCCAAGCCCTCTAAAATATCACTGCTCTGTAGCCCTCCAGCTCCCTTCTCACCTTCTATGGCCTTGCCTAATGGAGTCAGGTAACTGAGCCACAGAAGTTAAGGCCCATACATCCACAAACCAGGGCTCTGTCCTGAAGTGGGAATCAGAGCCAGAGTGATCTTTCTGATATGGAAGTCTGGTCACAAGGCCCCCTTCCATGTGTCATACTGTTCAATGACTTCCTACTGCCCTTCAGATAAAATTATATCCCGCTGTGTGGCAACAGGCAAGTTATTAAACCCTCTATGGCTCAATTAAAATAATGATAATAATGATCATGAGGAAAATGTGTATAAAGCACTTTGCTGATGTTATTGTGGACATTACCCCAGCCACACACCTTGCCTGTCCCCTCTTTCCTCCACCTTACAGCCATACTCAGTAACATGTTAGTCAATGCTCCCATGACCTGTCCTACGTCCTCCTGGACTAGGGTTTTCTGTTTACAATACAGCTCCTTCCTCCTGCCTCTTGGTCAGCTTCACTTCTGTGGATTTATGACCTGTCAACTTAAATGCATATTTTAAACAGGCTTGCGCTAATCACATATGAGTTTTCCCTCCTCGATATATGCATGTGTTGCATATATCCAGTACTACAGTATAGGATGTACATTACTATAACATCTTGTTTAACTAAGATAGTCCAAGGGACCCAGGGTTCTTTTGACCTGATCTCCATTGTATCTTTTCAATTGCAAGCATAGTATAGAGTAGACCAGATTACAGTGCAATGAAAAAAAATATTGTCATATCATAATAACAAAGGGTAAGCCTTCTTTCATACTACATACATGCTTTTCCCAAATTAGCTTGATATGTTTCATGTCAATATGCCACCCTACCCTATCCACCCCTGGAAACATTGCTGGTCTTGTCCTAGAGAGAAAGAAAACACAGTAACAAACAATTGTCTCTTGCAATTTTTTCCATTTGGAAATGATCCATCTTATTTCTATTCATACTTTCCCAGCTAGGGTAAATCACATGGCAAAGCTTAATGCTAATCAAGTAAGGATTTCTCATATAGAGAAGGCACCATGGAGAAGGAAACCAAAATATTTAGCAAACAATAATGTATGCTTACAACAGAGCTCAACAAATGTTAGTTTAGTGAAATTTTTCTTTACTGCAAGTCGAAAAACATAAATCACACACCAGTTGAAATATTGCCAGAAACTTCTCTAAGATACTCAAAGAGATATTCATGTTAAAGGAAAACAGAATTTTATAATCACTCTCCTTCTGGTCTCAGATCTTTCTTCTGCCATAGAAATCCATTGCATATGTATGTAGTAACAGTTTACAAACCATAGCAGTATACCACTTGAGTAACGAAAGACAATTAAACTCAACAAAATGTGTGCCTTGATTGCTTCTCTGTGCAAGACATGAATATGACAAAGGAAATTGTATCCAGTCTCATGGAATATAATTTAACAAGAGAACCTTCAAAATTAATTTCAATGATTCAGAATCAGTTATCCATCCCAAGAGCTAAATAGTCACAGAGCCAAGACTGCAACGTGCTTGCTCCATGATGTTAAAGCAAGTATCTTTCAAATGTAATATATCACCTTCTCATAGTGAACATCAGCAAATGAGAATAGTGAGAAAAGAGCAGCCTTTAGCATGTGAGGAAACCGAGGCCTTGGGAAGTGAAGTGACTTTCTCAAGGTTATGCACCTTTTTACTTGACCACAGAAGTGAAGGCCAGTTTGTTTTAAATTAGAGTAAATTGAAACGATACAAGGTGGAAACATATCTTCCCTCCATAGTCCTCCTCTCCATCTCTCTTGGAGCTTTAGACCTTCCAGACTAACGAGTTACAAACCAATAGACAGTATTAAATATTTTTTCTCTATATTATCTTTATTCTGGACTCATTTCATCTTTATAACAGCCTTACCCCTTTATAAGAAATAATAACATCTATAAATTATGTCATCCCATGACATTTACAGAACACCCCAGGAACTGGAAAGAAGATCTCCAATGATAGAAGCCCCCTAGACCATTAGACAAAAAAAATTGTATTCCCTCTGAGCTTAAGCAGGTCAGCTGGGAAATGACATAACCCAGAAACTCCTGAGCTGGAGCAACAAATGTTATTAAATTGCTCTCCTGACAAATAAGTGATATGTAGAAGGAATAAGAATTAAATTTAGAGACAGAGTACAGACTCTGGCTTGGCTCCAGAGCTGAGGGATATTAAACAAGAAAGAAACAATAGCTCTGTCAAGTCTAATTGTTTAAAACATAAAACTCTTTCCATACATCTTGGGCTGAAAGGAGTTGCACAGGGCTGGGATGCACTGTGAAGCCATGCTCACAGAGAATATCACATGCCACTTGGATTTGAATGTCTCCTCTGTAGGGAATTTTCTACTTAGTATGCTTCACTTGGGCACTGAGGTATTTAGAATAGTTATAGAAAACTGCACATTATGAAGACTTTTTAGTAAGTTACAGAATTGATTGCATTGTGAGGGAAAAAATCTGGATGTTGTGGTGCAACTGTAACCATTCACAATTTGTGGTCTGAACTAAGCCTCAGTTGTCCCACCAACGAATAGAGATATTATTTTCATGAGGCAAAGGTGGTCACTGAAGACAAATGAGATGATGAGTCCAAAGTGACTCATCCATTTAACTTAGTAACCACTTGTAACAATGTAACTTTCTTTTTCCCCTATGTGAGGTCATGCATTTAGTAGTCCCACATAAGTCCAAAGTAAAAATAATTTTTCATGAAATTTAAATACAGCCCTGTATTTCTTCTGTTTGATGAATTAATAAAATTTACATAGCACGAGGAACAGATGAGTCTGTGTGGGTGGCCCTAAAGGTTAGAATACTTTTTGCAGGATATAAAAAAATCAGGACCTTGTGAAGACCCTTTTATCAGTTTTCATAGTAAATAATCAAGATGATTTGGATTTTAAATAGTTTTGTGCAATTGGTGTATTCAGTGTAAAAAAATAATAAAAGCTAACCACATAGGCACAAACTCAATAAAAATAATGTGCTTTTTTGCAGAATATATTGATAGCTAATTACTTGTATCTGACCGCTTTCATGTTACAAAAGTGTATCTATATTGTTTCTATGTATTTATCTCCATATGCTGGCAGGCATGCTATGTTATGGCAGAAAGACCTATACTAGGAGCTGCAGCCTTGCCTGGCCATAGTCTCCTGGTCATTACAATTGCCATAGTGTTCCTTCCTAGAATTTCAATTACCTCCTTATAAGAGGAGATTTGCTGAATGATGAGATCTCTCTATAGATGCTACCATATACTTAAGTTAAAACGTGATCTGTAATTCTTTGATAATGTGTGTTTATAAAGATGTGTTTGTTTTTGGAATACAAACCTGCAGTTGTTTCACAGAGATATTTACCACCATAAGAATGCAGTTTCAAACCTGCACATGAAAGCATCTGCAGTGAAAGGTTCCCAATGACTTTCAAACTGGAGATCTAATTTTCTATCATCTAACAGCATGCAGCCTGCACTGGGCTAACACCAGTGATCCCCTTGACTGTGGCTCCTACAAAAGTTCCAAAATAACCATCAGGACCATCAGAGAGCAGTTAGATGCACAGTGGTGAGAGATTTATTCAACCTCTTAACACATTGCCTATGTTGCAAGTAAAACACATAATCTCCATTTTGAGAATTTTAGGAGTAGTCTATACAATGTTAAGAGACCCTGACCAATAAATATTACAATAGCACTGACTTGCCTGCCAGTGTCCTCCCCACCCTACCCATAAAAGAATTTAAAGTAATTAATTCTAAAACTAGTATGGGGAGATTTGTGAAGTCTACCTGGCTTGGGATCAGATCTCTTTGGCTTGCTATCTCTATAAAATTATTAAATAGAGTTGAACAAATTTTATAGTCTAACCACTACAAATTTACTGTGTGACAGAATATCCCAATTTCTTATGTATTATTCTTAAGCACCAGAACTCATGTACTACTAATCTCTATTCAATTCTTACAAAAAAATGGGAAAAAAACATTTATTTTGCAATTCCATAACCATTGCGATCCCAAGAAGAATTTGCCTTGATAGAGGGAGCAGTATAAAACAAAGGGAAAGGTATTTGCTATTGTAATACTTTTAACTTGGAGATGCAAAGAGGAAATTACAAGTCTATTCAGCTTTAGGGGATATATAACTCACAGGGATTTCTCATTAAAACACACATGAAGAGAGAGACAAAGAATGTGTACAAATTTTTCTGTAAAATTCATCCAAATGTCATATGAATATATGATGCATTGGTTATGATTAATACTAGATTCTTATAATAGCATTCATGAATCTTTAAATAAGTGGACCACCCAACACTTCTTGATTCAGTCTGTGAAAATGAAGGTCATTTCATGTTTATAAAGAAAAATAGATAAAATACCATCTTACTTTTTTATGTATGCCCTTGCTCTTAAAACAGTGTATCTGTGGTGCATGAGATCCTCTCAGTAAAGCACTTTATATATATAATAATGTTTCTATTCATGTAAACTGTGGCTTCGTAATTCCATAAGCTAATTAGCTCTATGTCACCTTTAAGTGGAGAGCAGCTCTTACACTGAAAGTCACAAGAAGAGACACAACAAGGAGACAAGAGAGGAAACAAGATAAACATAAGTCAAGGGCCTATAACCAGAAAAAGATAATCTTGCCTTCTATGGAAAAAGAAACACACATTCAACTACTGGCTTCTCTGGGTGATAGAACTAAATGGGCACATTCAAAGTGGTCCTAGAATCAGCCCCTGGGACTCTAAGAACATACAATCCATTCAGAACTTTCCCCAGTAGCATACAAAACTAATTTGTTTAGTACCAGACAGCTCCCTGAATGTTTTCACATGCATTAGCACATTTTATTATTGTTTAAAGCTCACTATGTAAAGGTGAGTATTATTTCAAATAGATTATTAAAGCAGAGTTTCAAACCATAATGCAGTAGTAAACAAATAATGAAAGATCTAGGTAGTAAGTTTATTAGTTCCTGTGACCACATGCTAGCCAGAGGAAATCTTCACTAAAAGATCTGAGTTAGCACAGAAACAGCATGTCTGACTAACATGACTCCAAATGATAAGTCTTCTGCTTTCATTTCCTTTTCACAATATTAAATTGATGCTGTACTGGCTAGTTCATGTATCAACTTGACACAACCAGGAGTTATCACAGAGAAAGGAGCCTCCCTTGAGGAAATGCTTCCATGAAATCCAGCCATAAGATATTTTCTCAATTAGTGATCAAGGTGGAAGGGCCAACTGTAGGTGGTGCCATCCCTGGGCTGGTAGTCCTGGGTTCTATAAGAAAGCAAGCTGAGCAAGCTAAGGGAAGCAAGCCAGTAAGCAGCACTACTCCATGGCCTCTGCATCAGCTCCTGCCTCCACATTTCTGCCCTGTGTGAGCTTCTGTCCTGACTTCCTTTGGTGATGAACAGCAATGGGGAAGTATAAGCTGAATAAACTTTTTCCTCCCCAACTTGCTTCTTGGTCATGATGCTTTGTGCTGGAATAGAAACCCTGACTAAAACAGATGCCTTGATTTTTTTTTTTTCCTGAAATTATAACATCGGAATCACTGGACGACTGGCTCTTAGAACCTCATTCATTCACACTTACTCCACCATAATTTAATGCAGAGAGAATATATGAGTTGTGTGGATGCATACCTGTCAATTAAAAAGGCTATGGCCTATGGCTTAGGCAGAAAATAGGTAGGACATCCGAGAGGAGAAATAATTTTGGGATAGAGCTAGACATGGAAATTTATCGGGCATCAGAAAGATATAAAAAGACAAATGAATAGTACCTGAGTACAGGTAACCAGACAAGTGGCGGAATATAGGTTAAAATAAATAGGTTGTCTTAAGTTATAATTCTAGTCAGAGAAGAGACTGGCTATATGGCCAAGGTATTTGTAAAACTATTTTGAGCCTGAGTCTTATTTCTGGGAGCATGAGTCAGTTTATCTTAAGATAAGAAGAATGCCTAGCATAGAGCACATCAGGAGGTAGAAAGATGTTATACTTATATTAAACAAGTAAAAATATTGCCATGTACTTTTAGAAGAAATGCCTTTCTTTACAACAAATAATAGTAAAGCTTTGTATTAGTACCACACTCTCTTCAAAATATTTTCATACTCTATCATTCCTCAACAAGTGCTGGGAAATAATCAACACCTACAATCCCACCATCAATGTCTAAGAGCTCCCTGCTGTCTACCTCCTAGGCTTCTTTTGTTAGTTTCAATCCTTTTAATAATAGTCATTCTAACTGCGATGGATGATACTTCATTGTGATTTTGAGTTGTTTCCCTGATGATTCGCTAAGTCTGCAAGCCATGGAAATACTATTTCCTTTTAAAAATCACTCTATTAATTTTAAAGTATTATTATATTGGTGGGAAAATGGTAAAGATAGTGTAGACAGTTCCTGTGTGTAGTACATTCAGTTTATGGTTGTTACTATGAGTTTATACCATCAAGCTATGTTTGTCAAATTTAATGAATCACCATAAAAACTTTATTAGCGAACATTATCCTAAAGTCAATTTTACTTAGTTCCCCCTAATTCCTTTGTTCTGTTAGGGGATTTTACCTAAGATACTACACTGCATTTTATCACTAAAGACCATGAAGCTTTCTGAAGTCTTTCATGGGTTTGGTGTTCTTGATGATTTAAGATAGAATTTTTGCAGAATGTCTAGTATTTATGTGCTTGGGAGAATAATAGGGTACTGAAATGCAATCCTCGTCACACATACAAAGGATTATAAATTGTCAATATATTTTCACTTTGATGTTCTCCTTGACCACCTGCCTGAGACAGTGTTTGTCAGATTTCTGCACTGTTGAATGAGCACTATCTAAACCTTTGCCTTGGAAACACATTAAAACATGTGGCTCACACTCAAGGAACAGAAGAAGCAGTTGCTCAGCCTCTTGGAAGCAACATAGCTATATAAATCTCTAGGAGTTATTTCACGTGACAACCTTTGCCTAGTCCCCCTCCACTTCTTTCTTCATTCAGTCATACTCTTGTATGGTTCTGTCCATTTAAATATTTTATATTTTACTTTATAATCCGGTACTAATTCATTTCATTGTTCAAAGTTTAACAGCTTTGACTGGGAACTTTACTAATTAGTTCTTATATCCATTTAATCTATCTTGGGGGTTGGGGTTGAGTACTTGCTTTCTGGTGCTACAAATTGATCCAGGTTCATCCTATACAATACCTGTCCAAGTCCTAGAAGCAGCTATTTACCTAAGAATCTCTGGCTTGATTATTGGAGAATACTATTAGAAACCAAGAACTAAGCTCTACGATTATAGCTACAGAGGTGTCACTGCATATAGACTCTCTCAACTGGGAAAATATCCTATTCAGCTCTGACTGGTTAAAAAAAAAAATCCCTTGAGTGCATTAAATAGCAAACATTTATTTCTCATAACCGTGGTGGCTGCAAGTCTGAGATGAGGGTGTGTTCTTGTGAGTGCCTTCTCCATGGCTTCTGGACAACTGTGTTCTCAAATTCTAGGTAGAGAGAGGAAGCAAGTTTTCCATGTATTCTTATAGGGGTACTAATATCATCATAGCCCCCCATACCTTTATGATATAATTACTTCTTAAGTAGTGTCACAACAGAGAATAGAATCTCAAAGCCATGCAAGTAATATGTATGTGATTATACTAGCTCATGCGCACATATGTAAACAGTTCTCTATATAGCCATGAAGAGCTATGTGAGTCCATACTGGTATTTGCAACACTTTTCTGTCTACACATATATTACTCTAGTCTCCTAACTTGTTCACCTATAACTTCTCACTCTACAATGAGATGCTTCCACCACTTAGTTGTTAAACCCTAGGATATACTCAAAATTACTTCAGCATTCATAACTATTCCTTTGTAGAAAAATCTTTATCAATTAAAGCACTTATTTTTTGCTTCACACTTCAATTTGCTTGTATTTTTACAGATTTTAGTAATTTCCATAGTTATTTAAATCAACATATCCATGTCACCTTCAGAGATGTAGCTTCATACTCTGTAATGGAGTTAGATCCTTTTATCGTATTCTGCATTCCAATCAGTAACACTCTAAAACTATACATAATTCATTTTTACATTTATATACTTTAAGATGTCACTCTTCATGTTATAAAGACCTACACATTTGACAAATGCATAGTGCCATGGATCCAACCTTAGTGTCATACAGAATGATTCTACTTAGACATTATTTTGTGGTCTTGTACCATGCAGTAAATGTGGTGTCCTCTCCAGTAGCTGCTTTGCTCAATAAAATTGCCATTAAGCTTTCAAAAATAGACAAATAATAAGTACTAACTTTGAAGTACCGGATGTAACAAAATATGTAGATGTGCCTTTCTCTGGAGTTCTTTTAACATATCCTTCAGCATGCAGAGTAGAGGGCAGCTCTCCTTAAAGGGAAAAAAGAGACGCATCTAGATTTAAGGCTAGGGGAAGAATTCAAATCCAGTTCATCTTTATGCTACCTAATAAAGAAGAAAAGAACAAAAGGCTAAAATAAAACAGCAAATAAACTTTCAAGTTATTTTTACCCTCATCTTAAGGTCTCCATTCTTGTGTTGCTTTCTCATGAGAAAAGTTATAGACAAAAGACCTTTGAATATGTGCAAGCCAAATTTAGTTGTATATGCTAATAAATGATGCACATGTTTTAAGCATAGACTGTTGCCATCTCTGAATTGATATAGTTTACCCAGACACAAGCCACTGATGGTGAGAGATTTGGCCTTAAGATTACAGTTCCCAGACTCATTATGCAGACATTATTAAAAAGACGATTACAGCAGTCCCTGGAAAGGAGATCACACATTTCTTTGCAAGTACAGACACCATATAAAGTAGTAAAAGAGTACATAACCTTGAACTTGTAAGAAAGAATAGTCAGAAATCAATACTGAATATTTAAAGGTAACAACATTAGGGCGAAAGACTTATTCTCCTAGTAAAGTCCTGAATCTAAACAGGACAGAACAAATCTCCCTGAGAAGAATACTTTGCACCCAACATTCTCTTAGGAATCACTTGTATGCACATTGTTTATTTTTAATGCTGAATTTTTTTTCTTTGAGTTGGGGAAATATCTATTTTGCTAATGCATGCTGTCCCAGAAGTATATCTTGTTAAATCTCCATTTCCTATGAAGATAATCTTCCCCTCAACGATGCACCTTGCAAAGCTAAGCCGAGGACAGTTCGTTCTTTGAAGGGAAGATAAAGGCTTAGAAATATCAAGAGAGATTCTTCTATTGATAGGAGGAAACCAGTAAATCTTTTCTAATGTGGATTTTGCTTTGACAAATTCTTGAAAGAGCCATTTGTACCTCTTCATTTAGACTCTCCATTGATGATTGGGATTGGGGGAGGGGGGGTTGAGGCTCCTGTTTCATGCCTATGTAGTTTTAGAGGCTCTAAAGGTCCACCAGCAGGGATGAGGCCTTCTAGAGATTTGATCTAAATGACTAAGCACCTTGGTCTGTAAGAAGGGTAGATGTCAATCTCTTAGGCATATTTAGCTTTGGTTTTGAAATTGCTAAATGCTGGTCTTGGGGTTTTGAAAAAAATGGTAATGTTACATTTGTCCTAAGCCTTTCATCCTGAGAGCACATATTCCCCTTGATTATGAAACACAGCCACCCTGGAGCAGAAAAACAGAAACCATTTGATATTGAACCTTTCTCTAGTGCCATGGTTATACAAGATAGAAGAAGTCATTTGAAACAAAACCAAACTATTACAGTAACAAAGACTGTGTGTGGCAATGTTTGAAAACATCCAAGAAACAGCCTGATTTATTCCCTCTTATACATAGTATCCTCTTGGAGTGCCTTAGAATAAGTGTCCACTTTTGCAATCTTGCTTGGTACTAATAAAAATTTAAAAAATAATAACAATTTTTTAAAATGAACACAGACAATGGACTGACTTTAAAACATTTACTTCTTTTAGCAAGATTTCTATTCCCTGGGCTGTGCCATTAAGGAAAAATTAATGTGGAGGTAGAGAAATTGTTCAGTAGTTAACAGCACTGGCTTCTCTTGCCAAAGACCAGGGTTTGATTCCCAGAATGCACACAGTGGTTCACAGCTGCCTGTGATTTCTGTTCCAGAGGATCTGATGCTCTCTTTTGTCCTCTACAAGGACATGCCATACACATGGCAAACAGACATGTATACAGGCAAAACATTCATACAATAAAACAATAAAGATATACATTTTTTTAAAAAGAGAGAGAGAAATGAAAGGGTATGAAGGGCAAAGTCCTACCCATGAGTCCATGACCAAGTATTTCCTGGCCAATTCACAGAAGGATGGAGAGCACTAATTCTGTACCACAGATTTATCAGGCTAGAACTTTATCACTCAATGCTTTAGACTCACAACCTTAAATCCTAATAAAACAATGCTAAGCAAATAAGACACCAAGTCCTCCTCCTGACAGCAGTGAAGGCCATAGCATCCAATGTTTCAGCTAATAGTTGATTGGGTAGACGACAGGGTGGGTTTTTGTCATTGTTGGTGTTCCACACGTAGAGGAGGAAAAATATAATGACCAAAGCAGTGGAAAACTATGGGGCTTACTGGGGAGAGAGACAGTACAAGGTTCTCATGCACCCTGTGAACATTAGAACTGTCTCAATTGACTGCTGTCAGAGTCCAAATTTCCTACAGGAAAATACCAAAAGACTCAATCATCACTTAATTTTCATCTAAACCGAAATTCTTTGAGCCCTTCTTGGGAACAAGGCTTAATGTGGGCACAAGAAAGGGATACCTTGTCACCCCAGTGATATTCAGTAAGGGACTGAGAGGAGAGATCAATCTTGTCAGGATTTGGTTAATGTCTTAGATTTTACCCAAGCCCCTTGATCTTCTAGAACTCAGCTGCACTGTGTACAAAGAAGTGTGAGTTCAAATTTAATCCAAAAAAAGTCCTAAAATCAGTACTCTTGTGTTTTGCAGCCTCAAAATGTGTATCTGGAATCTAGATATTACAGATCTACTTACTGTTTTACTTGAATAACCTTAACATCAGACAGGCACATAGGCATAAGACAGGCTACCACCTCCCGACTCTCTGAAAGACTTCAGATAACTCATCTGGTGTAAAAAGTGACAAAACGACTTACAAGTCCTGAAGCAGGGAAGCCGAACATGCTTCTTGGCTTTACCTATGAGATAACAGTCCCTCACAGGTTGATTGACTGGCCTAAACAAAAGAGGGTCTCTAGACTCCTAGCTGAGAGATCCGACATTATGTTCTCTATATCTAGATCATAGTTACACTCAAGTGAGCTTTGGGCCCTTATATGACATTGATTACACACCTTCCCCTACCCCCACTCCAATCAAGTAAAATATCCCACCTTCAATGAAAGTACTGCAGACACTGTTGGAGAGATTATGTTTTAACTTAAATGAGAAAAGAAATCCCTTCTGAATCACATTAACCATGTCTAGACCTTATTTATCCCATACATTCAGAATCTTGAGTTGTAATGTTACGCTGTAACACACATAACACATTTGAGCCAACATGTACCCAACTGATACCACTTTATTAGAGCATAAGCCTTCAACTTATGGAGAATTAACAAATTGAATTCTAACCATCCACCGGGTATATACAGTAAGATAGAAACATCTTCCAAAAACTTACAGTACATTTTAGAATGACTCGGAAAGTATCAGTGAGTACAGCAGATGAATTTACAGGATTTAGAGTAGTTCATCCCATCACAAATGGCTCTGTGACTCAGTATGGCATTAATAATGGAAAGAACAACCTTTAAAATAAAGTAAATGTACTTGGAGCAGTTACTGAGATAGTATCTGTCTTTTAAAAATCCCTCAGTTAATAACTTACAAGTTGATATGATATATTCCTTAGCCTATGCTGTCTGCAAAGATTTATCTTTTGTGTTAAACTTCAGGCAGAAAAAAATAAAATGAAATTTGATCTCTATGGCAAACTGCCTTCTTCCATATCCTTTACCTTTTAATTCCTATTATTAGCAACTTTAGAATTGTTTCCTTGACCTTCTGCAGTATTCCAAATGGCAGTTTAGATGCCAGATGACTGTCAAACAAAGCTATAAATAAAATATGCCTATGTGTGTATACACGTACATCTCAAGATGTTAATCAAAAAGAACATAAATCACTAATATGTTTTACCGTCATACAAATGCAAGTTATGGCCACATGCCCGGTATGTTTTAGTCCTATTACTTTTCTTTACAGCTGCTGTCTTGAGCTGCTCCAGAGGCATGAGTTAGTTTGAATTTTTCTCACTTAGGAACCAGTAAGTCAACTTCCACTTCTCTGCACTCTCAAGGCCCTGCTCTGTGACTATGTCTAATGAACTGAAATGTGGAGGAACTGGGAAGAGCATCTCCTACACGTCCCCTCCTCTTCCTGTGCTCTCATATTTATTTCCCACTATCCCCGTCCTTTTCTCTTCCATCTCTGCCCTCCTCTCCCTTATCCCTCTTGTTTCTTATCTTCCACCTTTCCTTCTTGTTTTTCTCCTTTGCTTCCAGCATGCCATCCTAGAAGAGACAAAAGGAAAAGAGGTATGCAACATTCCTGATTCTCTAATCTAAAAATAAATTAACAAAGCCAAAAGAACTCATAGTGTTTTCAACAAAGCTCCCCGAAGAGAAGTATTTTCTTACATTAATATAGTTACTGACCAAAAAGTTCAGAGTGTAACAAATTAAATACCACATTGGCCAACAGAAACTATGCATAAAACATTACTGCATAACCTTGACCCTGCTTGCTCCCACATGCTGCTCATTATCAGAGAAAGGCTGTGTGTGCATTTGTATGTGTGTGTGTGTGTGTGTGTGTGTGTGTGTGTGTGCATGTGTATGTGTGTGTTTATGAATCCTTTGGGCACTGCTCCGAAGTAATTTTATAAATGCCACATGTTTTAATAAAATGCCAAGAAAAGACTCTTTACAAGGCAACATTTCCCAGATCTCATCAAAATGAAGATGACAGCAAAAAATTCTAGAAGGTTACTAAAAAGACATCAATATCATACAACATTCAAATATGTATTCTTCTAAAGGTTAATATAGAAGACAAAAAGGAAAGTAATACAGTTAATAGACGTGTACCCTACTTTCCATTCTCAGGCTAAAAACCAATAGTCAGATTTAAACCCAAGCCTGCTGTCTCCACCCTGTCCTTTAGCCTATGCTGGGAGATATGCCTGCATATCTGTCACACAAATCTGAAAACCAATGCCTAACAACCCCTCTGGGTCAGCTAAGTAGCTAAGAATTGAACGAGCCAGAAATGGCAGATCCATATGATTTTGTTTTTCCAAAGTCATGCTGAATTTTTTTAAACAGGAGAAAATAAGGGCTCCCATAAGATCATCTCTCATAAATTGGGCTTTAAAATCTCTCTCGATGGGAGAAGCAAAGCAATATGTTTTTATGTTGAAGCTTGAAGTGACTTGCAAAACAAAAACTATGGTAAATAAAAGAAACAACTATTTTGTTTCCAGTTGAACTATTCTTTAAACAAAAGTTTAATATCTCATTATATAGAACTCATAAATGATTTTAAAAAAATAAAATAAAAAGGAAAGGATATGACTGCTCCTAGGTGTGGTGGTGAAGAAAGTTTATTATAGATAAATGGCAGAGCATAACCAGAGAGGGAGGAAAAAGAAGAGGCGAAAGAGGGGAACCATGTGCAGCAGCCAGAAGGTACAAAAGAGAGCAGGGCAGCTGGGGGAAGGGCAGCCCAGCCCCTGGCCTGAAGAAGTTTAGGGTAGAGGTCAGGGTATGCTAGCCATACCCTGTAACAGGTAGACACTGAGGGATGCTGAAAGAACCTGGCAATTCTGCTTTGCTATGTTAAGTGGCCACCTCAGCCATTTATCCTAGGTTTGAAATCTAACAATAAGCATCCTCAATAACAAATACTTATAAAGTACCAAAATATGAACTGTTCATCTCATTCAAGACTGCTCTAACTATAGCACATTAGGTACCCTGTGACAGGCCCTTGTGTGCTTCACTCATACACTGAATCCCACCCTCAGTACTTCAAGGCACAGTCCCTGCCTTGGTGAACTTGTAATTGATGCTCTCAACCTAAAATTACTTGTCTTCAAGTGACCAAGGAAATGGATCAGTAGTAAAGTGCTTTCCATGAAAGTCTGAGGACCTGACATCAGATGCTCAGAACTTACATAACAAAACAGACCTGATTTTGATATGGAGAAGCCTGATGAGAAAAGAAAATGCGTACTAGGAGCTTGATGGACAGCCAGCCCAGCCAAATTAATTAGCTCCAAGCTCTCTGAGAGACTCTTTCTCAAAAAGTAAATTTGAGAGCTACTAAGGTAGACAGTCAAATTTGACCTCTGGTTTATACACACACAATCTTCTACACAATAAATAAGTAGGCTTCATATCTGTACTTGGCTAAGTCATTCTCAACCAACTATATTCCTATTAAACTCTCCATGCTCTGAGGAACTTCCTACAGTTTCAGAACTGAATTCACTATCACTATCCTAGAACTAAAGGACATGCTGTTCTCAACCACAAAGAGATTATCACATTTTTCAGCACAGTCCTTAGAAAATGAATGATGCATCAAAGTTCTCATTCGAGTTTTAATCATGTCCAGACTACAAAACTTACCAAAGGACACCATAGAGGTTGAACCCAGCCATGTAGTGGAAGAAGGACTCAGAGAAGGCAAAGATGAGAATGCTTTGGAGCCTGGAGTGAGCAACAGGCTCAGTCAAAGCCATTTTATGATCCAAATACACCTAAAAAGGACCATACAGAAAGGAGTTCCCAGAGGGACCCTAAAGTCTAAATGCCTTTTCTGTAAATATGATAAACCCCACTGAAGAATAGCAGGTAAAAATATCTAAGTAAAAGGTGAAACCTTGTATTAGTTTATACCTCCAAGTGACATCTTCATGGAAAATACTAAACTTAAACCTGTTCCCAAAATATCATAAGAATAACAACAAAAAGTCTTACAACATAGTTTAAAACCAAGAATTCACTGCAGAGTTGGATAGTTCCACAGTGCTTTAGCAATCAATTCATTACTTCTCAGGGTCTCATCAATCCTAGTTATTCAAGATTCATCCAGGAGTAATGGGAAGAAATTAGAAAGGAAAATTGAGACTGGGTATCAGGAACACTTTGATAATCATTAAATCAATTAGACAACAGAATTTAAAATCGGATATTTAATTTAACAGATGGAATCAAGAAAGATGAAGTATAATATCAAGAATGAGCCCATCCTTCTGTGTTTGGAGAGAAAAATGGCTTTGCTCTCCATTCAGATCATTATGTTTTCTGAAATTTTTGAGATATCAGAAGATATGCTTGAAAATAAAGACATTAAATTTCAACAAAGACAGAATATTCCATTGCAAAATCTCTCATTAAATCCTATAAAAATTGGGTATTCTTTTTTATCTCCAATGAGAAAAACAGAAAGCAAAAGGGTGCTCCTTGAATTTTATTCTGCAACATAACCTTTCAGATATAATGAAGATAGCATTCAGACTGTCAGTATAATCCAATTCAGGGTCTCTCCCTCCTTCCCTCCCTTCTTCCTTCTCTCTCTCTCTCTCTTTCTCTCTCTCTCTCTCTCTCTCTCTCCCTCTCTCTCTCCCTCTCCTTCTGTCCTTTCTTCCCTTGCCCCTCTCTATGTCTTCTTCACTGTCTCCTTCTCTACCTTTGACCCCCCTGTGTGTTCAGAAAGCTCAGTAGAACTTGGAAAGCTATTAGGAGGAGAAAACCCATTTCTAGCCATAAGGGAGATGAGATCCCTTGATCTAGCCTTCCAAACAAACTTAGGAATTCTAGATAAAATGTGACATTAAGAAGATGTTTATATTGCACTGATGAAATAGCAACTTGTTCTCAGAGGCTGGAGTTGGGCAATAATAGGAACTCAGGCAGAGAGTTTGAACAATGAACACCTTTGCTGCAGGGGAATATGTGCTTCAGCGGCCCCAGCAGTGAAGGATGGAGAGGAAAGATGAATGCCCTGGTGCAAGAAAGATGAGCAGGGGAATAAGAGACCCTTCTGTGTAGAGTTACAATCCCAAATGCACTCAGTTTGATATCAGGGTGAATGATAAGTAACCCCAGGTTGTGACAGTGTGAGGGTAATTGTTGGTCACGAAATTGACAATGATTGAAGTAAGAAATTCCCCTCATGATGTATAAACATAAGGTAATCTCTATGTAGTTTTAGCTTCAATTCACATTACTTAGGTGATATAAAAATTTACAAGGCAGGGATTTTGTTCAAAGTGGTTCTGGGCTAAAGTGTCCCCTGGAGCCTGACGGGAGCAAAAGCAATGTGCTGCAGAAAAGCAGATCTGCTCTCAGAGAGCTTTTGTAGATGAAGTCCTAAAAAAATAAGAACACCATGAAGAAAGCAAAAAGATGGGATCAAGATATCTTGAGTGACAGCCTGATGAAACAACAAGCAGCAAATTCAGATGAGCAAAATCTTTAGACACTAATGTCCACAAATACAAAGAATGAGATTTAAGTGTGTTTGGTATATTATTAAAATAAAATAATAGATTAAAATATGAGGAGAAGAAAAACATAGCAAGCATACTTGGTAAGAAAACCCTCCAGAATAGAAAATACCATCACATACAAGCACATGCACATGCACACACACACACACATGCACACGTATGTATGAACACAAGCACACTTAGGTTGCCCAATGTGATGTCCAGTCTCCAAGATGGTTCCTGTATTAGCTTCCTGTCATTCTAAAACAATGTCTGAGATAATTAACTTACAAAGAGAAAATTTTTTATTTTTATCCACATATAGTTTTATTGGTTCTAGTCCATGATTACAGGGGTTGAATATTGGCTTGGGCTTCTGGTAGGGTGGTAGAGTTACTAACCAAGAGTCCATGAGGACCAAATTCCTTCCCCACTTGGGTCAAAGCAAAGGAGGAAGAAGGAACTAAATCCCCTTTGAGAACCTTTCCCAATGACCTCAGAATTCCCCATAAGTCCCTAGCTCATCAAGGTTATGTGGCTTCTACAATAGCAAAACCCTGGGGTCTAAAGTTTTGAGCTTTTTAAAATGTGTTATTGATACTTTGTGAGTTTAACATTAAGCACTCCATCCCCATACATTTCCACCTGTCCCCTCATATCTGCCCTTGTAACTTCCCCCCCCCAAGAGAAAATAAAAAACATATAAACTAAACAAAAAATAAAGAAAACAAAATCAAGTATAGAAAACATCTCAATGTGGAAGTTGCAGTGTACCACAGTGTGTCCCACAGTATATCCCTCTGTCCACACATCTTCACTGGCAAATGTTAATTGCAATGAGTCATGAGTCTGGTTCGAGTTCTCTGGCTTCTGTGACACCATCAGTTTTACACAATCATTAGGATTCTTCCCTGTTATCCTGTCATGGGCTAAGATTTTAAGTATATGAAGCTTTGGAAGATATTAAACATATCAACTCTAGTAACTCCTAATATTTCTCTTCTGGTCACAATGTTGTATGCTCTACTTCTCAAAGGTATTATAGTTCTTTTCTGTAGGCAATAGAATATAACACAAGAATTTCTTTCCATTTTTCTTTTTATTTACGTATTTATGTATTTATTTGTTCTGTGTGTGTTTATATACATATTTCTGGGAATGAAATCTGATGGTTAGTCTTAGTGGCAAATGCCTTTCCATGCTGATCCACTTCTCTGGCCCTGATTTCTAACTTCAGGTGTTAAAAACACCTTGGACGCTGCCATAGCTTACTCTCTGTGTGTACATTTCCCCTTTCTTTTTCTCTTCTGCTTCTTCCTTTTATTTTTATTTTTTCACTTTTCCTGTATTTCTCTGTCTTGTAGCTCCCTGGTGGAAACCCAACTGCCACAAAGTAGAGAACTACAACAGTGAGCCTGGCGGTTGGCATCCATTTCCTTCAGCTACCCACATCCTTGGCTTACAGGCTTGACTGCCAAACCATGCAGTTAAGGAATCCCTGGATCCTTCACTTTCATGGTAAGTAATCTCCCATTAAGTTTGTAGTAACTGGTTACACAGCAATAGAAGGAAGATTTGTCTAGAATGTGGCTACAGCACCAGTCCTGTAATTTAAATTGTTACTATTTAATCCCTTCAGCTGTGATCCCTAACCGATCACATCTTACCCCAAGAAGTCAAAACTGGAACAATATCATCATAGCGACTTTATGGCCCAGGAAATAAAGCTGCTCATCAGCCCCTAGCAGTGCAATTAGTATGTTCCTAAGTGTCTTCCAAGAGAAAACAAACCAAGTCCTGCCATGTTCTCCAACAAAACTTCAGCCACATGGAAGAAAAAGAAAGTAGTTTGTCCATGGTGCTGTCCTCAAGACAGATCAGTAGCAATTGTCAGTGAGGTGGAACACAGGAAATTTATTCCCAGGACTTTTTATCTTCAACAAATATTTATTGACTATCACTGAACCTTGTGAACAGTCAGAGACTTTCAGGATATTAATACCGCATAGGCCCTGTCTGCTCTCAGGGACTTGATATTCCAGTGAGAAAAACAACCAAAGCACAAGATTAAAAAGAATGAATATGTAGCAAAAACTGACAAGCTCTGTTACTGCCAACAAAGAAGAAAAGGGTGAATCCAAGAGAAGAGTTCCCAGGAGAGGGATGCTCCCCTGCAGGTAAAGACCTCTGTTTCCAAAAGTAAGAGTAGCACTCCATTTTCCTTAAACAACAAACAAAGAAAGTGCCCCAAATTGAGACTCTGTTTTCAGCTTGGTAATTCCCATCTCCCATCACACATTTCCCCTGTGACATCCATGGCACATGCAGCACAGAGCCTCCAGGAGAATGTGGCTTCCTTCCCAACCTCTTCTTGTCTGAGTTTTCCCACTGGGCCAACAATTTCCAGCCTGTGGTATGACAAGCATAAGAGCACACTTCTCTTTGAATGTTGAAAACTCTTTAGGGACGTTCTAAAATTTCTTTGTATTTGATTCAACTTATGAAGAGCATACAGATATGTTATAAATCACAACATGAAATTTAAAACCAGCGCAAATATACACACAGAATTGTAATCCACTCTGAGGCAATTAACAGGAAGTGGATTAGGGATGTTTGTTTTTATTTCCCTTCAGGACAGTTTCTATCTTCGAAAGATTCTACATCACATAACATATCATATCATCATATGTATTATAATACATACAGCATATTATATGTGAGAGTTAGGGATTTGGGTAGCAACCTGCAGATTACTGACTCAAACTTTGCCATATATGAATGATAAACCCTGGACAAGAAAAACTTATGCAGAATAGCTGTGCATATAATTGGTCTATATGCCAGGAAGGAGTGAGCCAGACACCATTTACTCTCAGGGTTAGTCAAAGTTCTCCAGAGACAGAAAAACAGTAGAAACAAATGATATGTGTGTCTACAATGAAAGAAAGGAGGAGGGAGTTAGGGAAGGGGAGGGAGAGGGGGAGGAAAAAACAAGGCAAAGGGAGGAGGGAAATTTAATGAGATTCAAAGAGCAGCTACATTTGAGCTTATGGCTCCTAAGAATTTGTACATGAAATCTACAGCCCAGTTGTCCAACTAAAAATTGAGGTGAGAAATGATGGTGTAGTTTTGTGACTGAAATCATGAGGCTAAAACTCAGGCAGGGTTTGTAAGTTCTAAGTTGTAGATAGAATAGCCTTTTCTTTAGTAATTCTAGCATTTCTTCTTTAGATCTTCACCTGATTCTGTAAGGTCCACCCACAGTGTGAAGGGCAATGTGCTTTACTCAATATTGACATAAATAAAAGGAACTTTTTAAAGAAACATACCTTTTCCTTCTTTAGGCAACAGTTCCTTCTGAGGATTAAGTGCCAAGTCTTGTACATGCCAGGCTAAGACTATATTACTGAGCTACATCCCTATTCAAGATCTAGCCTTAGAACTATACAACTGGATACCAGACCAAACTGACATAGATTGCTAACATAATTCTTTTCTCTTATATAATCTAATAAACTTCCTTATGAAATTGACATTATCAATGTCCACATTTTACCTTGGAGAAGACAAAGCCCAAAGAACTTCTTGAATATCAATCATACCATGAGAAAGCATCTATACAGGAAATCTTTGACATGGATACTAACTACACTGAAAACATCTCCACAGTCAAGATTGCTTAAGACAGAGCTAGATTCAAAATCGACACGTCCTGATCATCATGACCCATCACTCACTAACAAACACAGAGACTTCCTGCTAAAGCCCATCTGACGAGGCTCACCAGTGACAGCCTGTATTTAACCTGCTCCAGCAGGAAGACAGTACATCAAACACAACATCTTTTCTTTTTCATCAGCTAAAGTAAAAGATCTGTGCAGTAGCACTCAGAGAGAATACACTGTAGGTAAATCTGAAGCAGTCGTTAATACATTTGCCCTCTTGGCTTTTAGGATTACCAAAATACCAGTCTACATATCTGTGTGGACATAACATTTTGATGTTTAGACTCTGAATAAATCAAACTCAAAGAAAACATCATAAATATACACATAACAGCAATACAGAAATATCTCAAGACCCGTAGTTAGTGCTCTCTAATCAGCTATTTGACACAAATGTGGTCCCGACTTACGTGCTGTACCCTACCCTCTTATTTCTTACTAATTCAAGTAGTTCCTTGGCAATTTCAAACATGTGTATAAGATACTCCAGTTACTCTCCCCTACCCTGTATTTCCTTTCTCTTGCTCCTATCAAACTACATGTCTTGGTTTCCTTTTGTGATTTCTTGGTTTAACTAGGGCCATCTCTATGACCACTAGAAGGAGGCTGTCCATTGGAATCTGCTAGGGTCACCTCCCTCTGTCTACTACACTTGTATTTTTAACAGGAGTTACTCTAATCAGGCACTCTGAAACACACACACACACACACACACACACACATACATACACACACATGCACGCATGCACACACAGAGAGACAGACAGAGAGACAGAGACAGGGAGAGAGGGAGGGAGGGAGAGGGAGAGGGAGAAGGTGTCCTCTTTCAGGATCCTTGTGCTTCAGGTTATTGGTACTGTGTCTGACTTCTGTTGCTTTCCTGCTTTAATTTAGATCCCAAGCCTCTCATTCAATTAATGTCAGGGCAGTTTTAGAAGAGTCTTTGATTAGCAAATGCACGTTTGTCATTTGCAGGAGATACAGTAGCTGATATACAAATATCCTCTCCAGAGCTGTCTATTGCTTCCCTTTTTATCCTCTGTACCAAGACTGGGTGTTCATTCCCAGACCTCATTCTGTTGCACCTGCTGAACTAAAAAGTGGGAAACTTAATTCAACTGCAGGTCTGACAATTGCCAGGCCTTGATCTAATACAGCAAGTAACCAGGTCACAAAAAAGGAGTCCTTGTAGATTTTGAGCCCTGGATATTACGAAATCCCAAATGGATTGTCATGTGAAAATGCATTCCATCCATGCACAGTAATGCATTGACATTACTATGTCAATACAATTACACTAGACTTTTCCTATAAAATAAAAGGAGAAATACAGTTACTAAAAACAGCAGAGCACCACAATCTATTTGAAGAATGGCACGGGCTTCTGTCTTGTCTTTCTATTAAAAGACAATTTAGAAGGACAAAAGGCGATGTCCCTTTGAGTCCTGATTTATTTTCATCCAGACAGTGTCCTACGATAGAAAGGGAACAGCTTTGAAATCAGATTCATTGGACTTTAAATCCTCATTATGCCATTCAGCAGAAGTATGACCCTTGAGCAAATGACTTCATCTCTTGGAATTCAGTTTCTTCATCTGCGGAAGGACCACTATGTTTTCTACCTACCTTCTAGTACACGTTTGTGGGGAAGCAACGGGAATATATAACCAAAATGGCTCAGGCCTTCTTCACACAGGAAATGGTAGTTATGAAAGATGTCAAGGATCAAAGCGCCATTCTTTTTGTTCCTCTTCCTGCTACCTTCCTCTTCCAACAATCTAGCTAACCTCAGAGGCAAGCTCAGCCGCAGAGCTTCACTCCTAGTGGAATGTGAAGATTCAACTCCAAAACTAATTCTACAATAGATAAGAGGTTATATTAGCCTCTACCTAGGTTCAGAAACTGCCATTGAGACCGTCAGTAAAGACCATAGCTTTAAGAAATATTCCTAGAGTCGGGTGCATGCAGGAATATTCGAGGAATATAAGTAGAGAGCTTGTTATTGTTACATTGAAATTCGTTGAACATCAGCTTTACTCCCTAATTAAAATATATGGGTTATGACATTGTAGATATTCTTCCCCCAGCTTGGTTGTTGGCTGTGTTTCTATGCAATTGTGTAAGCACAGCCTGGCAGGCCCTTCCCATCTTCTAATAACATTGAGTTCTTTTGACATCATTCACTGTGATCCTGACAATCAAGTCAAACAGGACCACAACTGCAATTTAAGAGAACCAACTCTTCAGTCAAATTGTGAAGAGATGTACTGTAAAATAGATGAGGCACTGGATGGCTCCTAGCCCAAAGGAGTGCTATTCAATGGACTCAGGACTTGGAGATGTGGCTGAATTGCTATCACTGAACTTAAAAAACCTCTCTGTGGAGAAGAGTTGCTGGAAATGTGATGATAGGCCAGTGTTCTTTGGATTTATACGAAGAAAGAATGTATGCTCGTTAACTACAGAGGACTGAGTTTGCCATCAATCTGGGTAAAGATTCTACAACAAATTTTCTAAGCAATGGCTTGTGAATACTCAGAAAAGAAAGTGGTAAACACAGCCAGCCAGCATGAGCTCACTAAGAAGAGCCCTGTCAGATGAACCTCATTTTCTACTGACAGAGTGACCACCCTGGGAGAGCAGAGGAATAGGAAAGAAATGGAGAATTCAGATTTCAGAAAAGATTTGACAAGTGCTCTCCTGACACACTTGAAGGGAAGAAAGGGGAAGAGAGCCCTCATCAAACTACAACTGAACAGACCTACAGTCAGTGGAAAATAAGCATCCAAACATGATTAAGCAATGAGTCATAGTAAATTAAATGTTTTAACTCAACACTTTTTCCAAATCTCATATACTAGCCAGTGGCAGAGCTGGAGACTCATATAATACAGAAACCAAATGGGGGAAAACAGACATACAATGCTAACTTTTGTTTGGTTTGGTTTGGTTTGGTTTGGTTTGTCTTTTGCCCAAAAGGGTTTCTCTGTATAGACTTGGAGAGCCTCCTGAAACTTGCTCTGTAGACCAGGCTAGCCTCAAACTTATAAAAATCCACCTGCCTATGCCTCTGCCTCCCTAGTCCTGGAATTAGAGACATGTACTACCATTGCCCAGCCTAGTATCAAATTTCAATGAGTCCATTTCTATGATTTGTTTTTCAAAGTGTGTGTTGAAACCTGAGAATATCAATGGTGAGAATGAGTATGTCTTTTCATCTGTATGTTTCTTGTGTCTTTTCTGTTTGTTTGTTTGTTTGTTTTGTCTTTTTCTGAGTTGTCTGGTTTTATTTTATTTTATTTTATTTTATTTTATTTTATTTTATTTTATTTTATTATTGTCTCTTAGAAGTCTGTTTATTTTCTAAGGAGAGACAGAGAATATCTGGATGGGAGGGGAGAAAAGGGAAATAGGACAATAAGTCATTTTATTGTTTAAATTTCTTTTAGATGAGTAAACATTTTAAATACATTTTAAAAGTTACAGAAAAAACAAGAGCCCACATTTACATCTCCATCACCTTCACAATCCAAACATACTGCCACATGGCATTCAGATTACTTTTGAAGAAGTAAATCGTTATAAATAAAATTATTTCCTTCTTCCTTGAACAGTGATGGCATTACTCTGAAGATGGTGTGTGCATCTATAAGTTGTCTACATGTTTCATTTATATGCCATGTGTATATATCCACATAAGAAAGTTATACTATGAGAATGCAACAGATATGGATGATCCCACTTACTAGGGACATTTTCCAAAACCATCACACAAGAGATGGTGTTCAGCAGTGATTGATCACAGAGAAAAGGGCATTTCACAGAAAGGAAACAACAGGCTCAAACTCACAAAACCAAGCCACAACATAGACAATGCCCTCGAATACAAGAGATCCATGCAGCTTAAAGAAGAAGTAAACTGAAATGTGACACAATGGAAAGAAAACGTAATGGAGAATTGATCATAAAGGTTTTTATTACCAGAGAAGACCATTAAAGCAGCTTCATTGTGAGAATAGTATAATTTGTATATGCATGTCACAGAAGTAAATCTGGCAACAATGTAGTTAGACTGAGGCAGGCAAATAAAACGAAAACTAAGAATCAAGTTGGCAAGAATTTATTGATATGAATTTAAAACAAATCAGAATGAATACACATCAAGAATGTCTTTACTAGTTGTGTGTAAGTGAAAGTGATCTCTCTCTCTCTTGCTCACTTGCTCACTCTTTGTGTGTGTGTGTGTCTGCGTGTGTGTGTGTGTGCGTGTGTGTGTGTGTGTGTTGTACTCAAGTATGTATGCAGGTGCACATACCCATGTATGTTCTTATGGAAGTCAGAAGTTTAGGTCGTCTTCCATCATTCTTCACCTTATTATTTGGATGGGAGGATGGTCTCACTGTGTATCCTTGGCTGGCCTGGAACTCACTATGTAGACCAGGCTAGCCTTAAAATCACAGAGATCTGGCTGCCTCTGTCTTCTGAGTGCTGGGGTTAAAAGCATGTGCTACCATACTCAGCCTTCCACAGTTTGTTTGTTTGTTTGCTTGCTTGCTTGTTTGTTGATAGACAGGTTATCCTACTGCACCTGGGACTCATTCATTTTCCCAGACTTCAGAATGAAGTAGGCTCTAAAGAGCCTCCTGTCTTCAGCACCCAGAACTGGGTGTATGTATGTAATACATAGGATCTGCCACATACCAGGGAATTATGTGAATACCAGGGAGCTATCTCAGGTCTTCATTCTTTCACAGCAAGCTCTGTTCCCACTGATCCATCTCCCCAAGCCTAAAAGTCTATCTTTAATAATGGATAAAAGAAAATTTTAAAACGCTAGTACAGAATTTAGCTACCCACTAGCTATGTGAAAATATTTTAGGTTATCATTTTAGGGTATAGCTTCTAGCATGTTAAATAGTATATTAAAGAATATTATTAAATAAGATATGATATGTCACGAGGTTTACAGAAAGTATAAAAAGTCTTATGTACTTCCAAGCAATACATTATTTAATGTTCAAAGAATTCTACATAAAATAAATAGTTGATTCTTACACATTTCTATCAAAAATTATAGACTCTTGGACCAAGGAGGTCAGCTGGTAAAGTCCTTGCCAAGTAGGCAAAAAGACCTGAGTTCAGATTCCTCCCTAACATTCACATAAGAAAGCGGACACTGCAACATGGACTTGTAATCTCAGGCTTGCAAGTGGAGATAGAATGAGGTACAGGTATCTCTGGCCAGCCAGTCTAGTTGAATTGGCAAGTTCCAGGTTCAGTGAGAGATCCTGTCTCAGAAAATAAGGTGGAGACTGCTTGAAAAACATACCAGATATAGATATCTGGTTTCAACATATGGTTACGTCTCCCAGAAATAGCTCAGAAGAACATTCCTGATTGCTCCACAATACAGGATTCAGGATAGATCACACATTCACAGGCCCAATGATCTGTAAGAATGCTCTGCAGGACTGAGTAATTTGGTCCAATTCAGTCCATTCAGTTCCAAAAGAAGCAGCTGATGCTCCTGCTCTTGTTTTGAATGATGTTGCTCTGTATTGTGTAACTCTACCATGGTTGTTTCTTACCTGAGTTTTACTGGTAAGCTATTTACATTTGTTCTCTATAAACAAAGTAAAAATGAGCAACACTTGTTAAAAGTGAAGCTCTTCTTTCTCTGTTTGTTTTGTTTCTTCTTTTCCTTTTTTACAGTTTAGAGACAAATAAAACAATGGGAGATGTTAACAGATGACTTAATTATCAGGAGGTATCAATTATGGAAATGAGTCCCATGCCAAATAGAGCATCTTTTTCTTACAAAGTTGTTACTTTTTCTGGGACAATGGTTTTCAAACTTGAGCATGTATTGGAATCACCCAGAGGGCTTGTTACAAAACAGATGGAGGATCCATCCCCAGAGTTTTTGATTTAGTAGGTCTTGGGATGGGTCCTGAGGATTTGCATCCTTAATAAGTTCCCATGTGGTGAGGATGCAGCCATGCAAGGAGCATGCCTTCAAATGTGCTGCCCTAGGAAGACTTTCCTACCTCAGAGACTGAGTTCAATGGTCCCTTCATGAGCTCCCCCTCCCCCTCTCCTGTTTATCACTCTCCTAGGATTATCACTGTGAAGTTTGATGGCCAACTGGCACACTCATTCCTTTACAAGAACAACTACACGTCTGATTTACAATATTGTGCTCCAGGACAAGGCACAAACCTGGCTAGCAGAGACCAGAACATGGCTAGCAGCTACAGGTTGAATGACATCTGACTGACTAAACACAGAAGTGTGTTGTATACACACATGTATTTGTCATGTGAAGTGTTCAGATCTGTAATAAAATTAATTCTGTATGTTCAGAGAGAAAGGAGCATTGAAGAGACAAGGAGGGGCTGGAGGTATGGCTCAGTCAGTAAGGCACCTATTTAAGCATAATAATCTGAGTTTGCTTCCCTAATACTGGCATGGAAGCTGGGCATGATGTCTGTAACCTCAATGATGAGGGGGCAGGAACAGGTAAATGATCAGCCAATCTAGCACCAGGTTTGGTGACAGTATCTATTAAAAAAAAAAAAAGCCAGGGAGCAAAAAGACCAGAGACCAATTGAGGATGGAATAGTAACATTGACCTCTGACCTCCATATATATGTGCAGACACCTACATAAAAATGCTGTATACCACACAGAGACACAAAAATATGCCTCACCAAATAAAAACTAAGAAATTCAAGTTTAAAATTCACTCTAGCATCTATACTTACTTTTTGATGGAAATGAAATGTTTCAAAACAATTCCAGTAATAAAAATGTGCAAATGATTTCAACTCTGTTAGCTCTACTCTTTGGCCTGCAAAGGCCTTTTAATACTCTATCCTGTGTAGCTAGTAAAACTGAGAGTCACCCCAATTCAGCTCCAATAGAGTCAAGGGCATGCCAGAAATTAGAGAGATCACCCAACATCCTAAACAGAAAGAGAGAATTAAAAGAAGAAAAATATGTAAAAGACCTAGGAGGCCATTCCCCTGTCTCTGGAGTAGCTGGACATTAAATAAAGTAACACAGGAAAGAAAATATGGAAATAGAACTAAGAAAACTTGAGACTCTCTGATCTTCTAATTTTTAGAGCCTCCTGAAGTTCAAGGATTTATTGTCAACTCGCTGCTAAAGCCGCCATTCATCAAAAGGAAAACATTGCCCACAGTCTGCATTAGAAATGGAAATAAGAAAGGCAATGTGAAAGTTGAGTTGTGTGCTATGAAATGACTCTCTTTTTCTTGCGTTCATGAATTTCTGGTTTGTAGCTGTACTTACCCAAAATATTAAAATGACCTTCAGGCCAACCCTTTTACTTAAGAGTGAAGAGGAAAAAGAAAATTACTACAAGTCGGCCATTACGGAAATTACTTGCCAGGCATTTTTTCTTTGATAGCTGCAGTTTCCCTCATATTATCATCCTTTTCTGTTGACAAGTTTCCAAGATTTTAATCTTGGATTGGAAATGTTGTCCTATCAGAAAGGGCTTCTGTTGTCAGGAGCGGCGCTGTCATGGAATGTAGAATCTTATACAAGAAAGCTTGTTGGACTGAAAAATGGAGCACTGCAGAAAAGGCGTTTAAATGCTTAGTCGGCCCGCTCATAAATCACCTTCAATGTGCTCACATTCTTCGACAACATACTGAAAGCTTTCTTATTTCCTCTATTATAGCAGTGTCATTTGCATTGCTGAACTCGGGGTTATGTTGGTAATTCCAGATAAACCCTTGCTTGGAGGGTTTATAACTCTGTGATTAAATTTCACCCTGGCTTAGGTCTCAAAAGTAAAATTTTTATGAGATTTCAAAAAAAAAAAAAAAAAGCCACCTCAACTATATCTGATATTTTTAAGAAATAGTCAGACTCTCGACTTCTGTTTACAAATGGAAGCAAGTGGGTCCAATGCACACAATACTAAACAGCACCAGGGGGCTTTGTACATTCATCTAAATATGCAGCCTCGCTCTGTCATTTTAAAAACACCTGTTAAAGGATTTAAAATGTGTCTGTTTGCTAGACAATGTGCTGCTCCCCTCCCAGCTCCCACTTTTTTCTCTCTCTCTTTTCTGTTTTCATTGCAAATTGTGGTTGCACTGTGGACAGCCCTTCTGCTTCAGCACCATCAGAATATTTGCACACCATTAGGATGACTGTTTCCTTCTCATATGCATGTATTCTGTACTCACTTTTTCATTATCTTCTCCTACAGAGCCCAAGCTGCATCTCTGTCACCTACCCACCCAGTAAAGTTGTCCTTTGGGGATGAAACAAGAAAAAAAAATCAATCAGATAAAATTAAAGAAAAGGACAGATAGGAGTGCATTGACAGGAAGTCTTTGAATTAAGGGCAAAGTTCAATTAGACAAATGAAGAAATGACACTTTCCTGAGGAGCAGAAATTGATGGAGATTTAGAACAAAAAATTAATTCATCAAAATGTTTGATGGGTTTGCAAGACCATTCTCAGATTCTAGGACTGAAGAATGGATGCAGTTGGCCTGTGATTCAGAAAGCACAATGTCAAAATACTCCTCAAGTCCTTCTCCGTAGCTTCTTGTTTGCTTCTTTTTCAGACCTTGCCCAGTCGGGCAGTACAACATTTAGTGGAGAAGGACGTTTTGCGGAAGGAGGTTAAAAGTGCCAGATATTGCAGAGATTGTGCTAGTCTTCGGGAAAAGAGTGAAGAAGGCGATAAGCAGGTAAGTCATGACCTTGATAAGTAGGTATAATGGTTAATCGTAACTATCAGGTTAACTGGGGGATTAAATTAGCACTTTGCAGTGCACGCCTGAGAGAACAACTCCAGACAGGATTCACATATTGGATAACAAATGAGGGACTCTTAACGTGGAAAGCTCCATTCAATAGGCTGGACGCCCCCATGGAATAGAAATGGCAAAAGGCTAGGTCCACCAGTGAAAACAAAGTCCAGCAGGACAGGCAAGGTTCACTCTTCCTGAAGGAGTGCATCCATTGTTTCTGCTACCTTCCATGAACACCAGACCCTGGAATCTTCAACTTCTAGACCTTCAGCATGGGCTGAAGATTGCATGATTGCCCTCCCATTCCCCTTTACCTCATTCTGGGGCATCCAGCTCCTAGGATAAAACTACAACTTGGCTCTCTAACTATCTTTCCAGCAAACAGACAGCCATTGTTGGACTATTTAGCAGCTAAAATATAAGTCAATCCCACAAATCTTCTTTGATTGTCTTTTCTCTAGAGAACTTTGTCTAATATTGTAGGGAGAACTTGTTACATGATGTAGGTTAGGGACAGCTAAGTCTAGAAAAGGAAAATGTTTCTTTTAAGAAATTCTGCAAAATAAATTATATATGAAGTTGGACTGTTATGTTGGATTGAACAGCCAATAAGTGTGCTGTGTGTGTGTGTATGTGTGTGTGTGAGAGAGAGACAGAGAGAGAGAGAGAGAGAGAGAGAGAGAGAGAGATTGATTCAACGGAACTATCAAAAATTATACTGAGGGTTGGAGACATGTCTAATTATAATCTTGTACTTCTCTTGCAAAGGATCTGAGGTCAGTTCTCAGAACCCATAGAAGATAAATCAAATCACCTATCACTCCAGTTCCAGAAGGTCTGACAATCTCTTCTGTCTCTTGGCCACCTACATGCACCTACATACCAATATAAACATATACACATATTATAGTTTTTAATCTGTGAACACTTTAAGTATATTGACAAGCAGAAAAGCAGATCCAAAAAAACAAGCAGAAATAAAACTCAGTTTGTGGAGGAGGAAGAAGTCTTCTCTCCTAAGGAAAACCTGAACAAATAAGTTGAATTGGCATGCAAACAAGTCTAGAGATGACATGGCTGTGAATTTTGGACATTTTTCTTGTTTGTTTTTTTTTCCCTGTCCTTTTGAAGCAAGTACAAGGTTTCCTGCTGCAGCACTGAACTATAAGACAGGAGGTTTGTAGGCACACTGCTGTGGGCATGGGGAGAAGTTGGTTTTCTCTTAACAAGGCATCTTTTGATGAGCTGTAACCAATTCACTTTCAAGGGGATGAGTTGAAGAAAGACTTCTGTGCATCCAGCAGACACAACTGCCCTTAGCATTCTGGGAGTGGGATCGCAGTGACTATTAGTTTCTATTGTTATAACACTACAGCAATAACCCAGGGTCTTGGAAGTATGACCCAAAATTGCAGATACTCATCAAGAATCCCAACAAAAGACATACACCAGGAGCAAAACTCAAAGAAACAAATGAAAATGTGTGGGGATGGGCCTAGCAACCAGAACATAATATCCATCCAAATTCATGCTATGCAGCCACTGGTGACTTAATGGGGAGGGTTTAATGAGGCTTTGTTCTTTGAGCATTGAGGAAACAATGTATGCAGAGCGCTTTGTGTTTCTTCATCAACATGAGTGTGAGACTGATGGGAAAAGCTCATCTTTCTCATGTATGAATGCATTTATCACCATTTGCTTATTTTCTGTGGCCCCATGAGAATGGCTCAATCCCGTTGCCCTGCCAACCTTTCTTAAGTAGAAGAAGGATTTGTGTTTGATTGTGCCTGATTGTTAAACTTCCTGTGGAGGCTGACCAAAATAGAACATCTAACCAACTCTCAAAGCAGTAAAAATCGGCAATACGTGCAACTCCAGCAACAAAAAGAAGACTCAGAATATCAAGCGATCTTAATTAAAAGTGGTGTGAGCCCCAAAGCTTGTGGCTAGTAATTTTCACAGGTTTCAAGATACATTCAAGGTATTATTTTGACGGTCCTAAAGCCAAATGTACTGCATAGAGATGCCAGAAAAGCCAGGAGTAAATGCTAAGAGCTGCAGGTACTCAGTCCTCTATTCTTACTTAACAAGAGAAGTTGACAGGTTATGTTTTACAGAGTAAAACATAATTTTTTTCCAGGTAAGACTGTGCAAAGTACTTACAGCTAGAAATTTTGAGGTTCCCTGAAACAAGGGAACAGATGATTTCAAAAGATCCTTTTGAAAACCTTTCCCTAAACCAAAGAGTGATTTTCACCTATTGGGCAAACTTGGGTTGAGCATATTCTATTGTGGATCTTCTAATGTGCAACTTTCCTTTGCACTGCAATGGACATAGACAGATTAGAAAGCATAGGGGATCAGACAGAGATTAATTGGCAGAGATGGGTAAGTGTGACTGACCCTGAGTCCAGGGAAAAGATCAACTTCATTAAAGAAAATCCTTGTTCTCCACAAGAACTCACAGAGACAGGTTTAAGGTTGAGTAGAATGGGGAGAGCTTACGAGATGATAGTCTGTATTTCCTTTATGGATAGTTATTACATAGCCATTGACTGCCTACCAAATGACAGATATGGTAAGGCAGGAATGTAAAGAGGACGATAGATGCAAAAAAAAACAAAAAACAAAAAACCAAAAACCAAAAAACAATGTTCTTTGGATCCAGAGGGACTGCTTTTTACATAAGCAGTCAGGTAAAACAAGAAAAGATGACCTCATATTTTACTAATAAGCTTTTCAAATAACAAAAGTGCTGAGGAAGAAGATGGATATGAGGAATTCTGCTTATTGCTGATGCTGTCTGTATATCACATGCAATTAGAACCTATATTTTATAAGGATGAAGAATCCTTCCAAATACATTATTTCATTTCATGTTCACAATGTGCAAGCTACATAATATCACCATCATTGCACAAATTAAAAGCTGCATCATGATTTTTGTTATATAATCTTATTAAAAATCAAAACTTGGATTTCAATATGGTTATGAGTCAAAAATTTTAGCTCTAACTTCAACATCAGATATTTTGTGGGGATGGTTTAATTTTTGTTTGTTTGATTTTGAGACAGAATCTTGTTATGCAAACCAGGATTGCCTCAAACCCGTAGTTCTTCTACTTCGGTCTCCCCAGTACTGGGATTACAGGCATGAACCATTATACCCAGCATTCACCAAACACTTTCAACCCTGGTTGCCCTGGCAGATTTTCTCTGATTCTCCCAATGCATTTATGTATGAGCAGCATCAAAATATATTCTTAAGGGTAATGGCCCTTTGCTGAAAGGCCTTTCTTTGTCACTACAAGTCATGTGGGCAGAGGGAATAAATATCCTTCTTTAAATCTCAACAGGTTCCCATCAATCACAGAGACAAGCAGCTCTTCAGTTAAGGACCACACTAGAGACCAGTTCTCATTGGACAGTAACTACACAGTTAAAAAACCTCAGAAGGACTGAGGAGCTGTGCCTTGTTCATCTGTGAATCTTAGTACCTATTAATAATGCCTAATGAGAGGAGAATCCATCTAATGATATGTGAGATAAATGCACATACAAGTGTACAAGTGAAAGCCAATGGTTTATGTCAAGAATTTTCCTTGATCCTCTCCATCCTGAATATTAAGGCAGGGTTTCTGGCTTGAATCCAGAGCTGGGTGATTTGTTTAGTCTGGCTATATCTCCCTGTCCTAAGTTCTGGAATTATAGGCAGGTCACAACACCCATCTGCCTAGCATGTACTTGGATGCTAGAATTAGACCAATGTTGCTCACATGGCAGCCATGTCCCTGTCCTTTGAATGTTACCCTTTTGATGAATGAGCTAATGAAGCTAAGTGCCATAAGCTATCCATTCTGGAAGGGTCTCCTTGTGTCAAGTCCATCGATCTATACCTAAGACCACAACACTTCTGACTCATTGGTTTGATGTGCTTCCGCACATGAACCTGTTTGTGTCTTAGCATCCAACTGGTTATTTGTTTCACTTCTATAACCACTCATGAGATAAACTGTATCGTCCTGAATTTTCACTGTTAAAACAGGGACTCACTGCTTTGTGATTTTCCTCAGCCATGAAGTCGTAGAGACATGGTCCATTTGAAGTCTAAGTAGAAAATGCTCTGATAGAAATCATAGAGGAAACCAATCCTGAGAACTTACTGACCTCCAAGAGAAATCTCTGTGTACACAGAACCAGAAAGTAAGCCATTCACATGTTCTTGTGGTACCCAAGAGATAGAAAGAAAAATTCTGCTGCTAAGATAATCTCTGCAATAAAACTAGAAGGTCCAAGAAACTTGAGAAAATAAAAAACCCAGAATTAATTTTCTACAATACATCTAGCATTAATCTCTTAAATGGATTTTATAAGGATTTTATTACACATAACTCTAACTGAAACCTAAGTCAGATTTACAGAAGCTAAAATTTCCATAAAATATAAAAAGTGAATAATTTAGAATACATCTTACTGTACAATAAATATATACCCCAGACAGGAAGAGATCTATAACCTCATTTTCCTTTTGACATCCACAAAACAGCTTTCTCTGGCAAAAAGTTTGCTGACTCCAGCAATTCAGCCAGCGCTCTAACAGAGCAAAGCACGAGTTTCCTTTGGTTAAAACACCTTTCATACCAAAGACAGATGGAAGAACAGGTTCCAGAGGTAAGTTACCTGACTGGCAACACACATCCTCCACTACCTGACTTTGAAAAAAATGTAGGAAACCTCTCAGTGCCTCAGTTTCCTCCTCTATAAATTGGTCAAGGATGGTTATCAGGATTAAATAAAATAATGCATACAACCTCATTAGATGGTTTGGGACACAAAGCTTAAATGTTAGCTGTTCTCATAAGCAACTGCAGTATCTTCATGTTTACCAAAGCCAGTATAACTTTCTTTCCTGTCCCTTCACTCTGCTGTGTCACACTCTACATACAGAAAAAGAACCACAGTGGTCATCTTTAGAACCAGAGGGAGAACTAAGGATTCTAATGATACGAATGTCTCTTTTATTCTCTGATGAAATAGGCCCACTGAAGCATTAAGTTAGCGAACAACTTTACCTCTTACAGGGTACCCATTGTGTAGCTGTTTCTGATTCTCTCAACTGTCTTAGTCTTTCTAACTTGGAATGTCACAGCTGAGGAAATGGAATCCCCAGGAAGTCATGTCAGTGGCGGTTTGAAGATGGGGTGAGTTCAGATCAGTCTCACTATCCTTCCTTGCTATTTCTGCCACATTCTCACCTTGTATAAGCTAAGTAGCATGCCACCCTTGCACTTGCTCCAACTCTGCCTGATATCTCCACCCATCCCCGAAACCCTTCCTGCATTCAGTGTCATGGCTAACTTGAAACTCTGACTTCTGACAGGCATTAGAACCTTGGCCTACTCTCTTACAGCCCAGTTAGACTTCCTCATCAGTGTTCTGTTCACCCTTCTCCTTTTGGGAAACAAATTCGTCTTAGCTAATATGTTAGCAGATATTTATAACCTAACATTAATACTCTTAGAACAGTAAGTATGTTAGCAACAATGTCCTACATTTGAAAATACATCACATGTGATCACAAAATCATTTCACAAATAAGAAATTAAGTTCTCTTAATTTTTCTGAACGTCACAAAGGTGGTGACTGGCAGTTAAGGCATCATGCAGAACTGACTCCAAAACTAATCAGACCATCCTCCCTCCCTCCCTTCCTCTCTCCTTCCCTCTCTTCCTCTCTCCCTCCCTC
>JADRCH010000140.1:4902056-4914045 GCA_019843965.1 Rhynchomys soricoides
TCTCCCTCCCTCCCTTCCTCTCTCTCTCCCTCCCTTCCTCTCTCCTTGCTTGCCTCCCTCCCTCCCTGCCAGGAAACTGAACCTACAGTGCCACATTCCTAGGCAAGTACTCCTCACTCTCTTTTATTTATTTGAATTTTGACTTATTAAGTTTCCCAGGCTGGCCTTGAACTTGCTTCTGCAGTCTACATAGGACTTTAGTATTCAATCCTCCTGACTCTGCTGAGATTGCAAGCTTTGTACATCCAAGGATGCCTGAGCCTTTTTATTCTTAACTGTTGAAGTATCCATCAAAACCTTTAAAAAGTGCAACAGCTATGTTCTCCAGGAGACAGATATGTCAGAGATGATATGACCTATGCTTACAGTCTCTACAGTCAATCATTTAATGGCCTATGCTTACAGTCTCTACAGTCAATCATGTAGGCAGTTTTCAAGTAAGGATTCTCTTGTCTTTCAGCTCTTCCTTTGCTATTTCCTTCCTAATTACAACAATCACAGCAATTAAGTCCAACACTAAGCCATCAAATACATAGTTTTGTGAATGGTGACATCCCTAAAGCTAAGAGGATCCACCAGGGCTTCCGTGGATTCCAAACACTCAAGACACAAGGTTTTAAGAGAGATGCACCTCTGGGATGATGAAAATTTCAAGATGAATAAGGGCATCTGCCAGAACTGGTCCTCATTCCTCAGTTGTTAACGTTTCTTCCTGATACTTGGCAAGAGATGAGAAACAAAACACAAAAACATTTAAAAGCCCACCTTATCCAGAAAGGGCTTGTGGACTCAGGTCAACAGTGCAAACTGTGCAACTCCCAGGATTGCAGTGAAGATGTTCGTATGATCCTGGGTTTTGTCTGTGAATGGGAGTTCCTGTCCCAGCCTCCCAAAGACTTCAAGAGATTGGCTAATGATTCTTAATGCTCTATTTATACAAGATGTGGCACCTACTTGGAATAAGCCCATGAGGATATTTTAATAGGTGACAAAGTTTGCATTACAAATTCGGGCTTTTAATTAATTAATTAATTTGGGCTTAATGTAAAAGAACAAAAGCAAACTTTAATTTCTAAAGCCTAGAGACCAGCTCTTCACTCTGCAACCATGTGCAAGATAAATTCGGCTTCTTTCTTTATCTGCCCCCATCTCAGTCAGTGAACTGAATGAAAGGCCATAACATAGCTGAGAGCACACTTTGAAAACTCTTAAGTCACCCACACAAAGGTAAGGGATTATACTGTTGTTATCATAATAAGTTACAGGCTCTCTCTGGCTAAGGCCTGTCAAGAGTCAAAGAAGAGTGCCTGGGGGAAGGGAGGGAAGGAAGACAGAATTGTTATTAATTCATTTAGGCTTTGTGCCAATTGAATTCTAGCTGTAGACCATTTCCTGTAATTATGATTCAGCAGTGCCAGGAACAAATATAGCTATCAAGTTCAACACTCGCACAGAGAGCAAATTAGTTCATAAAATGTAGTGGATTTTATCTCTAAATTGAAATTTTGGCCTAAGCCAGCGACAGACAGTAAGTCATTTAAGTTTTTCTCAGTAGAGTAATTTCGGTTAGCTGATATTTTTCAAGGGGAGAAATAGCCATTAAGAGTAAGGTACAATAATTAGGAAAAACAACATATTTCTATATCACATCTTAAGGAAAGTCTTATTTATGATCTTAAGAAGGTCATCTATTCTTAAAGACGATGATTTTATTTGATCTCTGAGACCAGTGGCTCCCAGTTTAATTTGTACAAGATTAATCATGCTTTACAGCCATCAATTTTATTTTTTGCTTAAGATAAGGACATATTGTTACTGTTGTTTGTTTGTTTGTTTGTTTAGAGTCCCACTATGTAGCCCTAGCTGCCCTGTACTTCAGTATGTAGACTTAAACTCACAGAGACCTGCCTGCCTCTGCCTCCTGAGTACTGGGACTAAGTCATGTACTACCACATCCAGCAAGATCGAAGATTCTTAAAGTTTAGTAAAAATCGTAAGTGATTTTATTGCAGGAAGACCTCAGAATGACTGTTGGAGAACATTTCTTCACATTCAAATCAGGGTCCTCCTGTTCAGACTAGGGAGAGACCAGCAAATAAATGAGGCCAGCCCCATGGACTTCCATGACGGGCACCTTTCAGAGAGCAGCTGCTATTTAATTAACATTGGAGGTCAAGTTTGATACTAAAGAATAGAATACTAAAAGTGAATAGAAATTCACTTTTTCAAATGTTTTCATCTATTAAAGATGTCAAAGCCTGGATTTTCTTATGTGTGAAATGCCTTGATTTTTAAAATGTGCAACCACAATATTTAAACTACTATGTGAATTGAATAGCACATAAGGTTACCACACATGTTTGGGATTTTGTTGTTCTTCGTTGTTTGGTTGGTTGTTTTGTTTTTGCTTTTGGAGGCAGAGTTTCAGGATTCTAGGCTGGCCTTGAACTCACTGTGTAGTTTTGGATGACTCTGAACTTCTGATCCTTCTATCTCCACCTCCTGAGAGCTAAGATTACAGGTGTGCACCATCATGCCCAGCTTTAGAGAGTGCTCTGGAGTAAAGCCAGGGTCTGTGTATGCCAGATAAATACTCTGACAACTAAGCTACATCCCCAGCCCAAGAAGCTACTTTAATAGTTCTGTTTGATGCTAGAATTGTTTGCACTTTGTGGAACTTGAACTTCAGTCGTCAGTGGATAGGTAGAGAGATGGATGGATGAAGAAGATGGAGGCTGGAATGATGTGCTAACTCTTCAGAATTTCTGACCATACCAAGCTCCTAAAGCAAAGGTCTTTCTTTCTAACACTTGAAGTGATTAATAATGATCACCTTTTTGTTTTAAGTGGGGAGAATTTTCCGATAAGGCAACATACTTGTTCATTGTGGACACGTCCTTCCCTCAGTGGTAACATTTTATTTTGTTTCTGGTGACATCGTCAACCTATCTTTCATGGTGCAGCTCATTGCATTTTTAAAAGATGTTTTTTTTTTTTTTCCAGGAGCTAATTGAGCTTTATCTATGTGAGTGCGCTAGAATCTGTCACTGACAGCCTGCAGAAGGCCATTTCTTCAATTGCTCGGAAGAACTAAGGAGTCAGACATGACAAACTGCAGCTCGGAACACCTGGCAGCAAGCCCATTAGTGCTGCTGTGCCAAGATGCACTAATAAATTACTTAGAGAACACAGACTCACTTTATTTCTGTCATGAAACTTGCCACCCTAAAACCAAAGGAAAGAATAAAGTTGATTTTTTTTTCTTCTATCATGGTTTGTCAGTGTCTTTGAAAACAGAATGCATTATTTATTTTATTTTACGTACATTTTGCAAAATGTAATTGCTGGCAAACCCACTCTGGTTTCTGAAAGCAGCTTCTGTTTGTTTCTTATACAATTTCTAGAAACAAACCCTAGGCTTTCTTTATAGCACTTTCTCTCTGCCAAGAAGCAACTTTTAACTCCAAGGCAACTATTGCAAATGAGAAAAACAAACAGCATTTTTTTCCAATCCTGGTTTATAAACCTCTGCCTATTGCCTTAGCTTACTGGGTAACTTAAGAGGTAATTGACTTTTCTGAGGGGGTGGAGCAAGAGTATCTCATTTGATCAGGATGTCCTTATCAATCATTGATTTAAGGATTAAGAATAAGATGTGAAGTGTCTGCTAGTATTCTGGGGATTTGCTCCATTTAGCTTGGATCAAATTCTTCCATGGGCAGAACAAGCCAGACAGGATTCAAGTCTTAAACTGATAAGTTCCCCTCAAATTATCCTCAGGTAATTTTCTGAATTGATTTTTCTCATCTCCTCTCTCCCATCCTCCTTTCTGATTATGTAGCTCAGCTCTCCAGCACAAATGTTGGTGTTTATCTGTATGGTCCTTGTTGTTGATGCAGCTCTTTCCATAACAGAACGGTATGACCACTGGACAAAATCTTCTGTTGGGTAGTCTTGGGTTGAGCTTTTCAAGGGCCAAGACTTATTGGAGAGAGATTGGATGCACAAATTAAATTACATTGCTGGTGCCAGATGATAAGGAATGGGAAGCAAGTAATTGGAAGGGATCAATGTAAGTTTACTAAATAAGTCTTTAGGCCCAACTATGAATACAATTGTCAGACACTACAAAGTCCAATATAAAGAACTTTGTACAAATGATTTTGACCACTGGAAACCTCATAAGAATCAGTGCATAGACTCCAGAAAAAGCTTTAACACAAAGAAGATGCTCATTTTGCGGCAAGATTTCTTTAAGCAATTGCAAACACAACCTCAATATTATTAATATTATTTGCCCAGATGCTGAAAACATCAGAAAGCCTACAGAGATGTTGGGTTACAGAAAGGCTCAGATGGAAAACTCCAGTTTGAGCATCTTCTCCCAGCCACTCATCACTATGCATTCCTTTAATAAAGTCCCCAAGAAAAGGGCCTTGACAACAAAGAAGCAGCCGTTCAGCCATCAGCCTGAATTGCAGGGACAGGAGATAAAAATGCCACAGGGCTTCCTAAACTGACTCATCCCTATAGAATTATGAAACAGATGTTCTTAGTCTAGAACTTGACCATACAGAAATCACTATTAGCAAGTCTACTCTCCATCTTCTCCGCTGCCTGGGTTTGAGGCTGAGATGTGAAGGGAATGAGTCAACATCATTCAGTACTCTATTTTAAGAGATTCCAAGTTCAGAGTGTATGCCCTTTTTTCCATTTGTCATCAACCACCCTTTTCAGATTACTGTTGCTGTATCTGTGAGGAAGACACCAATCTCCTTCCTAGGCAAGATTGCTTCCAATATTTACAGTAAAGTTGAGCCATTTACTCCTTGGTGTCTGGCTCATCTTTTGTTTCATTTGGATGCCCTGTCCCTAGAGAATCCCACCTTAACTGCATGGAATGCAATGGGAATCTCAGAGTCCCCATACTCCCTTACTCTCACCAGTGTCCACACCTGCTCCAGCATCCACACTGTCAATTTAGTTTCCTCTAGACATTGTTCTCCCTAAACTATACTTTTCTGCTTAATTCAACTTCTCCTTTAGCAAACACAGAATGTATGCTGCCTTCGCTGCTCATTGAGAATACACAGTAATACAAGGTGCAATTCATCTAGCATGTGTGTGCTGAACACACTTTTAACACATTAGGAAAGAGAAACACTGTGCCACTGTCATGGTTTGAATATGCTTAGCCCAGGGAGTAGCACTATTTGAAGGTGTGGACCTGTGAGTAGGTATGGCCTTGTTGGAGTAGGTGTGTCACTGTTGGCATGGGCTTTAATACCCTAGTCCTAGCTACCTAGAAGCCAGTATTCTGCTAGCAGCCTTCAGATGAAGATGCAGAAGTCTCGGTTCCTCCTGCACCATGTCTGTCTGGACACTGCCATGCTTCTGCCTTGAGAATACTGGACTGAACTTTTGAACCTGTAAGCTGGCCAATTAAATGTTGTCCTTATAAGAGTTGCCTTGGTCATGGTGTCTGTTCACAGCAGTAAAACCTTACTATGACAGCTACTTATGGGAAAGGAGAGTGATGTTACTGTAAGCCCAGTATGATGCTTTAGGGGCATAGGATAGACCCTTTTGTTCTAGAATCCTCTCAGAAAAGAGTGTCAACTTCTTCTGAAGAAATCTGGTAGCCCAACCCCCAACATGTTGTTCTCTTCCAGCTCATGCTCTAGCCCCTTCATCTCCAGAAAATGTAGTGCCCATGTCAAAGTCTGATGGTGTCCATTTCCTCTTTCATGTCCAGGATGATGAAGTAAGGAGGACAAAAGACTCCAGAAAAAAGTGAATAAACTCAGTTGAGTTTGCTGAGTACAGTAGATCATGCTTGTAATCCCAGAGGTTGGGAGGTTGAAACATAAGGATTGCTCTAAGCTCAAGGCCAGCCTAGGTTCAAGTGGAGCATTCTAGACCAACATGGGTTACAGTGTGAGACCCTGTCTCAAAACAAAAACAACTAAACTGAAAGAAAAAATAAAACAACCAGTTGTATTATATTTACAAACTAATTTAAATAAAATGGTAGGAATAGCCAAATTCCTTTGCATTCCTTTGCTTAAGATAAAGCTGTGAAAAGCAAGGTAAAGAAATTGCATTCCTCTTGCACTGAAATGTATTAGCATACAATTCTAGACTTCTACAACAATTAAATTAGAGGATGTTTCTGAGTCAATCTGCTATGAATTTCCTCTTAGTTTCTTTCCTCTTACAGACTGGAACATCACTAGATGGAGCTTGTTACTGCATATTCCCATTTAAGATCTATACCATTAAGAAGTCTCAAAGCTATGTTAGGGAACATAGATTTCTAAAGTAAATATGCACATTCTGATTGTTGGGGGTAACCATGCACACCATTAATGTCATATGTGTCATTTTGTTCAGCCACATTGTAGAATCTGGTGCTGCTTAAGCCTGCAAATCCACCATTCAATGAGTGAGCAAGTACAGCCACCTCCTGGTATTCATACAATAAGCCCTGCATTGTTGCCATTTATTTATGACTGTGTATATTATATGATGACTATAAATCTGATAGAAGAAATTGAATAAGGTAACAATTTTAGCAAAAGAGAGACTTCCAGAATCTCAAAATATCCTTTAATAAATATATTGTGTCATCTACTATCCTGTTTCTCTCTGGCTTTGAGTGACCAGCATAAAGGCTGGTAAGTGGGTATCATTTACTAAATGTATCTTTAGCTGTAATTCCACACCCTACAGTATACTCCAAATAGAAAATGATCTAAACAAATGTACAAGATTTTCAGAAATTATTTTGTCTTTGATCATCATGCTATTCTTCCATTTTCAAAGACTTAAGGATGTTCACCTAGGTATTTAATTTTAAGGTGCTTTATAATGGATTGCTTAACTCATAGCATTTCAAATAAGGTGAAATTTGGGAAGTTTGCCTCTTATGTAATCTTTCTGGGACTTATATAATCTTTCAAAAATGCATGCTATTATAGTGAACTTTAGTTGTCTGCTTTTTTTTTATTTTTTCATACTTTATTTACATTTCAAATGTTTCCCCCTTTCCAGATCTCCCCTTTGGAACCTCTCCATTCCCTCCCCCTCCCCCTGCTACTAGTTCTCTTCTTTGAAATGTGGTATTCTTTTCCAACCTGAAAAATTTAGTGATAAATTCAGTATTAAGCAAGACTGTGACAAATTTGGCAAGAGTATAGATTCTGAAGCTAAAGAGTCATGTTTTCTAGTGTTTGGGTGTCCTTTTGCTAACTGTGTCACCTCCAGACAGTAAGCAAACTCCTGAGATGGGCCTGTGATGTAGACTGCACCTCCTCTTCTGCTTGCATTTCGTTAGCCTGCTATCTCATCAAGTCTTTGTACACTAACTTAATAGCATTCAGCTGATGATGAGACTTTAAGTGCATGCTCTACCAGATCTACTTCTCATGATCTACGCAGTAAAGCCTATGATTACATTCATTACCAATTCTTTTCACCAAACAGAAACAAGCTTAGTGATTCATAGAAGATGTGAGGCTTCTAGTAATATATGGTTTGAGATAGACTAACAACAAAGGAATGAGCATGCTAACTTTGTAGTGCTCCAAGTAGGTTTTATACACTGATCACCACAGTACCACAGTGCTGATTAGAACTGTAGAGTGACCAGCCTCACCTCTGTCCAGCTTGCTCAATTATCAGACTTAGAGCACAAAGCCGGGTCTTGTAAATCAGCTCAAAATGGGGCCTATTCATATTACAAGATATGAGCTATATTTGAGTATATAAACATATGTGTATGCATTTATACATATGTGTGTTCCAGTGAGTGAACATATGCATGTGCATATGGATACTAGAGTTCAACTTTGTATGTGATTCCTCAAGAACTGTCTATCATATTGTTTGATACAATGTCTCCCCCTTGGGCTTAGGGTTCCCCAATTCAGATAAGCTAGCTGGACAGCAAGTCTCAGACTTCTGCCTAACACCTCCTCCTCAGCTCTGGGATTCCAATTTTATAACAGCAAGCCAGGTTTTTTTATAAGTATACTAGAAACTAACCTCAGTTATTTAAGCTTGCATGGAAGGCACATTCTCAAAGCATCTGTCTTTCTAGCCACATTAACTGGGTTTTAAACAATGGTGAGGTTAATTTCACAGACCTAAAAGGCAATAATAATAATAATAATAATAATAATAATAATAATAATAATAATAAAGGAAAGAAAGAAAAGAAAAGCAGAAAGTATCTAAACATAGTCATAGTCAAAGACACATTAAAATGAGAGAGCGCAGAAACCAAAGAATTCTGAAAAGGTATCTTCAATGGTTGTTCTTTCAGGGGAAAAAAAAAAGATGTTGTAGCAATAGTTTATAGAATCTGTCAAAAGGCTAGCATGACATTAAGAGATGATTTCTTTCTCTCATGAGGTTAATAGGGATGTATATATAAAGGACTAAGTGATTATTTTTATCTATTTGGAAATATTAAAACAATAAGGTGGGAAAGTACAGAATTAGATAGAGCTAGTCTATGTATTATTATCTTCATGAGAAATGGTGGCTTATGTTAGTGAGGAAAAAGGAGGTGTGAGGCTAGAGTAAAAAGACATCTATAAGTGAGAACCCCAGGCTTCAGTGACCAACCAGTAACAGGATGAATAGGAATGTCTGCTCTAGGGTGTGTAATGATGATAGGCTACATGGGTAATTAAACACACCTCTAATCCCAACCTCTATGGAAGCAGAGTCAAGAAGCTCACATGAGCCAAGAGTTCAAGACCCACATAAACAGAACATGAATCACACTCAAAACAGCAGCAACAGAAACAGTGAATGATAATGGTATGGCATTTTACCATGGGTTAATTTAGATTTAGGAAGCAATAGGAAGTAGAATAACAGAAGCAAATATTAGAAAAGCTAAAATAATGTGGATTGAAACAGTGAAATGTATTTATTTCTTATGAAGCCTTTCTGAGCTAGGGTTACCTGAGGTCAGTGTTCCCTGGTGCTGGGTACCATATCTTTGATCCTGTTTTTCTTCCACCAAAGAATTCTCTTCCAATGGTCACCTCAGACAAGTAGCAGCACTGTCACCTCATTCCAACCACCAGGAAAGAAGTGGGTGAAGAAAGGAATAACGTCTATTAGATAGGGTACCCAGAAACTCTCATATAATTATGTTTGTATCTTAATAAAAATGAAGAAAGGAGGCACTGAAAACATAGATATTGTTAGAAAGGCCATTTGCCCACACAATTTTTACAGATCACAGTCCTGTCTGATGAGCACACAGGAGGCTGTGTGATGCTGGCCTCTCTTCCCATAGCCATGGAATGGGAAACAAACCCATCTCAGGAAAATCTAATGTTGAGAAGAAGGTAGCCATGGGGACAGTCAATGGTAAATATCCATGAGATAGTTGAAACTGTCTCTCAAATTTATTTTTTTAAGGTAGGAAAGATAAAGATGAGGAAGGTCTAATCTTTTCTTTATGGTTTCAGTGGTTCCAAAAGAAACCATTGAGACTCTGAAAGATGCCTATTTATTCACTCCAGAGAGAAATTTGTTGGCATGGCAATAAAACCAAACAGAAATTACAGTGTCATGGTGGTAAAAGGACGAGTAATTCATAGAGTTTACAGGTAAAAACCTTCTAGGTCTGTTCAATAGTGCTGCTACTAATGCCCACAGGTAGGTCATATTTTACCTCTGTCCAATTTTGGAGCCATTTTTTCATTTTGCTTCTTGGATTTTGAGGCTATGAACATTCAAAATCACTTATAACAACTCCTTTAAAATAAACCTCACATGTCAGTGATTATGCTTTGTCAAGAATATCATTTATTTTCATGACTCTAAAGTTTAAAAATTGAATTTAAGAATTAGATCTCTTCTAAGAATCCATGATACCTGGAAAACATGAATATCACATCCTCTACCTCAGGATCTCTCCCACTATGGTCAATAATGTCCTCAAATTGGCCTCATATTCTCAAAGGACAATTCCTTATATTGCTGTGGAGAATGTGGGACCCTGCCAAAAATTCCATATATTCATTCTGGGAAGTAAAATAAGTACATCCATAGAGCTAACCATACACAAACATAAAAGACATCAACACCTGGAGGAGCTACTTTAAGGAACATGTTATGACACAATGGTTGAAAAGTCAACTGCACATGGGACAGATTGGGGAACCTAGAGAACAGACACACTCAGCAGGATCTCAGATATCAAATGATGGGCCTGAAACATACTTACTTATCAAATGGAACCAAAAGGAAGAACTTGCAAGTAAATGAATTGTCTAAAATGAGGCAGCTCTTCCCCTAAACATTCTAATGGAATTTTCTATGTACATAGGAAAAAAACATCCTGAAATGTATTTAAAAAAAAAAAACACTAAAATCTTAAATATTCAAAGCAATTTTTGAATATTTAAAAACACAAAGCTGGTAGCATAATACTATACAACTTCAAAATATGCAACAAAGTCAAACAACATAGGATCAACATAAGGCACATAAGACCAGTATAACAGAGAGCCTAGAAATAGATTCACGATTTTACAGCCAATTTTTTATATATTTTTTTACTTTATTTACATTTCAAATGTTTTCCCATTTCCAGATCTCCCCTTTGGAACCACCCTATACCCTCGCCCCTCCCCCTGCCACTATGAGGGTATTCCCCCACCCACCCACCCACCTACCCACTCTCATCTTCCCACATTGGCATTGCCCTCTACTGGAGCATCTAACACCTTCAGGCCCAAGGGCCTCTGCTCCCCCTGATGGATAACAAGGCCCTCCTCTGTGACATATGTGGCCAGCACCAAGGGTCCCTCCATGTGTATTTTTTGATTGGTGATTCAGTCTCCTGGAGCATCAGGATGTCAGGCCAGTTCACAATGATGCTCCTTCCTTGGGGCTGCCAACTCCCTCAGCTCCTTCAGTCACTTCTCCAACTCCTCCATCTGGTACCACACACTCAGCCTAACGGTTGTTGTGATGTAACTCTTGGATATTCCAAACTTTTGAGCTAATAACCACTTATCAGTGATTACATTCTGTGTTCATTCTTTTGTAACTGAATTACCTCACTCAGAATATTTTTAACTTCCATCCATTCGCCTAAGAATTTCATGAAGTTATTGTTTTCATTAGCTGAGTAGTATTCCATTATGTAAATGTGCTACATTTTCTGTATCCATTCCTCTGTTGAGAGATACCTAGGTTGTTTCCATTTCTGGCTGTTATAAATATGACTGCTATGAACATAGTACAGCACGTATCTTTATTACAAGTTGGAACATCTTCTGGGTATATGCCCAGGACTGGAATAGCTGGGTCCTCAGGTAGTATTATGTTCATTTGTCTGAGGGTCCACCAAACTGATTTCCAGAGAGGTTATATCAGCTTGCATTCCCACCAGAAATGGAGGAGGGTTCCTCTTTCTCCTCATCCTTGCTAGCATTTGCTGTCACCTGAGTTTTAGACCTTACCCATTCTGACTGGTGTGAGGTGGAATCTCAGGGTTGTTTGATTTTGCATTTCCATGATGATTAAAGATGTTCAAAATTTCTTTAGGTGCTTCTCAGGCCTACGTGTTTCTTCAGCTGACAATTCTCTGTTTAGCTCTGTTCCCCATTTTTTGATAGAGTTATTTGGATCTCTGGAGTCTAACTTCTTGAGTTCTTTGTATATATTGGATATTAGCCCTCTATTGTACATAGGATTGGTAAAGATCTTTTCCCAATCTATTGGTTGCCCTTTTGTCCTATTTACAGTGTCCTTTGCCTTACAGAAGCTTTGTAATTTCATGAGGTCCCATTTGTCGATTCTTGATCTTACAGTATAAGCCATTGGTGTTCTGTTCAGGAACTTTCCCCCTGTGCCCATGTATCGAGACTTTTCCCCACTTTCTCTTATGTTAGATTCAGTGTATCTGGCTTTATGTGGAGGTTCTTGATTCACATGGACTTGAGCTATGTACAGG